>JBBBDQ010000640.1:1617500-2180000 GCA_037127315.1 Ascarosepion bandense
TGAGTTAAAAATGTACTTTTTTGACAGTATTTATTTATTTCTATTATATTTGATATTTCAAACCGGCCTCGGCCTTTCATCAGAAACGGACACTTCTAGTTTAAATTTTAAAATCATTTGTTTCTAAAGAAAGGCCGAGGCCGGCCTGAAATATCATATATATATATATATATATATATATATATATATATATATAATAATAGAAATAAATAAATACTGTCAAAAAAATACATTTTTAACTTATAATTTTTTAGTAGTTTTTTATATATATATATATATATATATAACGGTTTTTATTATATTCAGTCAGTCAGTGCCATACGTGATACACGATTTGGGTGTTCATATTTCAAAAGAGACATCGCTGATTGGGCAGAATATTATCCCGGAGTAGGTTGCCATTACTTTCTGCGGTAGACTGTTTGCCAATCAAGGCTATAGAACCCAATCTGTCTTATTATTTAACACATAACTGGAGGGAAGAGACGGACTACTACCTTTCCCAAGGGTATTTGCGTGTAAGTGAATGCAATGAATTCAACTAGAATTCGAACTCGGCACTCTGTTCTCTCGTTCCAAGTCGATATCCACTGCACCACAACGCCCCTCCTATTATAGTAGAGAGGATTCAAATGTCTATAAATAAATTTAAAATATATACACCATGGGTGCATATATTTTGTTTAACGCAATATTCCATATACCTTGAAAATATTTTATGTTACATGTCAACATGGGCTCTTTCTTACCATATATTTAATCGGGCATATATTATCACATGTATTTACTCGATTTAGATCGGCATCAGATTCCCACCTGTTTATCATCGAAATGCAACCACTTCCACCCTAACAGTTCCTTCCCTCAGGTTTGTGGAACTCCCTACCATTTGTTTACTTCCCTGATATCTATAATCTCCAAAAGTTTAAATGCAATGGCAGTTGCAATCTTCTATTTACTTGATTCCCATCCATCTGTTATCCTTTCTTCGACATCCCCTGTACCTTGTTTTTTTCTTTTACTGCAAACCCCTGATCCTGGGCATAACGGTAAACTGCATCCGGCAGCAAGGCCTCTGATTGAGAGTTTGTGAGAAACATGGAACCACCTCTTAATTGCTGTTTTCTCAGGTCCACTCTGACTCGGAGTGGTAGCACCTGTTAGGGTCGCAGATATGGGCAAATAGTAAACCCCCAAACTAAGGTCAAAACACTATGAAAGTATAAAAATACTTTTATAGAAATATATACATAAAAAAAGAATTTTATAGAAAAATATACATTTTTGAAGGAAAAATATTACCAACAATGCATTTTGAAGGAAAAATATTACCAACAATATATTTTTGAGGAAAAAATATTACCAACAAAGCATTTTTAAAGAAAAAAATTGTTACCATAACACTTTTTCGAAGGAAAAAATTATTCTCAGTAAAACATTTTTAATACAAAACTAGAAGACATTTTCAGTTTTCTAAAATAAAAAAGAATAAAAACAAAAAAAAATAATCAAAATTTAACTAAATCAACCTTCTCACTATAACCAGACATTAAAAAGAAATACTTTAAAACCCCACCTTTTTGGCACTAAATAGTCCACAGAGGTTGATATGCCGTTAAACAAAACTCAAACTCAAATTCGTTCTGTGTTTACTAAAAATATTTTCATGGCAACTGTTCTAACAAGCTTTTCTCCTTTTCTGCTACAAGATTGACATCTAATTGTATCTCTTTGCAGTTGAATTAGTTAAATATAACTTCCACTTCCACTCCAACAATTACTTTGCTCACACTTTCCGTCTGTGGAAATCCTTTCGTATACTTGCTCCCCTGATGGCTACAATCATCAAAAATTCAAATGTAACGTCAACTGCCGTCTTCTGTATTCTTGATTCCCGTTCATCTTTTATCCTTTCCTCAATACCCCCTGTACCCAGTCTTTTCTCTCACCTTAACCGCCAGCGAACTAGTGGCGGCCCTGTTTTGCTTGCGGTGAAATGATTAAAAAAAACTGTACCAGTCAAAATATGTCTTCCTTAAAAGCATTTATCTTGGCCCCAACATAAACTCTGAACTTGGATCAGTGGTGCCCTCTCCACAAGAATTTACTCGGTCAACCAAACTGGCTTCAAGGTCTCATCTTTTTACAGTTAGATCAACCAAATGCAGACGACAATTCTACTCCATCAGCTTCTTTTCTCACGCTTCCCGCCTGTGGTACTCCCTTCCATATACTTACTTTCCTAACGGCTATAACCTCCAGGAATTTAAATGCAATGTCAATACCCATCTCTTATCCACTTAACCCCATCTCTTTCCACATCCCTCCAACTCTATCTTGTTCTTTTCCTTTCTCTCTACCTTAGCAACTGTCTTCACTTCTGTGTTCACATCCTTCTCTTGCCTTTTCTCTTTCACTCCCTGTAGCTGGTTAGTTTTTGTCTTTATTCTCCTCCTGTCTAAAACTTTAAATCTCTTATGTAGCCCCCTACAAATCAGTGGCGGTACCGAAATGATTAAAAAACTATATTGCATTTAATACGAGACCCCCAAAATGATCAAGCTCAATGCAGTTGTTTATTAAGTCGACCTTGCTAGTTATTCTTATGGAAGACACAACCTCTTATTATAAATGTCCATCCACTGTATCTTTACATTCATCAATAAAAATAAATCGCAATTGCGATCATTGTCCCTGTATTTCTTTGTTCAACTGAGGCATTTCTCTCAATTATATTTACTTAAATGTGTTAATTAGGTTGCTTTCATGTCTTTAACCAATAACCAATAATTCTTAATATTCCACGTCGTTTCTCTTTCTTTGCATTTGCAGCACTAATTTCTTCAGACATTTTTTTTTCGCTGGTCAATCCACTTTTCTTGCTTATTACCCTTTTAATTGTTCTCGAGTTTCTTTATGTAATATTCTCAAAGCCAATTATTTCTTTTTTCTTATTATTATTGTCTTGCCAATGTTTGAAATTTCTTTTTGGATCGATTTGGGATGTCTCTTCAAATTGTTTACAATCAAAACAATTGAATTCACATCTCTCGATAAATTTACGTTATCTTATTTCTCGTTTTAGGTCTTTCTTATAAACCATATCAATCTTATAAGATTTGAAGTTAAAAAATAAATATCAATGGCTATTATATCTGTTTGCATACAATATAATGAACAACTCTCCATTTAAATAATACAATAAAATACAATCAAAAAGTACAAATAAATCATTGTATATATTTCAATTACTTAAATGTAACCTGAAAGTCATTGACTAGTTATAAGTACATACGTAATATATATATATATATATATATATATATATATATATATATAAATATATATATATATATATATATTTATATATATAACCATATATATATATATATATAATTTAATAATATATATATATATATATATATATATATATGTATTATAAATTATATTTTAGAACATGTACAAATTTTTATATATATATCCACTACAAATCGTGCATTTGTTTCGACATTGAAACTACAATGTCTCTTTAGATGGTGTGGACAGGAATGGAAAGCCTCTTTTCTTATATTTGGTGAGTTGTGTGTGGGATGTTGATGGGGGTTAGTGATGAGGAAATAAATCTTGTGGATTATCCGATTGTGGTGAGTTGTGTGTAATTTATAATAAATCTTCACAGCTCTATATATTATATATCCAGCACTGTTTTTAATTAATATTTTGGACGTTGTAAAAAAATTTTTTCTTCGTTCTTTATTCACTCGGATATATATATATATATATATATTACTGTGCAAAAATATGTGGACAAGAACTATTTTATCTTTCATGAGGCATCAAAATAAAGTTTAAAATCATGTTCTAACACTTTTGCACACAACAGATAGTGTGCAAAAGTATTAGGACAGGGGGGGATTTTTCTAAAAACCTCACTGAAATTCAAATACAGGGTGAAAAGTCAAGTAAATTGCTAATAAATATTGGTTATTTAAAACAAGGTGTAAAAGAAATGTTTTAAAAAGAAGTCATATTTAATTTTTCCTATGTTCTATTAAACAAGTTATTTTGAAACTATTCTACTGAACATCTATGGGATATTTTGGATAAAAAAATTGTTAAATCTAATGTTACTTCGCAAGACACACTTTGGGAACAAATACAAGCTGCTTGGCAGGAGATACCATTAGATACATTGAAGAAGCTTGTGATGTCAATGTCTGACAGAATGAAGGCTGCGATCAAAGCAAAAAGCTATTATGATAAATATTAAATTTATTTTGTAAATAGTATTTTCTCTTGTTAAAGCATTTGTTGAATAAATCAAATAAAGTTAATTAAATTGTTTATTTTCTGTCAATATGCTTCATAAAAGATAATATAGTTCATGTCCTAATAACTTTTGCACAGTATTGTAGATATAATATTAAGCTCTACGCAGTATTTAGCACTTTTTAATAAAGTAAATCCAAAGAACAGTGGGTTTTTAATCTGCCTCACTTCTTTAATAGATAGATAGATAGATAGATAGATAGATAGATAGATAGATAGATAGATAGATAGATAGATAGATAGATAGATAAGCTGACTCTTTTTTTTTTCGTGATTTTGTTTATTTGTCTTCAGTTATTTTCGTTTTCTTTTTTATTTGATTGAATCATTCCTTTTAATTTCTTTATTTTTGCCCCGTTTTCTCCATTTTTTAAAATTGTTATTCTTCTTTTTTATTGTCTCCTTCGTTTTATATTATTGCTGAATTACTCACACATCTATTACGTTCTTATTCGTCTTTATATTACATCTATCTATCTATCTATCTATCTATCTATCTATCTATCTATCTATCTATCTATCTATCTATCTGTTTCTTTTTTAATATATTCATTATCTATCTATCTATCTATCTATTTCTTTCTTTTTTAATATATTCATTATCTATCTATCTATCTATCTATTTCTTTCTTTTTTAATATATTCTTATCTATCTATCTATCTATCTATCTATCTATCTATCTATCTCCCCTTATTCAATATCTATCTATCTATCTATCTATCTATCTATCTATCTATCTATCTATCTATCTATCTATCTATCTATATCCCTTTATTCTTCTCTATCTATCTATCTATCTATCTATCTATCTATCTGTTTCTTTCTTTTTTAATATATTCTTATCTATCTATCTATCTATCTATCTATCTATCTATCTATCTCTCTTTATACAATATCTATCTATCTATCTATCTATCTATCTATCTATCTATCTATCTATCTATCTCCCCTTATTCAATATCTATCTATCTATCTATCTATCTATCTATCTATCTATGTGCGTGTGTGTCTGTACATGTATATATCCAAGTGTATTTTATATCTTGTTATCATCGTCTATTCACCACTCTGTCTGTAACTGTACCTCTGTATTTATTTCTCTGTTTGTCTGTCTTTAAACGCATCATTACACATATTTCATTTTCTTCATTTGTTTCTTTATATTCCGATTTCAAACTCTTTCCTTCCCCCTCCCATGCACACACACGCACACACCTTCTTTCTCTTTTTCGTTTTCATTCATTTTCGCGCTTTATACGTGTTTGTCACTGTACGCATGCGCATGATACCATGAAAAGCAACTTCGTTATTTTGCTTTATTGTAAAAATATTCAAGGTTGCCTCCATGTCAACTGTTAATCTCAGAAGAGGAAAATCGCTTTTTTAAAAGTTGGCGCAACGATGCCAAATTCGGGAGAGGGAGATTGAAATATCGAACGCTAAAGAAAAAAAAACCGTTGAAGAACTTGGGATATGAAACTAAATATGAATGCAGAGAGGAGCGAGCTGTTGAATGACAAGAACGGATAGATAATAATAATAATAATAATAATAATAATAATAGTAATAATAATAATGATAATAATAATAATTGGTATTTTCAATGCGGCCATCGTTAAATAGGAAGGGGGTATATTACATTTATTCATTCTTTTAGTAATTTTTTTTCTTTTAACTCATTATTTCTTTCAACGGGAGATTAGCGTTAAGAGAAAAATTAAAAAGAATACAAAAAGAAGTATATGTATATATATGAAATACCGAGCATTTTCTTTAGAAGTAATTCACCATTAATTATCCTTTACTTTCTTCTCTTCTTCTTCTACTTCTTTTTCTTTTCCTCCCCTTCGAGCACCTCTTCTCTCCTTTCCCTTCCTTCATGTGCGACTTTTCTCTTCTATCCCCTCCCTCCCTCACTCTTTATACGCCTCCTTCTCTTCCTCATCCACCTCTTATCTTTTATCCCCTCCCTCCCACTTTTCATACACCTCCATCTCTTCATCGTCTTCGTCCACCTCTTCTCTTCTATCCTCTCTCTCACTCACTCTTTATACACCGCTATCTCTTCATCTCTTCTTTCTTCCCCAATCTTCCGATACCTTCATCTACACGTTTCCCTACACTTTCTCGATTGATCCACTTATTCTCTTTTTCCTTCTTTCATTTCTTTCTTCCTAATTTTCTGGCAAATTCCTCCTTTTTGTCTACTTCCTCTCATCAGCCTTTTCACCAGTTTGTATTCCCCTTTCTAAACCTTTCTCACTTCATCCACTCCGTTCGCCTTCCTCTTTTCCTCCTGTTTATTTTCGTTCTGCACTTTCCTCTCTTCTCATTTTTTCCCATTCTTCCTCCTCTTCTTCTCCCTCTTGCTACACCTTCTACGTATTTATCAACCTGATTCTTTCTTTCTACTACATCAACTACTCTTTTCTTCTTACACCTTTTGCTTCCTCCTCCTTCGCCTCCTCCACCTAATCCTCCTCTTTTTATCTCTCTTAATCTTTGTTAATTCCCCCTCCTATAACTTACACTCTAACCTCCTCCCACGTATCTTCTGCTGCTTTAACTGCCAGTTCGACGCTCTCTTCGTCTCTTTCATCTTCTCGCTCTTCAGAAACCATCCTCTTTCTTTTCTTCTCACTTTCTTCTCGCTTACCTATTATTCTTTAAAGCCTTCTTTTCTTTTTCCTTCATACCCTTGTATTCATCTTCACGATTCCCTTTATTTTAACTTCTTCTCGACATCTTTTTAATGCTTTTTTTTTTCTTTTACATTGTCAACTTCTTATATTTCTCTTTTATCAATACTTGTGCGTTATGGTACAGTGGATATCGGCTCGGAACGAGAAACCGCGTAGCCGAGTTCGAATTCCAGTTGGAATCCATTGTATTCACTTACGCACAAATACCCTTGGGAGAGTTATTAATCAGTCTCTTCCTTCCAGTTATGGGTTAAATAGCAGGACAGATTGGATTCTATAGCCTTGGTCGGCAACCAGTCTAGAGCAGAAAGCAATGATAACCTACTGCAGGATAATCTTCTGCCTAGTCAGTCATGTCTCTTTCTAGACATGATCGCCCAAGTGTGTCTCTTAACTGACTTCATATTATTCATTTCGTTGTTGTTTATCATTATTTTTCTTTACCGCCTCCGACTGATTTTTTCTTTTTTTTATCATTTTTTACTTCTTTTTCTTTTTTTCCTTCTTTTTATTTATTTTCTTTCTCCTTCTTCTTCATCCTCTTCTTCTTCTTTTCTTTCTTTTTCTTCTTCCATTCATTCTTCTTTTACTTCTTCGTTTTTACTTTTACCGCCATCTTTTCAGTTTTTTTAATATTACTAGCGTATTATGTCTGTTCCAATCTACTTAAAATTATATATATATATATATATATATATATATATATATATATACACGTGTATTTATATGTATAATATACATCCGTGTATATATATGTATAATATTCATACGTGTATATATATATATATATATATATATATATATATATACACGTGTGTATATATATATATATAGAGAGAGAGAGAAAGAGAGATATAGATATATATATATATATACACGTGTATATATATATATATGTATAATATACGTGTATATATATGTATAATATACATACGTGTATATATATGTATAATATACATACGTGTATATATATATATATATATACACGTATATATATATATATATATATATATATACACGTATATATATATATATATATATATATATATATATATATATATTCTATATGCACGTGTGTTTGTGTGTTAGTTTGTTTTGATTTATGCATCTACTAGTATTACTGAAGCTTCTGAAATAAAATAAATACAAATGAACATTGGTATAAGCCACAAGTGTAAGAAAAAGAAAAATTGTATAACCAGAAAAGGACATATTAACCCGTCTGTGTCACTCTCTTACATATATATATACATATATATATATATAGTCATCTGCAAACTAATATATATATATATATACATATATATATATATATATAGTCATCTGCAAACTAATATATATATATATATATATATATATATATATATCTGTTTACTCATAAAATCCAACGAAATCTGTAATATGATCGATACCGACTTGTCAGCGTCGCTCTCTCACCGGCGTGACGTGGCTTCCCTGTGCCTCTTCTACAAATACTTTCACGGCTTCTGCTCCAATGAACTTAGCTCACTGATGGCCCCTAGCTATGAATTTATACGAGCTACTAAATTAGCAACTAGGTTCCACCCTTTATAAAATATAATCCCAATTTCTACTCTAACAGCTTCTTTTTTCGTACTTCCCGCCTGTTGAATTACCTTCCATACATTTGCTTCCCCGACAACTACAATCTCCAGGTATTTAAATGTAAGGTCAATAGTCATCACCTATCTCATTAACTTGCATCCTTTCTCTCAAGCTCTTTTTCCATCCACTTCACCGCTATTACACCGGTATTCTCATCCGCCTATTGCCCTCCTCCTGATAGCCCCTATAACCAACCCCTCTTTTTCATCACTTTCTCTTATGCAACCCCCTTCGCAACAGTGGCAGTAAAACTGCCTTGCTTGGGGTGAAATGATCATGAAAATAAAAATTTATTTATCTATATCTATCAATCTCAGCATTTTTTCTTTCTTTCCATTTGTATCTTATATCCATTACTTTATATATATATATATGTATATATATATATAGTCATCCGCAAACAAATCTGTTTCGCTTTATTACAGCTATATATATAAGTAACTCTCTCAGTTTGTTCATATCTATATATACTGAGAGCAATCTCAACTCGTTTGAAGCAATTTGAAGTCGTTTCATTGTATATAGAACCGTGGGTTTTTTGAAAGAATGAAGTCTACGAAAGCGAAAGAAGGATTATTGAATTAAAGAATTAAAATGGCAGTAAGAAATATACTCGATGGAAAAACAGATGACGTTTTCTTTTGGGAACCGGAAACTCATTTTGAAATGGGCGGACGCAGATGAAGAGGAAACGGGAAAGGAAGTGTGATGTGATAAATGGGAGAAGATGTTTTCAATAAACGTTGAACTGAAATAAAGTAATATGTCTTCATCGTAAGAATTATGTCGTAATCTCTCGTACAGGCCGAAGTAGATGCGTTAATAAGAAAAGAAAGATGAAACAAAGACACAACACCGACGTAAGCACTAAGGAAATATTGCTTTTGTTCCAGTTTGAATTTTCCTTTTGAATTTCTATTACTTGACATTTCTCCAAGAATTTAAAAGTAAAGTCAATAGACTTCTTGTAACTCACTAACCTGCCTCGTCGCTTACATTCTCTTTTCTCTGTCCACTCTACTCTCATCAGTATTCGCATCCTTCTCTTGCCTACTTCCTGACACGCCCTATAATCTGTCACTCTTTCTCATAACTTTTCTTCCTTGTAACCCCCTGCAAAACAGTGGCAGTAAAATGCCTTGTTTGGGGCGATATGATTATTAAAAAATAAAAATAAAACAAATAAAAAATATAAAGTGAGGGATCAATTTTATATTAAAATCGATATATAAATTGATCCCTCACTTTATGGCCACAGTCATCCTCTCTCTCATGCTCCTTTCTCTGTCAACTCCACTCGCATCAGTATTCTCATCCTTCTCTTACCCACTTCCTGACACCCCCTATAACTTGTCACTCTTTCTAATAACTTTCCTTCTATGTAACCTGCAAAACAGTGGAGTTAAAATGCCTTGTTTGGGGCGATATCATTATAAAAAAGAAATCATCATTTATAATCGTTTCACCCCAAGCAATACTGCCACTGGTACACAGGGGGTTACAATGAGAGGAGAGGAAAGAAAAAGAATGAGTGAAAACGGTATCGAAGATGTAGAAGAAAGAATAAGAGAAAGTTGGCAATCAAGAAAATAGAAGATAGCAATTGATGTTGAACATAAAATTTTGGACATTGACATATCAGGGAAGTAAGTATATGAAAGGGCGTTCTACAGTCGGGAAATGCGAGAGAAGAATGTTGGAGTAGAAGCAGTGGTTATATTTAACTGTTTTGACGCTAAAAGGGTGAGACCTAATTGCTTATCTAGCAGCACGAATAAATTCCTGTGGTTGGGGCGCCAAGGCAAGAAAATTTGTTAGACCAGAAGCTGTGATAAATTTTATAGAAAATTAATAGGGAAGCCACCTCCTGTCGCTGAGAATGTGACTGCAGTTGTGCTGCTATATCGGGTTCATTACATTGCAGATCCTCCTTTGGATTTTGTCAAGAATGCCCACTTCAATTGCAGGAGCATCAGACCAGATAAGGCAACAGTATTCAATGCACGGACGATTGGTAGATTTATAAATGTGCAATATTATTTCTTGCGAAAAAAATATCCTGGCCGGACAGAGTGACCCAGCCTTCTTAGCAGTAGATGTAGCTATTAACTGAGTGTAGTTGTTCCATTTGAGTTTGTTTTTGTTTTGTTTTTTAATCGTTTCACCCCAAGCAAGGCGGTACCGCCACTGATGCGCAGGGGGCTACATAAGAGATCAAGATTTAGGCAGGAGGAGATTAAAAAGAAAGACGAACTAGTTGCAGGGGGTGTTCGAGAAAGGGTAAGAGAAGGATGGGAACACAGCTGTGAAGACAGGAGAGAAGTTCAAGGAAAGAAGATGATGGAATAGAATTGTCGGCTGTATTTGGTTGATCTAACTGTAAATGGGTGGGACCTTGTTGCCAATCTGGTTGCACAAGTAGATTCTTGTGGCGGGGACACCAGTGACTTAAGTTCGTCGGAGCAGAAGCCATGAAAATATTTGTGGAATAGACAGAGAAAAACCACATCCCGCCGGTGAGAAAGAGGGCTGAAGTCAAGCTGGTACATATTACATTACAAATTCTCCTTTGGAGCCTGTCGAGAACACTGAGATGAACAGCAGGGGCGCCTGAATGTGGGGTCAAAGAGGCGCAGTTGCTTTCTGGATGATGGAAGGTAGAAAAGTTTCTCGATAGTGGTTAACGGATAGCAGCTTTGTTTGGGAAGTATTAAAAGTTGCGAGCCATTTCTTAACCCAATTCAGCACAGATTAAAGGCCGATTCCAAGAGCAGCAGCGAAACTTATTTTGTCGCCTTTGGTAGATTTTTTTATAAATGGTGGTGTCATTTGTATAAATGCCTACTTGTGAACTGATTACACCAGGAAGGTCATTGATGAAGACCAGCACAAGCGTCGCACACAGGATAAAGCTTTGAGGTACGGCTGCTTTTGTATGAAAGTATATGGAAGCATGCCCGTTCAAGATGACCTTCATTTCATGATTTGATAGGAACGATTGAGTTAAATGAAGCAATCGTCCAGAGATACTGTAGTCTTGCAGCTTGTGCAGAAGGCCTTGGTGCCAAACCCTGTCAAACGCTTTCGCGTTATCGAGGACAATAGCTCGAGCCCTCACTGTTCTTATCAAGAGACTGTTATAGCGGTAGACCTTCCAAAACGAAAGCCATATTGCTTTTGGGTGAGTAGGCTGTGAGATGTGAGCTGATGAACCATATCAGCATTAATAATAGCTTCGAATACATTGCCAAAGAACGGTAACATGCTGACAGAGCGATAATTAGAGTTGTCAGAGAGTTTTTTTTTAATCATATCACCCAGAGCAAGACGGTAACGCCACTGATGTGCAGGGGGCTACGTAAGAGTGAAAAGATTGGAAATGAGAAAGCCGGAAACCACATCCTAAACAAGGAAACAAGGGATGAGCCTCTACACCTGTTCAAAAGACGTGGGTGGAGTGTCAAACCGGGCAAAGATTTTAAAAAGCAGTAACTACAGAGGAAGACTTTCAAGATGCAGAAAAACACGAAGAAGCGAGGCAAATGTTGTAGAGTTTAGAGACGACAAAAGCGATATTAGCGGCATACTTCCTTAGGACAATTACTGGAATACCATTATTTCAGCTAGCTTTATGAAAGTCAAGCTTAGAAATTATATTAGAGGCCAGGGACTGGGTCATGTATACATCACTCAGTTGTTGCCTCGGTTACAGGTGGAAAACCGGTTGTGAGTACTCCATACGAGTCAAATGTGGAGTTGGAGAAGAGTTTGCGAGCAAAGCTCTCGACATTTTTTGCTGTGGCTGGGAGGACCTCAAATTTATTGAATAGAGAAGGGATCGAAGGTTTGCTGTTGTTTAGCACACTTTTGCCGAAACAAACTTGCGAGATTTTATGCTTTGCTTCATTCTATCAGCAAACAACAGCTAAGCATCATTTAGGACACGCTTGTATTCATTACCAGCAGTGACGTAAAGGTGCCTATTGTAGTCAGACGCGACGCTGTCTTAAAGCCGAAGGAAGTGATTCCTGTAGACAATGTCGAACGAGCAAGCAGGATTGAACTAAAGGGATGAATGAAGCTTAAGCTGGAATTTCCTGACTGGGATGAAAGCATGGATGCCTGTTTTCACCCAGGAGGAAACCTCAGAGGTACAGTGTTCAACAGAGAGACTAAAAACTTTGTTCCAAGGGACATCAAAAAGGAAATCGCTGAACGTGCCCCAGTTTGCTCTTTGGTAAGATATTCTGCTGGTAGGAGGTTCATGAGAGGAGGGAGGGTTGAAAGAGATATTAACAGAAACCATAGCAGGATCAGTGTTGCCAAGAGGGCAAAGCTGCTGTGGTAAAAATGAAAAAGAAAACAGGCAAGAGTCTTCTTCTTCTTCTTCTTCTTCTTCTTCTTCTTCTTCTTCTTCTTCTCTCGAACAACCCAAGCACGGTCCAGAAGAAAGAAAAAACGCGCTCTCCGGTTCTCAAAAAAACTGCTTGCTTTATACAGTCGAGGACCGACCATAATTTACATGCGAATGACAAGACAAAAAGATTTCGCGTTAACTGTCCGAGACCGCCTGGCATAAAACATGGGCACCGCCATTTTGGTTCTTTTTACCAGGGAGCAGATGGATTTTACACGGCACACAGATTCGTTGGCTTTTCCGAGGTAAGCCATGTTCACATTTTTTCCTACAGCTGCATAATATGGCAAGATTCAGGGATATATGTAAAGATCTAGAAGCGTGCGTGTCTTTCACGGTTACAGGGGAAACGTGTGGGGGAAAATCCACCACATGCGTGTGTGACTGAGTAATTGAGAAGTTCAGAATATGGAATCCAGAAAGATTAGTAACGAAGTTTTCAAACCACTTGGCATGGTGGGCATTGAAGTCACCGAACACAAATATATTAACGAAAGGTTGAGTGGAAAAGGCCTTGTCTATATTTTTAAATGATATCTAGTACATAACAATCAGGAAAAGGAGAGCGGCAGACAAAGAGTGAACTGGAGATTTTGGAGACGTTACCTTAGCCAGGATGTGCGTTGTGGTGCAGTGGATATCGGCTTGAAACGAGAAATCTTGGAGCCGAGTTCGAATTCCACTTGAATTCTTTGCATTCACTTACGCGCAAATACCCTTTGTATATGTATTAATCCGTCTCTTCCCTCCAGTTATGTGTTAAATAATAAGACAGATTGGGTTCTGTAGCCTTGATTGGCAACCAGTCTACCGCAGAAAGTAATGGTAACCTACTCCGGGATAATCTTCTTCCCAGTCAGTCATGTCTCTTTCAAGACATGAACACCCATGTATCACGTATGGCACCTAATTAGCCAGAGGGAGATGTTCCTGTATGTGGACATTGGAGTTCTTCCTAAAGAGAGGAAGGTTGCAAGAAATCGAGACATCAAGGGAGGTTCCATGATTCAGGACGTAGAATATCATGACTCTTTACGGATTTCTTTCCTTTATTAACAGCTTTTATCATCCATGCAAAAGTGAAAAGATGAATCTAGGAGGAGAAGGCGTAAACTTGAAGATGACTCAAGATTAAGACGTCCGGGCACTGTTACCACCAAGGAAAACATTGATCGTATTTACCGCATGATGACAGATGACAAGCAATTGACTATGAATCGAAATAGCCATTGGTATTAGCATATGCCGTGAGAGAGTTGAGAATATTCAGCACAATGAACTTGACATGAAGAAGGTTTTTGCTCGGTGGGTGCTCTTCTTCCGACAACTGATCAAAAGCGAGCCTGGCTGATCACACCAAAACCTGTTATTGTTTGAGGCAGTTTCAGCTGGTTTCCTTGAATGTTTGGTGAAACCATGATAACAAAAAGGTTGGTTTTCTATAAATCTTATAACTTAAATTGCTCTACATTTTAATTTTTTAATTGGATTTTAGTCTTTACCGTTTCTTGGTAAATTTTACTTTTTGTCAAAAGTTTGATTATTAAAATCACACACACACACACACACACACACATATATATATATATATATATATATATATATATATTTTAATTCAGATACTTCAATCCACGGGAAAAAAGCAGGAAGGTAAATTCCAAAAACCCGATCCTAATTAATATTAAAAGTTTTATTTTAATATTAAAAAAAGATACAGGAAGAGAGCTCCATGTAATAAAATATTACGGAGCAAATATAAATTAAAAAAGGATTAATTCAATGATGTTGAATGGCCATTTCGATATGAAGATCCCCACGGGGGATAACGCATCACCTCAGCAACAGAAAAATCCTTTCAGAAACTGGAGAAAAATTAGTCTACTTTTCCTTTTTAAATAGATTTGCAAAGAAATTAAAAAAGAAAATAAAAAGGAAAAATAAAAGAAAAAGATAAAACAAAATCAAATAAACAAGAAAAGAAAAAATTGACATCGTCTGGGTTCGCAAAAGAAGGAAAGAGAATTGTAACTAAAAATTAACAGACAGCCGTGTTAAATCGACGTAAGGTTAAGCAACACGGAAAAAAGGTGGGAGATAAGAGAGATAAAGGAAGGAAGGAAGGGAGGGAAAAAGAAAAGAAAAGAAAGAAAAAAAATTTTTTTTATAATATTACAGACGCTGGACATATTCAATATATATATATATATATATATATATATAGCTTGGCCATTCATTTCCGAGTATGCCTGTCTGCTGGGTTGGGTATCCAAAACCGTATAAGAAAAGTGGGATTGAATTTTGATGAAGAGGTAACAAATATCCTTATCAGATGCACGATATGTCCATTTTGGTGAAGTGAATATCGGCTCGGAACGAGAAATCGGGGAGCCGAGTTCGAATTCCAGTTGAATTGGTTGCATTCACTTACGCAGAAATACTCTTGAGAAAGGTATTAATCCATCGCTTCTCCCTCCAGCTATGGGTTGATAGCAGGACAGATTGGGTTCTATAATCTTTGTTGGTAACCAGTTCACCACAGAAAGTAATGGTAAATTACTAAGGAAAAATCTTGTCCAATCAGTCATTTCTCTTTCGAGAGATAATCGCCCAAACGTCTATCACACAAGGCACTTAGCTGATTCAGATTAGCAGCTAGGTCTTAGCTGAAACGACGAGATGTAATCATAGGTTCCATATTAACAGTTTCTTTTGGCGTATATATTGTTGGGAAAATCACTTTCGTCTTTTTACTTCCCAGTCAAATTTGATCTTCAAAAATTTCCCAATTCCTGTTTTTTAATGTCCCTTCTTAATGTTTTCTCTTTTATTCCTTCACACTCAGTAACAACTTGCATCTTAGTGGCTGTATCACTCTGCTTAGAATAAAATGTGTATTTTTTTTTAGTGTATCCCGTATACTGCATGTTAACCCATTAATGCCTATCGCGAGAAGCTGGGAATTGATCGGTTCAGTCAGTTAAGTGCCATACGTGATACACGCTTGGGTGATCATGTCTCGAAAGACTGACTGAGCAGACGTTTTTCCCTCAGTAGGTTGTCATTACCTTCTGCGGTAGACTGGTTGCCAACCAAGGCTATAGAACCCAATCTGTTCTATTATTTGGCTCATAGGTGGTAAGAGAAAGATTATTTTACATATTATCATAGGTGGGGAAGAGAAAGATTATTTTACATTATCATATTAAGTATAATTTGTGGGGGATCAGTTTATTACTTCATAACAACAGAAACCTGACCCCCACTTTATGCCCAATAGAAGTTATAATTATTTTTCAAAACTATTGTATACAGTCACTCAGTTAAGTGCCATACACGCTAGGGCGATCATGTCTCGAAAGTGACATGACTGACTGGGCAGAAGATTATCCCGCAGTAATTGCATTCTGCGGTAGACTGGTTTCCAGCCAAGGCTATAGAACCCAATCTATCCTGTTATTTAACCCATAACTGGAGAGAAGAGACGGATTAATACCTTTCCCAATGGCATTTGCGTGCAAGTGAATGCAAGGAATTCAACTGGAATTCGAACTCGGTTCCCCGATTTCTTGTTCCAAGTCGATATCCATTGCCCCACAACATGAGTTAACTAAATTCAAATCCTGATTTGATAGAATAGAACTGATACGGTCCTAGATGGACACTATATAACTATAGCAATTTTCAAGTCGAGTTCAAGAAACGTATAAATGTAATGTTTTTTAAAAATCGTATGCAATATAAGAGCTCTTTGAGTGAAAATACGGCCCTCTCTACTTTAGAAAAACTATTGCAGTGATAAATATGTTTGACCATTTGAGCTAGGTACCTTGCCCAGTATTTAGAGAACTCACTGGAAGCCATAATAAAAAAAAAGGAACGGAGAGTAAAAATTGAATAATATATTATCCGTTTATTTTTCATTATTTTTCTTTCTTTCACGCTTTATTACGTCTTTTCTTTCAGTTTTGTTGGTTTTCTTTCGATTTCATTCATTTTGTCATTCATTTTGTCATTCTTGTTTTCAGTTACTTTTCATTCTTTTCTTATTCTTGCCTTTAGTTCTCTATTTTGTGTTGAGGATATTTTTCATAAAAGTCTCCATTTTTAATTATAATTCATTTCTTCGTCCTGATTGGACGTTTTATGGCGGAAGCAATTTAATCGAAGGCGAAATGATACGGAAATAAACGAAAAAGTGGAAAGGTCGTCAGGTGAAATGAATCCGTGAATGAATGGTCAGAACACATGAAAGATATTGGCAAAAACAAGACAAAAACGAAAGAATGGAAGAACCAACCGATAAAATAAAAAGATATAAAAGTTGACAGAAAAAGAAAATAATATTAATAGTAAAACCTTCATAGTAAAAAAAAAAACATCTCAAAATACAAACGGAAAAAATGTAAGTGAGGAAGAAAGTGAGAAAAAATAAAGACAGAAAGAAAGGTCCAAAGAAAGAAAGAAAGAAAGAAAGAAAGAATAAACTAAAAGTAATAAAAATTAATGGTTTAAAAAATGATATACAGAAATTCTATACCCTCTGAAATTTAGTGACGTTTCTCAATAGCAACGGTAGTAATAATAATAATAATAATAATAATAATAATAAGAAGAAGAAGAAGAAGAAGAACAACAACAACAACAACAACAACAACAATAACAACAACAACAACACGAAAAACAAGAAGAAGAATCAAATATTTGTAATGAAGCTCTCAGAATATGGGATATTTAGGCCACTATTGTTCCAGTTATCACTGAAACCATGAGGTCTATACAGTATTGGGGATATTTAAATAAAGCCTAGTGTCCCATCGTATAACTTGATGGAGAATATCCATAATGGAGAAAAACCTACGAAAACAGAGAAAACATAAATAATAATAATAAAAATAATAATAATAGTAATGATAAAAATGGAACAAAACAACACATTGAAAGAATCCCTGGAAACCCCAGCTTAAGAGATATACAAAAATTGTCTTATTCAGTACAGCCCACACAATAAGGAAAACTTTATCTATGCTAGGGATGATAGGGAAGATAGAAAAACATGAAATCGAGTCATAACAACACGCCACGACCTGCCTTAGGTCTCCCCGCAGACTTGGTTGGTAGTGAGACCAAAGCAGAAATCGAAATATGATGAAAAATGACATAATAATAATAATAATAATAATAATAATAATAATAATAATAATAATGGGCAATATGCAAACATTATGGAAAAGCTGTAAACAAACAATGGTATGAACATTACCCAGCACCGGTTACAGAAATAGAAGATGTAACCATTCTATGGGATTACACCATCTACACAGACAGAAAAATTGAAGCAAACAGACCAGACATTATTGTTAAAAACCAGAAGGAGAAAACTTGTCTATTAATTGATATGGCTTGTCCAGCGGATTGTAACATAGCAATCAAGGAATTTGAAAAACTGTCAAAATATAAAGACCTGGAAATTGAAATAGAAAAAATGTGGAAATTGAAAACAAGAGTTGAGCCAGTGATAGTAGGTGCACTTGGAATGATAAAAAATGGAACAAAACAACACATTGAAAGAATCCCTGGAAACCCCAGCTTAAGAGATATACAAAAAATTGCCTTATTAAGTACAGCCCACACACTAAGGAAAACTTTATCTATGTAATGCTAGGGATGATAGGGAAGATAGAAAAACATGAAATGGAGTCATAACAACACGCCACGACCTGCCTTAGGTCTCCCCGCAGACTTGGTTGGTAGTGAGACCAAAGCAGAAATCGAAATATGATGAAAAATGACATAATAATAATAATAATAATAATAATAATAATAATAATAATAATGATGATTAGACCATAGATAACCTTGTTAATCAGTAGGCAAAACTAACCCGGAATTAGAAAATAAATAGTTATAAGGATCTTATGTAATAACTGAAAATGATTATAGAACACGAAAAAAGCTGTTTCTTTAGCTGAGAAAATGAAAAATGTCTCGTTTTTCTTCACGACCAAATGAACGTTAAGTGACCACAGTCGACCAAGAAAAAAAGGCCACAATCTTTCTGACCGGGTTAAAAGCTATTTGCATCAGTCCAGATTCGGAAATTGGTTAATAAAAATCATATGGATGCGTTCAATCATTTTCGATGAGCGAGAGGGAAATAACTGTTGTTGATATCAGAAATGATGTGAGTTAAATATAGATTTTGAAAATAGGTGTGGCTGCGAGAAAGTATATATATATATATATATATATATATATATATAAACATTAGGACAGACACGTGATTCCATGGTTAAGCGAAAGTATAGGCCTATTCCAGGTGAACCATCATCAGCCTGCGTCTTTAATGTACAGAAGATTTTACACGAATGAATCATTCGCGTGTACAATAAAGAACGGAAGCTGGTGATGGTTCGCCTGAAATGGACCTCTACTTCCGCTTAACCATGGAATAACGTGTCTGTCTTAATTTTTACGTATATTTGCTCTATATGTATTTATATACATATATATTTAGAGCTCTCCTAGACAGTTATCCTACCACTTTATGTACAGGAGACTCGTTTAGATTCTTCTATATCTATAAATATCTTACCCTGACGATCCGCTTAGGAGAAACCTAGGTAGGTTCGTCTGGCTCATTAGGTGCTATTAATTTCGCTCTACCTGTGTATTGAGCGCTTTTTTTTCAAGATGATTACGTGTTTTTTTCTTTGGGCTTCGTGCTGATTTCTGTCCGAACACTTTTGACAGATTTTCATGTCCTAAGCTCTTTTTTTTCCTTCGTTCGAAAGTTTTTGAGGAAGGTTTTCGAGACGAGTATAATTATATATAATTACGTTTATATATATATATATATATATATATGTGTGTGTGTGTGTGTGTGTATGTGTGTGTGTGTGTTAATTCGAACTCAGAAATATGTACATATTTTGTTCAAAATCATTGTGAATTAGTCCAATAAGCCAAATAACTTAGAATTGAAATATGAAAAAGCATCCAGAGATGAAATAAAGGGACGAATAAAAATATTTTAGCCCGAAAGGCTCCAAAAAAAGGTTAGCAAGGAGTCCTAATAACAAAAAATTTGAGTGTTGTTTAGAAAACGCTCGCAATTATTCTGAGAGCGGTGTTCCAATTTTAGTTGGGTTCTTTGTATTCACTTATGGGCAAGTACTCTTGAAAAATTTAGAAATCCACGTCTTCGGTATTATTTGCTGCTCGACCAAAACAAAATTCTTGCAATCTAAACATATTTTTTGCAAAAAAGCTCGATAAGCCGTAAAAAAGCAGAAACCTTCCACACTAATGTAATGAATAGGTAATGAATATGTATACACTTTGGTTCCTCCTCACTGGAATGTGACTGGCTGGTGTCAGCCATAAATATAGACTAAGGCGAGAACTTTCCAGAGATTTTCCACTAGAGATGTATCACTAGAGGTCTACCGGTTTTCGACTAGAGATCTACGACTATTAGTCTACGGCTATTGACTACGCCTACGTCTCATGATATTGCATATGACGAGTTCCGTCTATTGCGTCTATGTACTAGATTGTCCTACACAGTTACATTTGCCTAAACCATTTAACTACCTCGAATTATATATATATATATATATATATATATATATATCCCTTTCTGGTACATATCACACATCAGTATTGGTTACTCTCTCCTTATATCCAAACAATTGTTTTTTTATATTAGCTTCTTGAATAAGTTCTCGCTGTTTTCCTGCAGATGGCGTTCCCAGAACTGTGTGCGTGTAATTTTAGATAGTAATGCATCAATAAGGGAGTACTATAAGCAACTTTAAAATTCAGTGTAAACAACTTTGTTGTTCATAGTGTTAAACATGTCGGATTTCATGCCAAAAAAGTAAATTTGCGGGGAATTTTACTGCACTATTATATTCAAAAGAAATCTGTATCTAACGCACAGAGAATCTATGATAAGACCATTTTCTGTCGAAAACAATATGCAGAGATTGTTTTAAATCCTTAAAAATTAATGATTTTGATGTTGAAGACAAAGAACTCTTTGGCACACCGAAAAGTTTAAAGACGAAAAACCTTGAGGCATTATTTCATGAAGACTCATGTCAGGCACAAGCTGAAATAGCAGAACCACTAGTAGTTGATCACACATCAGTTTCGAAACGTTTGAAAGCATTAAGAATGATTCAAAAGCAAGCACATTAGGTTCCATTCCAGTTGAAGCCAAGATACGTATTGTCACGTATAAACAGCTGCTTCAAAGGCAGAAAAGAAAATGATTTTTGCATCTGACCAGCCATGAAAAGTGGATACACTACGATAACGTTTAGTGTAGAAGATTGTTGGGTAAGCCCGACGATGCATCAACATCGGCGGCAAAGTCGAATATCCGTAATTCGAAGATTTTACTCAGATTGGTGTAGTTTATTATGAGCTGCTCAAACCGAACACGGGAGATCGCTATCGGCTACAATTCTGGCGTTTAAGCGGAGCATTCAAGAAAAAAGGCCGGTATACAAGCACAGACATGACAAAGTGATTTTGCACCATGACAACGCGAGATTACACCATGCAAAACAGGCGAAACCTATTGGAAAAAAATTCTTAAATGAGAAGTCCTATCCCACCCACCGTATTCACCAGACATTGTCTCGTCCGATTATCACTTGTTCCGATTAATGGTACATGGCCTGACTGTACATTCATTCTTATGAAGACGCCAAAACCTTGGTCGACTTGTGGTTAGCATAAAAAACAAGTGTCATTTTTCCAGCGTGGAATTCAAATGCTACCAGAAAGCTGGGAAAAAGTAGTACCTAGCGATGAACAATACTTTTAGTGACATTGTTCTTACTAATTTTTGTCAATAAAACATTCTTCTTTTATGTGCCATGTACTGTCAGGACGTAGACGATCATGACCTTCCACGTCTTCCTATTCCTAGTGGCCCTTAGTACGCTTTCTGCTGTTGCACTATGCAACCCTCGTTCCGGCATCCACCTGATCAGGTTCTTCAAATATATTATCCGCTGCTTTCCCCTGACTCTTTTTCCTCTATCTGGCCTGTTAGTAACAGGTTCTCCAAGCCCTTCTTCCTCATTGCTTGTCACAGGAACTTTAGTTGTCTCTTCCTGATGCTCAGTATTAATTTCCTTTTCGTCTCCATCCTTTCCAAAACCTCGTCATTGCTCACATGCTCGGTCTATCCGCAGCATCTTTCTGTAGAACCACATTTCAGCTGCTTCAAGTTTTTCATTCATCTTCGAAGATATTGTCCAACATTCACTGCCATATTGAAGAACCGAAATCACTTTTCATAAAAAGACATCGAGACCTTATTTAAATTTCTAATAGTTTATTCATATTTCGAAGAAGTTGGTTCAATTATTCGGAATAATATAAAAATTCCATTCGTTTTTCTATTCCTTCTTAAATTCCGGGACTAAAAACAAACAGAATTGAACATTGTGTATCATTTATTCCTCGGAACTTCTATGAGGCAAATTGAATTGTGTCACTTAATTGAAGAATGAAACAAATATAGACATTTATAAATAAAATAATGCCCACTCAAAATGCCTTACCGAAATTTAGAATAATGTCAAGAATACACGGAGACAGAATCGTAAAAAAGGCACAGACAGGAAGGCAACTGTAAAACCATCTATATTTTTTACGAATTATCTGATTGGATAAAATTACTAAGCAGGTGTAGAGGCTTATTCCTTGTTCCCTGTTTAGGATGTGGTTTCCGGTTTTTCTCTTTTCCAATCTTACTCTTACGTAGCCCCCTGCACATCAGTGGCGTTACTGCCTTGCTTGGGGTGATATGATTAAAAAAAAGCAGGATTAAACAATTTGGCGAGAGAAATCATGAAAGATATTTCTCACGCTTTTCTAGAAGAGATTTGTGTGTCATGCGTTAAAATTGCTTGATATACATATATCTGATATATATGTATTATTTTTTTCATTTTGTGTTTGAATAAAAGATAATATAAACAGGGAAATACTAAAATGTCTTACTTGGGAATTCAAATAGAAATATTAACGTTAATGGAGTTGTATTAATCGAAGAATTTCAACAAGCTTCTTTATAAGAATAAACTATTTCTGAAAATAAAAATTGTTTAAAATTACCAAAATGCTTGAGTCGGAATCTCTTTGTAAAAGAAATTTTGTCATCTGATTTCAAAAATATCTGAGAGGGTTTGGTGCGAGAAAAATATACTAAATCTAACGAAATGGGAAGGCTATAAAAACAGACTATTATTCTGAAGAACGAATTAAGAAGGACTTTAATCAGGAAATTTTAAGACATGATGAACAAGGTGGTTTATTTCCTCTTGTTCATGTCGGATAATCAGTTTTCTTTTTGGGAATCAAAATACAGGTAAGAATCAGCAAAAACATCAAACGCAAACTTGTTTTACTATCTTAAAATATTCTGGTGTTCTTCATTCGGTTTTAAATTCTTTACAATCGATTCTTGCTTTTAATAAATTCTCAAAAGTAAACAAAGAACAAAAAATAAAGCAGAATGTCTCATTTAAACCTGTCGGCTGTTGAATCTCGAAATACATTTGTAAAGTTCTCTACAGAAATATCGGTCGCTTCGCTGTCCGCTCTGTCTGTTTATGGTCAACGAAGCTGAAAAACAAAAACGGAAAAAATAGAGACGTTAGGAACCAGCCAACTCATCCAATCAAATTGACCTGGCAAATATTTGCCAAATGCACGTCTTTACAATAAACTCGCGATTTGGCCATAGACGCGTCATGAAAATTTAGTGTAAAGCTGGTCTGCTCATATTAAAACTTCACGGTTTTCCATAAAAGACATTTGTTCGAAGTCGAACCCTACTAGGAAACCAAATGCTAGTCTTACTATAGTTTTTTTTTAAATTTTGTTTTTGCAATTAAAAATTAATAAATAAATAAAAATAAATCCTTTTCTTATGATGCAAATATAAAAAGGTAATATATAACAGATAATGAAAAGTCCATAATGAGTTGACCTAGATACCAGAATTTCAAAATCGGGCGCTTCCTCGTTTCACAACGCGCCTTTGCTGGTGTTGGGCGTCGTGTCAGTTAAGTGCCATACGTGATACACGCTTGAGCGATCATGTCTCGAAAGAGACATGACTGACGGGGCAGAAGTAGGTTACCATTACCCGGAGTAGGTTACCATTGCTTTCTGCGGTAGACTGGTTGCCGAACCCAATCTGTCCTGTTATTTAACCCATAACTGGAGGGAAGAGACGGATTAATACCTTTCCCATGGGTATTTGCACGTAAGTGAATAAGAGGAATTCAACTGGAATTCGAACTCGGCTTCCCGATTTCTCGTTCTGGGCGTCATGTATGTTTCCATTAAACTGGATTATAGCGAGTAGTGTGCAAAAGTATTAGGACAAGGTGGTTTTAAACTTTATTTTGATGCCTCATAAAAGATAAAATAGTTCTTGTCCTCATACTTTTGCACAGTACTGTATGTCTATCTTTCTCTCTAGTTTGCAAGCCTTCTATTGATGTGTTATTTTTTTCTCTCTCTTTCTCTCTCTCTCTTTCTCTTTCTCTCTCTCTTTCTCTCTGTATGTGAGAGAGAGAATGAGAAAGAGAGAGAGAGAGAGAGAGAGAAAGAAAGAGAGTATATGTGAGTCTGTACAAAGAAGGATTGTGGGACCAAACACGCACACGATTCATTCTTGCCTTGGTCACTTTGTGTTCAATGTTGATTGGGACGAGTAATTTCTTCAACGAAGAAGTCAATAAATAAATAAATAAACGCAAAACCCACTGATGCATTTGTAATAAGGTTCGAAAGCCGTTGGTACTGAGGCGTAAAAAAGACTAAGGCATATGATATTGATGGGATATCGATCTGACAACGTTGATCTGCAGGTAAACATGGCGAATAATCGATAATACAGCGGGCAAAAGCCAATCTGATATGTGGGCGGAATGGTTTGATAAAAGATTTTCTAACACGTTGTCATCAGAAAAGAAAAAGATGCATATCATGGCAATTGTAATTGTTTATTAGAAATAAAATTAATATATAACAAAGTATTTACCCTCTGGTTAACTCTCTTAATATATATATATATATATATATATATATATATAAAAGAAAAAATTGCGAGAAGCCGTAAAAGCTTTGTTTAAAGAGTAATTTTTTTGTTATTATTATTATCATTAGTATTACTTTCTTTTTGTATGATATATTAAGTGTCTATAATAGTCTTTGTGTCGCTACATATGCTTCGAATCTAAAGTTGACTCTCTTCAGGAGAATAAACTTGTGACTTTACATATCGAAATCTGTTTTCTGTTTTTTTTTATAGCCAAAGTATCGTGTATATATGGATAAGTGGTGAGCATGTCAGAAAGTTTATATGCGTGTGTGTTTGTTTGTTTTTTTGTTGTTTTGTTTTTTTTTCACACTTACACGTTAAGTCTCATCCGTCACTTTTTGTTGGTCATAAATTTTTTACACTGACATGTGAAATTTGATTTTGTCTTGATACTTCAAATTTTTTAAATTCTAGTTCTTTTTTTTAATACTTTTTTTTGCAACGATTTTTTTTTTTTTTGATTGTCTTTGAATTTAGTGTTTCTGTGTGTTTGTCTTAGGTTTTTCATGTTGTTTTCTTGAGGAAAGGCTTGTATTATTTAATACAACAATAAATTTACACTTTAAGCAAAACGTTCACGGATTCTTGGGCTTTTTTTTTTCTATACCAATTTCTCTCGCAGGAAGAACCCCTATTTCTGTTTTTGAGCCTCCCTCTGTCTGTTCTATGAATACTTTCATGGCTTCTTCTTCGACGAACTTAAGTCACTAGTGTCCCTGGCACAGGTGTCTACTCCTGCAACCAGACCGGCAACTGGGTCCCACCCATTCACAGTTAGATCAACCAAATGCAGACGACAATTCAACTCCTGTAGCTTCTTTTCTCGCACTTCCCACCGTGGAACTCGCTTCCATATTCTTCATTTCCTGACGGTTACAACCACCAGGAATTTAAATGCAATATCAATACTCATCTCTTAACCACTTGACTCTAGTTCTTTCTATACCATACTGTATATCCTTTCCTTTCTCTCTACCTGTGCAACTGTCATCACACCTGTATTTCCATCCTTCTCTTGCTCCTTTCTAACTGGTTCGTCCTTCTCTTCACACTCTTCCTATCTAATCTTTTTACTCTTATTTTAGCCCCTTAATCATTTTACTCTTATGTACCCACCTGCACATCAGTGGCGTTACCGCCTTGCTCGAGGTGATACGATTAAATATATATATATATATATATATTGTTTAACTGTGATAATGTTTAGCGCCAAGGTTGTTATTTTTCAGTGGTTTTACTGATAAAGTGTATTTTGGAAAACAGAAATAATAAACCATCATGCAGCAAAATATACCAACACATTAAGGAAAAGGCAAAAGAGATTCAATAAAACAAAAGGGCCCATCCCAGTTAAACAAACACCTATTCAAGCATGCACTAAAAATAAAAATAAATCAAACAAATAAAAGAAAAAGAAAAATCAACCAATCATAAACATAAAGAAAAAGAAGAATAACCAACCAATCACAAACAAGACCACTTCCACAAGATCATACTATATTCTTCATAAACAAGAAAATATCGGGACTTAAAAGCAAACAGTCCTGACGAGTGAGACATCATAACGATGTCCTAATGAAACTTCGAAGTCGGCATGAATCTCCTCTATTAAAGAGACAAACTATTGGTACCTGTATATATATATACATAAATATATATATATATATATATATATATATATATATATATATATAGTACGTGTATTTTGGCAGCATCTTTTCTTTAAAACACGTTGTATTAAAAGATAGAGACAACTTAGTCTTGCAGATTTTCTTTTGTATTTTCTCATATTTTTTAATGAGGCTTCATATTTCCAAATTATAATTACGTTAACCGAGTATTTTCGAACGTCATCGTTCATCATCAGGGTTCCAATTTTACGGTTTTACAATTTTTAACCATCAACATTTACCTTGCAGCGGAAACGTTTTACAATATTTTGAAGATGACGTTCGAAAGTACTCAGTCAACATATTTTGACGTGTAAAATCTTCTGTACAATAAAGACGGAAGCTGATGATGGTTCGCCTGCAATAGGCCCAATACTTCCGGTTTACCATGAAATAACGTGTCTGTCTTAATCTTTTCTTATATTTGCTCTATATGTATTTATATACATATATATTTAGAGCTCTCTTAGAGAGTTTTCCTACCACTTTATGTACAGGATACTCATTTGGATTCTTCTATATCTACACCGCATGCTTATATATATATATATATATATATATATATATATGATGGTGCGCAGTGAGTGCTAGTGGTGATAAGACAGTGCTCGATGTAAAAGAATAGAGCTAACAACTGTGCCTGATGATTACTACGTACATAAAACTCAAAGTTATAAAAAAACGTTGAGAAACAAAATATATATATATATATATATATATATATATATATATTAATCATTTCATCCCAAACAAGGCAGTACTGCCACTGGTGCGTAGGGGGCTACATAAAAAAAGAGTGAAAGGTTACATAGAAGACCGAAGACAAAGACGAACCGAGGAAACCGATTACAGTGGGTGTCAGATAATGGGCAAAAGAAGTATGAGAATACTTGTGTGAAGAGAGTTGCGCGAGAGTAGAGTAAAAAAGAGAGAACAAGATTCACGGGGTGTTGAGCAAAGGATAAGAAAAGTGTGGGAGTCACGGGAATAATAGATGGCGTTTAATGTTGCATTTAAACACTTGGAGATTGTAGCTATCAAGTATATTGAAGTAAGTTCCACAAGCGGGAAATGCAAAAAGGAAGCAGCTGGAGTAGAAGTGACTGCATTTGGTTCTTTTTTATCGTAAAAGGGCGGGAACTTCCTGCCTGTCTAGTTGCTCGAGTAAATTCTTGTAGAGGGAGCACCAGGGAGCTAAACTCTTCGAAGCAGAAACCATGAAAATATTTGTAGAAGAGACAGGGCGAAACCAAAACCCGTCGGTGAGAAAATGGATGGAGTCAAGCTGCCAGGTCGGGATCGATTAAATTGCAGATTCTTTGTTTTTGGATCCTCTCGAGAACCCCGAGATGAATAGCAGAGGCGCCTGAACAAATACTACAATAATATTCTATGCAAGGGCATATATATATATATATATATATATATATATATATATATATAGTGTTGAGTTGTGGTAGTTTCTATGTCAAATACACAAATAGCAATAATTACCAACAAAAACAAATAACTCAATCATGAAAAAACAGACAATAATATAACAACCACCAAACAAAAAAACACAGCTAAAGTAGAAAAACAGAAATATACATAAGAACATAAACACCCAACCATGACCTAAAAACTTCTTTGAGTAGTCAAATACAAGAATACGTAAGAAAAAAGTCAAACCAATAAAACTTGAACCGCTAAACGACTACAACAAAGCAACTAAAAAAAAGCAGTAAGGCGGTTACCTTTTCAGAACAAAACAATTAAGCTGACACCCATTCACACGCACATAAAAAGCAACAAATAAAGCACTAACAATTAAATAAACGAAAAGAAAACCAACTAATCGCAAGCGGGACCGTTTTCATAAAACTATTAAATTACACCAGGATCCTTATAAATAGGAACTGGGAACGAGACTCAACAGCAAAAAATAAAAAAATAACCCCGATGAATGAAAACATTGTAACGCGTCCTAACAAAACTTCGAAATCTGCATGAACCTGTTCAGTTAAAATGACAAATTCCTTGCACCACTACAACTACATACATACATACATACATACATACATACATACATACATATATAAATATACATACACATACATATACATGTTCAGGTTGGCGTTCATCATTGGATTTTGTACTTACAAAGCCTTATTGTGTTGATGTATTTCGCATCGTGAACCTAGGGGGTAATTTCTTGGGGCGTTCAGGTCGGGCGGGAATACCCATCAAGTATAGGTAAATTGATGTTTAAATGTTAATATATGCATATGTATGTGTGTATATGGATACGCATGGTTATATATGTATGTGTGTGTATGTATATATATATATATATATATATATATATATATATATATATGTATATATATATATATATGCATATATATATATGTATATATGTATATGTGTCTGTATATGTATATGTATGGTTGTGTGTGCGTATGTATGTGTATACATGCTTGTATGTGTGTTTGTGCGCATAGGTGTAGGTATGCAAATATGGGCGCACGTTTGTCCTTCCATACGGGTTAGACATATTAATATTTGCTTCACTTACTGATATGTATGTATTTGTATTCCTTTACTTGTTTGGTTTTGTGTGTATACCTCACATGTATGTGTGTATGCTCTTGTATGGGTATATGTGTATGTGTATATTCGTGGATATGCAAATGCATATATATATATATATATATATATATATATATATATATTTATGTGTGTGTGTGTGTGTGTGTGTGTGTGCGTAGGTATCTATATATGGGTATGTATGTCCACAAATGCACGTCTAGATTTATACGTGTTTGTTTGCAAATATATGTGTGTGTATGTGTATGTGGGCTTGTGTGGATGCATATGTACGTGTATGGGGGCATATGTATTGGTGTATATACGTATGAATATGGACAGATAGATAGATGGATAGATGGTTGGGTCTAACAAACTATAGTAATTAAAATATTAATTTAAAGTATTATCGCCCTCCCTATGAACAATTGATAGATAGACAGGGGTTGTATCGGGTTTCACGCCTTTTGATTGTCTAACTAACTGTAGTAACTAAAATATGAATTTAAAATATTATAGACCCTCATATGAACAAGGGTTCAGGGCTATCTGATGATGTTGTATGTGAGTGTGTGTGCATGTGTATGTATGTGTGCATGTGTGTGCGCGTATACATGTACGAGTACGTATATATGTGTATGTGTGTATGTATGTTCATGTATATATATATATATATATATATATATATATATACATGGGCATGTGTGTATGTGTGTATTATAACTGTTGTACGTGTATCCGTGTCTAAAGGTGTGCGTATTCTAGTTGGGGCCCTCAGTGGTCAGAAGATATTAGCCTACTTGTATATGTGGGTTATCTCAGTGCGGTATGATGCTTTCCTTGACTCCTTGATCGGGCTAAAGAGTATCGGTTTCATTACTATTGCCTTATCTATTTAATTCATCTGGGGATGTTTATATGTCGCGGCGACCGGGTCATGTGTGTATGTGTCTGCGTAGTTACTGCAAAATATAGACATATACATATATTATTATTATTATTATTATTATTATTATTATTATTATTATTATTACATTTTTTCGCAACAAGAATAAAGTAGATATAAGTGTTAATTAATAATACTGATCTCACTTCATTCAAATCTTAATAGCAATGCCTACCAAGATTAATCTTAAGCCTGCCCACATATTTTCCAAACCATAAGTTGCTTTACTCTGATTGGTCCACATTGTATATACAATAATGCCTCCCTGATTAAAGGGGTCCTACTTTATTTTTAACCTTTTCAACCATTCATTTTAAAATAATCACATCACTTGACAAGACACAAAAGTGTTGAAACAAAATGGCTACTTTTGTAGTGATATTGTAACATATCCATGTTATAATTTATGATTATTGAGCACTTTTTTAAAAATAGTGTTTCTTTGGACAAGGAATATTATTCCAACAATACTTGTATATATATATATATATATATATATATATATATATATATATATATATATATATATATAAGACAATGAATGTCAATTATATTTAATCATAAGCCGTTCTAAACATCGTATTTTGACTTTAATTTTCAATTGTCCAACATTTGTATTTTTATTATGCTGGTTTTAATCTTTCGGCTCACATCAGCCATCTTCAGAGAGGTTACAGGGACGTTAACATAAAGACATCCACCAACAAAGATGATTTTATCTTGTGTGACGTCATAGAACCACATTACAAATATACGATGACTGTTATCGTTGCTTAGCAATATTTTATGTCAGCACAAGATAAAATCATCTTCAATAGTGGATGTCTTTTGGTTGACGTCCCTGTAACCTCTGAAGATGGCTTATGTGAGCCGAAAGCTTAGAACCAGCATAATAAAATCTATCCAAATGTTGGGCAATTTTTGTCTTTATTTTCACCTGAAATTAAAGCCAAAATACGATGTTTAGAACAGCTCGTGATTAAACATAATAGATATTCATTGTCTGTTATATTTAACAGTATATGTTTAGAAAATTATCTGCGGTCTCGATACACTATATATATATATATATATATATATATATATATATATATATATGGCTCATTTTTCTTTATCTCATTCTATACATTTCCTTGCCCCTGCCTATCATACATATATATATATATATATATATATATATATATATATATATATATATAATACGAGACTACAAAGAACATATTGTATCTTGCATCAGCAGTGCTCTAATAAACTAGCTAAGTGATCGCAATCATTAATATAACATGCATTAAAGATTCTGTTCTTAACTAATATCAGCATTTCACACCAAATAGGCATAGATATCTGATGTAATTTTACAAGAAACTACCACATACATATGGTCACTTCAATATTCACCAAATTGGTATGCCATTGATAAACCTCTCGTTAGCTGTAAGGATTCGGCAGACCACCCGCTGACCTGATCCCAAGTCGATAGAATCAAACCACTAGCAGGGGAGTCTTCTTCATAAGAACCCAAAAATTTTATAAAATTGATCTGAAGGGCTCTCAACCAAGGCAATTGGGTGGTAAGTTTGGATTTGATGAGCCTTTTCACCAAAATCCCTGCGAATAGTGGTTTGAAACTGACTGAAATCAGACCCATTCCTTGGAGAACGTAATACTATTTCAATAAATATTCCGAGGGAAATGTTGTAGTTTTGTGTACAGATAACTGTATTCCGACTAGAGTTTGAGATATGTCAAAAGGAAGTAGGCTTGTCTCTTGTTTCACCACTGTCACCAGTAATGACGAATGTTTTAAATGAAATGCTTCGAGGAAATGGCTTTAGGAACGGCATCACATGAACCACAAGAACTACAGGAACCAACAATATGATTACTTGACACCATTATCATCTGGCATTACCAGAAAGTTAAATAAATACGGTAGGACCATGTGATCTAAATAAGATATTCAATTGTTCTGGAGTAGTTTTTGTATTGAAGGTTATAATCGTGCTATGTCGGTTGCTAATCGACTTAATGTACCTAAAATATTAAGAACTTAATAATCTTCCACTGAAAGCTGACTCCTTAGTATTCGGCTACCTGTCAACTAATATCAACTGCCTAGTAGTTCTGCTGAACTCCATTAGAAGTCTAAAGAACTCCCATGAACTCATATTTATTTTTGTACATAAATACAAAAAATGTGGCACAAGGCCGAAATTGTGGATGGGGAAGACTGGTCTTCATCTGTCCTAATTTAACTTAGCTATTCACTTTCGTTGACCCTGACACACTTACAATAAACCTTACACCATAACACCACATTTTTACTTACCATTCTTACCACGTCCACCATAATACCTCAGCTGCTCTATGTAGTCCTACTTAACTCCCATATGTACAATTTTCAGTGGAGGGCATGGGCATAAAATAACAACATTAAAATATCCCCAATGATTTTATACAATGAATAAACAATATATACAAGAAACTAAATAAAATCGTATTAGTAATAAAAGCCCCCCACTACTCTAATATTGTGACAGCAAAGTCAGTTCCCCGGACGAAAAATAATGCGTGGCTTAAGGAATATAACTACATTTATCCGATCAGCAGTCACTCACACAATCACTCACACATTTAAACACCATAACAAAAACGAAAAGCACACTTGAAAAATAACGAAAGACGTCACGCATCCACTGAAGAACTAACATTGCTGAACACCTAAAGCGGGAAGGGGTGGGGATTAAACTAAAAGAAAAAATGGGGACAAAAAGAAAAGGGGGCCAATGAGCAATCATAACCTAGCTAAGTTAACATTGAAACAACAACAGAAAAATCAAACAATCCCTACTCTAACCTAACAGGGAAGGGGTGCACATGTTCTGCTCAGCACACCCAAGAGAACTCCCATGAACTTCTCAAGTACTTCCTGTTAACTCTTATTAATATAAGAGGGAGGGTCCATTATCTGAGTAATAGGTGTGTTTCCCATAACATCAATCCAGTTCAAAATCAAAGAAGATAATAAACTAGACTTACTAGATGTCCTAATAGCTCGAATAGAGAATGGATCCAAGATACCCATATGTTTTTGAAAAAGGTTCGCCCCAAGGAAGGCCGTAAAGCAACTAAGACACAAGGAGTTACTCGGTACGGAAATTTATGTAATAGAAGTGAGAACAACAGAAGAGTAATCAAAAGGACTGTATATAGCGATTGATATACTGCTGCTACATCTGGTCGGGTGCCTCCGCTATTCTCCTCGGGTTCTTGACAAAATACAACGGAGAATCTGTAATGTGATCGCTACCGACTTGGCTGACCGGCTGCAATCACTCTCTCACCGGTGTGACGGGGCTTCCCTGTGCCTCTTCTATAAATACTTTCACGGCTTCTGCTCCGATGAACTTAGATCACTGGTGCCCCCTAGGTATGAATTTGCACGAGATATTAGATTAGCAACTAGGTCCCACCCTTTTACAGTGAAATCGATAAAATGTAACCGCAATTTCTACTCCAACAGCTTCTTTTCTCGCAATTCCCATCTTTGGAATTCACTTCCATATACTTTCTTCCCCGACAGCTACAATCTCCAGGAGTTTAAATGTAAGGTCAATAGACACCCCCTAACACACTAACTCGTTCCCATTCTCTCAAACACTCTTCCTATATACCTCCTTACTCGTCTATCACCCTCCTTCTGATATTTCTTATATCTAATCGCTCTCTCAGCACCTTCCCTTATCTAACCTCCTGCGCTATAGTGGCAGTGGAATGTCTTGCTTGGGATGAAACGATTAAAAAAAATTAAATTTTTGAAGATTAAAGTTGACTGGAAAGCATGGAAAGCTGAAAGGGAGAGAAAATAAAATGTTAGCATAGAATTTGCAGGTACATTTAGGCCGCTCAGCTGGAAATTGATGGGATCTTGACACCAGGCTAGTATTGCACTTGTATTTTAAAAAAAGTCTAGGTACCATAACGAAGAGCTCATCCGAACAATTAGCATGAAAGTATTTATATAAAAGACACAGGGGGACAACTTTATGGTAAATTGACTGAAGCGTAATAGCAAGACCAATAGCTGGTAGCACTGAATATGCTATAGATTTTATCAAAAATCTCTAGACAAATAGCAGGAGAACCGGCCTATATGTGGCAGCAATATTCGAAGAATGGATAAATATTATGGACTAGCAGTATAGCCCGACGTTGCTCGGGTGTAATGAAAGCTTTAAAATTAATCCATGGTCCTGGAGCTCAGGCTCTTTGAACGTTGGCACGAAAGACTAAAAAGCAATAGTTGTTTCCAGTTAAAGCGAAACCGTAGACTAAAAGAAAAATGAATGGATGTAAGTCAAATTTTGATTTCGTGGTATCGATATCAAATAAGTCTTTTTCGTCGTAAACTGAATTTTGAAGGCTAAATAAGTCCTCTGAATAAATGGTATCATGGCTGAGACTAAGAACTACAATTATACCTACCTGGAGATAAACCAGAAGCAAAAACTAAAATAAAAGGGCTGAAAAAAATACAGATATACAGGCGGATAAACACATACACACACACACACACACACACACACACATCTTGCCTTTTATATATATATATATATATATATATATATATATATATATATATTATCGATTTTCTACATTATTGTAAGAACTGCAACCTTGAAACTTCTGAATATCGTTTCTTATGTCTTTGTCTATGAGTGTATCAAATTTGATTAAAATCGGACCACCCCTTGTATAACCCGATTTTTTCGATTATCGATTTTCGATATTTATCGGGGGTACCTCGACACAAAACCTAGCTAAGAACACTCGCAGACGCTTATAGTACAACTGTGTAAATTTTCAAGAAAACCGGTTCAGCCGTTTCGGTGTTTATAGGCAACGGACACACACACACACACACAGACAACGTTCCATTTATAAATAAGTTTAGATATAGATAATCCAGAGATAAAGATTCACACAGTGAACAGACTCTCTTGGCAGCTGATTTAGCAATTAATTCAATGTAGTGTTTCCACTTCATGTCAGCTAAGAAAGATAGCCCGAGATGGCGCAACCAGTCACCTTCCTGGGGGTTAGCCTCAGCCATGATTATAGAAGACAGGGAGGGATCCCTCAGGTGATTAATTAATAGATAGCAGTTTAGTTTTGAAAGCGTTTAAAATAACACACTAGCTTTTGCCCCAGTTAACACGGACCGTAGGTCGTTTTGTAGAATGTTTTCTATTTTGACCTCAAAGGACCGATTAAATTTACTATCGAGAACGGAGTAAATTTTGTCATCAGTGGCGATACAATGCTGTGAGCTGATGTCATCGAGCAGGTCATTAATGAAATTTATAAACAAAGTAGATTCAATGAACGGTGAGGTACACTCGCATTAGTCTGAAAGGATCTAGACGTGTGACCGTTCAGGATAATTTCCATTTCATGATTTGATGGGAAGGCTAATAAGTAGATAGTTGGAACCTTGGACGGCTCATCCGAGTGCTTATAAACTAGAACAACAGACACTGCTTTCCACCAGGAAAGAAAGCAAGAAGCATTTATTATACGGTTTACAGACAACAGGAGTCAGTTTAAAAGTACACTTCTTAAGGAATATTACAAGGATACCATTAGGTGCACATTCTTTGTGGGGAATCTAGGTTCAAATGCATATCGCAACAGAGACTCACTTCTAAGTGGAATGTTAGGCAGGGATACTCCAGATGAGTAAAAAGTAGAGTTTCAGGAGAATTTACGGGTTAAACATTGAGATTCATCAGCAGAGGATTTTAACACCTCAAATTCATAGAAGGGGGAGGAATAAAGACCTAACACTTATTTAATGCACTATTACAGAGCCACCAGTAATCACTAGAGACAAAATTGTTAGATGCAATGTGGTGCCGCACTCTCTTTACAAACAGAGGCTTAGCCCCTTCGAAGACTAATTTACATTTACTACTAGCAGCAACGAATAAGGGTCTGCTGTGACAGGCGTTTCCACGCTGGTATAGCCAAAACTCCTGTGGGTTACAACGGCCACACATGCTGGTGTGAACCATGGTATTTCCGAGAATGAATAAAAGCATCCATGCCAGCTTTGGCCGAAAAAGAAACCCCAGTGATGCACTTCTAAATTTGAAGGTTAAAGATATCAGTACAAACCACTTTTCATCTGCTAATACCTCTGCTTTAAATGTCACCACAAATACAGCGCAAAGAAAGGCATTGTCCGTTGCCTGCAACACTGGGAAAAATCATAAGTGGCAACTCACAACACATCCCAACAGAAAATGATCAGCATCAAGCCTACTCTTCCGAATAACAACTAAAATGCTAACATGATATCAGCATCTGCAAATTGGAAACAGAAAGGTCGAGGAGTAGTACTAAAAAAGCCACGATCTGTCGGCTTTATGTTAATGAATTATGGAAAATGATTCAGAAGTGTCGACTTGCTTAGAGAAGATAAAAAATGAAAAAAAAATGATTGCTCTGAATTCAAATAGGAAAAGAAAATATCTGATGATGTAATTGCAAAATCGCAAGTAATAAAGAAACAAAATTTGTAGAGAGACAGCGTCGCCGACATTCCGAATTGAAATTACATTTTTTAAAATTAAGAACTTTTAAAAACATTTACATAATCACAAGAAGATATAGATTATATGTGACCAAATCATGAGACATGTTTCCTTCATCAACTATATATATAATTGTTGAGAATATTTGAAGAGTGGGCTGAATAATTAAAAAGACTTCATCTGTGAAACTCAAAAGTCGAAGTGCTGAACACAACATCAATCAGATAATTGCCCAATGTTATTTGTATGAATATATATATTATTTATTCATAAATTATAACATGGATATATTACAATATCACTACAAAAGTAGCCATTTTGTTTCAACACCTTTCTGTCTTTTCAAGTGATGTGATGGTTCTTAAATGAATGGCTTAAAAGTCTGAAAAACTTTTCAGACATTTAAACCATTCATTTAAGAACGATCACATCACTTGAAAAGACAGAAAGGTGTTGAAACAAAATGGCTACTTTTGTAGTGATATTGTAACATATCCATGTTATAATTTATGAATAAATCATATTATTAGCTCTACTTTTGTATTGAGCACTTTCTTAAAAATAGTGTTTCTTTTGACAAGGAATATTATTCCAACAATACTTATATATATATATATATATATATATATATATATAAAAGAAATAGTAACTATACTCCTGTCGAAAAACTTTCCACGGATCTACGAAGAAGGGAAAAATGGTTTTAAAAAAGAAAGAGCTAAGTCCATAAACATCAGTCAAAAGAGCTCAGACCGAATCAGTACGTAGCCCAAAGAAAAAAACCCTGACACGAGCAATCAACTAGGTTGTCTGGCTCTCTAGGTATTCTTTATATATATATATATATATATATATACTACCGGCCATAATTATGAGGTCACCCCCGTTTTTTTTTTTTTTTTTGTAATGATGTATTTCATACAAAGTGGATAATTCTGAATGAAAATAAAATGTTTGTCTTGTTATTATTTTGCAAAATTTTACATGTTAAAGAAGCAAAGATGAACTTGTTCAAATCACCCTAATTTTCTTTCATTCTTTCATCGATGAAACTACAATACAGGTAATTATTAAATATTTAAAAATTCATTTAATGCACATGTTATTGTGCAGTATTAACAAAGAACCATTCTATTTTCATTTACAATTATTCACATGGCAATAAATACTAAAAAATAGCATGAAATACATCATTTTTTAAAACACTGATTTGGCCTAATAATTATGGCCGGTAGTATATATATATATATATATATATATATATATATATATATATATATATACTACCGGCCATAATTATATATATATATATATATATATATATATATATATATATATATATAAAAATAAATAAAGAAAAGAGATCACAAAAATTGGACACCAGAACAGTTCATTTGATGCACATGTTATTGTGCAGTATTTACGAAAGAACCATTCTATTTTTATTGACAATTATTCACATGGCAATAAATACTAAAAAATAGCATGAAATACATCATTTTTTAAAACACTGATTTGGCCTAATAATTATGGCCGGTAGTATATATATATATATATATATATATATATATATACTACCGGCCATATATATATATATATATATATATATATATATATATATATATATATATTAAAATACTAAAGAAAAGAGATCACAAAAATTGGACACCAGAACAGTTCATTTGATGCACATGTTATTGTGCAGTATTTACGAAAGAACCATTCTATTTTTATTGACAATTATTCACATGGCAATAAATACTAAAAAATAGCATGAAATACATCATTTTTTAAAACACTGATTTGGCCTAATAATTATGGACGGTAGTATATATATATATATATATATATATATATATATATATACTACCGGCCATAATTATATATATATATATATATATTAAAATACTAAAGAAAAGAGATCACAAAAACTGGACACCAGAACAGTTCATTTGATGCACATGTTATTGTGCAGTATTTACGAAAGAACCATTCTATTTTTATTGACAATTATTCACCAATAAAATTTATTTAAAACAAAACTATTATGTAAAATTTTGTAACTTTTTATAATATCTATGCATTACAGCTTAATCTTTATTCGGTAAAAATTTATTTGCTAATCACGCATTAATTATTAAGTAATACACATATTTACGTCTTTGTTGTTTCCGTTCCTTATATTATAGTCGCTATATATATATATATATATATATATATATATATATATATATAGCGACTATATATATATATATATATATATATATATATAGCGACTATATATATATATATATATATATATATATATATATATATATATATATGAGTGTGTGTGTTAATGTAGCAGAAAAATTAATTTCAAATATCATTTATTAAATACGGTCGACAAAGAAAGATTTAATAAATAATTTTTGTTATTAATTTTTTCCTGCATTCTAACATTTTTTCGTTTTCATGGAGATAAGGTATATACAAATTCTCGAAGTGAACGAAATCACATGGGATGATAAAAATTATTAACAATGTTTATATTCCTTATCTCTAACAAAATGGAAAAATGTTACGATACTGGAAAGTCTTAATAGAATTTAATTAAATCTTCCTTGTCGACGGTATTTAAGGATATATATATATATATATATATATATATATATATTCTAATTTTGTTATTCCAAAGGTTTACAAAAGTATAATATCAATACACAAAATTTTTCATGTTTCATAACAAAACTGTTCCTATTCAGGTGATATGTTAAAATAAATGGTGAAAGTGATTTAAAAATATAAGATGAGTTCATGGTTATTTAGAAAATTAGAGAATGGTATTTGAAGGAAATGCTTTAGGTGTGTCAATATTGTTCAATCGAAATTGAGAATTATGTAACCATGGATATTTAATATTTGGGTTATGAAAGGGGTTAGAATGGCTTGGATTTAGACATGTCCCTTTTTAATTTTGTCTGGATTAGATACATAGTGGGACCTTAGATTTTTTAAAAATTTGTAGACAACAATGTTTAACAGGAGGTTGGATTTTACGTTTTTTATTTAATAATAGACTTTTTAACTACTATCTATAAGTAATGGGGCTGGAAAGTTTAGGTCAGAATTAAGATGAAATAATTATGGTAGACTTAGTTATATTGTTTTAAGAACAACAATTAAGCATTGTGTGGGTCATTTATTTTAGTAAAATAATTTTCCTTTCTTTTAATTATGTTAGAGTATAAATTATAAATGAAACATTGTAATTAATTAAATTTTAAAGAAAATTATTTTGTCTGAATAAGGTACATAATGGAACCACACAAGACTTAAATATGTAAAAAAATTTAACGGCAAGTTGGATTTTTTTAATTACTTCATGAGTAAAAGGGCTGAAATGTTTATCTTCTGAAACATGAAAATTTTTGTGTAATGATGTTATGCTTATATAAACCATTTTAATAACAAAATTACAGTATTAAGCACTACTCTGTATCGAGCACTCTTTATAAAAGTAAATGCTCGAACTGTGGGTTTTTAATCTACACTTGTTCTTTCACTTTTTTGTAATATATATATATATATATATATATATATATATATATCCGAGTGAATACAGAACGAAGAAAGAATTCTTACAACGTCCAAAACATTAATTTAAAACAGTGCTCGATATATAATATATAGAGCTGTGAATATTTATTATAAATTATATTCTAGAACATGTACATAATCATTCTATATCTATCCACTACAAAGGTACGTTTGTTTTGACATTGAAACTTCAATGTCTCATCAGCCGGTGTATGAGACATTGAAGTTTCAATGTCGAAACAAACGTACCTTTGTAGCGGATATATATAGAATAATTATGTCAGTCAGTAAAGTGCCATACGTGATACACGCTTGGGCGATCATGTCTCGAAAGAGACATAACTGACTGGGCTGAAAGTTATCCCGCAGTAGGTTGTCATTGCTTTCTGCGGTAGACTGGTTGCCGACCAAGGCTACAGAACCCAATCTGTCCTATTATTTAACCCATAACTGGAAGGAAGAGACGGATTAATACCTTTCCCAAGGGTATTTGCGCGTAAGTGAATGCAATGAATTCAGCTAGAATTATAATGTATATATATATGACAGTTCTCAATGTTTTCAAAAAATAGGCTCTCCTCATAAAATCGCACAAAAATATTTGCTAAGACAGGGCCCAAAGGGGAACCCATCGCTGTACCATGAATCTGACGATTATTAAAACTAAAATCGACAGACATGTTGGCAAATTTCATAAGTTCAACAAAAGCATCTTCAGGTAGAGTCGGAGGAGTCAAATTACTACGATATAGCAAATCACTGCAAATATTTATAGTCTCCAACAAAGGGACACAAGTGAAGAGGGTGCAGATGACAGACGAACACATAAATCCATCAGTGGATTCACAATTCCGAGTAAATTGGGAAAAGGAAAAGAAATCTTCAATACAGAAGGTACTATAATGCTGCAAAACTGGTTGTAACATTATAGCCAGCCGCTTTGTGACTTTTGTTGAGAATACCCAATCATAGAGAGCATGGGTCTCATCGGGACACCCGCTTTATAAATATTAAGTATTCCATAAAAGCAGGGACGAATGGAGCCAGACGGTCTTAATTCCTCGGTCAATTTAGAAGAAAGAATCCCTTTTTTACTCATTTGACAAGACGTTTGTGAAATCGTATTTCAAAAGTCATAGTACTATCGTGAATATCAATGAACCTGCTCAGTTAAAATGACAACATTTTTGTACTTATCAACGCTCTATCTCAACACCGATATTGAGCACTTTACGATAAAAGACTTCCTTGCAAAATTTTATCAGTAAAAGCACTGGAAAAAGCACCAACCTTGGCACTAAAAATGATCACAATTAAATACTATATATATATATAATTAAATTAACCTAATGAGCCAACAAACCTACCAAGGTTTCACCTAAACGAATCTTTAGGGAACGTTGGCCAACGTTCTCTGAAGATCCGTTTAGGTGAAACATTGGTAGATTTGTTGGTTCACTAGGTTAATTTACTTATTCTGCTCTGCTTAAGTATTGAGCGCTTTTTTATTATTGATTACTCGTCTCAGTTTTTTCTTTGGGCTACGTACTGGCTCGGTCCAAATTTGGCTGATGTTCATATGCATAACTCTTTCTTTTTTTACAACCATTTTTTCCTTCCGCTTCCGTTTTTCGAAACGAGTATAGTGATAAGTTTATATATATATATATATATATATATATATATATATATAGGGAGTAGAGACTCCGACTGACACCAAATCGGTCGAGTTTCGATCCCGGCCAGAAGCAAGTGGATATGTCTAGCCACACTGATGAGCCGTGATGCAGCGAAACGGGCTTGTATGTGGATGACTAATATATATATATATATATATATATATATATATACAGAGAGAGAGAGAGAAACATGCGTTGTAGATATAGAATGATTCAAAGAAGTAGGATAACGCTCTAGGAGAGCTCTAAATATATATGTACATAAATACATATAGAGCAAATATATGTAAAAATTAAGACAGGCACGTTATTCCATGGTTAAGCGGAAGTATAGGCCTATTTTTTTTAATGATATCACCCCAGGCAAGGCGATAACGCCACTGATGCGCAGGGGGCTACGTAAGAGTAAAAAGATTGGAAAAGAGAAAGCCGGAAACCACATTCTAAACAGGGAACAAGGGATGAGCCTCTTCACCTGTTCAATAGACGTGGGTGGAGTGTGAACCAGGCGATAGATTAGTCTATATACTCCAATTGAAAAAAAAGAAAAGAGTGAAAAGATTGGAAAAGAGAAAACTAGAAACCACATCCTAAACAGGAAACAAGGGATGAGCCTCTTCACCTGTTCAATAGACGTGGGTGGGGTGTGAACCGGGCGATAGTTTAGTCTATCGACTTCAATTTCTACTACTATCTACTACTATTCCAGGCGAAACTTCATCAGCTTCCGTCTTTACTGTACAGAAGATTCGTGTAAAAACTTCTGTACAATAAAGACATAGGCCTATACGTCGCCTAAACATGGAATAACGTGTTTGTTTTAATTTTTACATATATGTATATATATGATGAAAGTTTCTTTATGGTAATTAATCTATAAAGTCTAGCATTAATACTATTTTAATATATTTTTTATTTTCGTCCAATAAAATATGACATACTTTTTCTTGTATTAAGATAAATATAAAACAAAGGAGAATAACATTGAAAAAGAACAAAAGTCAAACTGACTTTGACCTTAAATGACTGAAATATCTTGAGCACGGGAAAAAAAAACATGTAACTTGATCCAAAGAGTTGTGAGTTCAATAGCAGGCTACAGCAGTGGTGAGCAAGTAACTTAGAGAGTACGGTTAGAGGGAGATAACTCATGACTACCAAAAGTAGATTCGCGCAAGGAATGAAAATGATATACCTCAGTGATTGTAATAAAGGGTTTGCTTGGAAATTCTAAGCACCTGAAGAAGGCCGGAGCGTACAACAGCCGAAACGTCATACAAATGGAAACAAAGATGAGAACAGTCCGAGTAATGTAAATAGTGTAGTGTTATAATTTTTTCAGGTTGCGTGTCGTTAAGGGGAATGACCAAACAAAATTTTCTAAACTGAGAAAAATGAACGAACGATCGAATTCATGAAGTGAGTAATGATTTTGTTCCTGCCTATTTTTTTAAAATTATTTTTTACATTCAAATATTGATACACTGTTTTTCTTTTCTGGAAATCTAAATAATTTTAATTTTTTATTATTAAAGAGTCAAAATGTAACAAGAACCACAACACAATGCCAATTGATTTGGTGTGTAAAGTGCTATCCAACGATTGCTCTTCTTTTTTTTTTTTTTTTTTGCTTGCAATCTCTGTCAAAATACATTCACCCGAAAAGACGAAAATGGATGTTAATTAAATTTTAATCAATTTATACTCAGAAGGGATTTTTGTTGTTATTGCTTCTCGTTTAATTACCCTATCTTCAATTTTTTCTTTGACATTTTTCTATTACGCACTGACAATGTTTTTCTCTACCTTTTCTTTCTTTCATTCGTTCAGTTTTCTTCCTTTTTTCTTTCTTTTTCTTTCTTTTTTGCTATTCTTTTTTGTATTTTTCATTATTTTATACTAAGTTTCATTCAGTATTTTTTTCGTTATTCATATCATCCTTTGTTTTTATTTGTTCCGTTTTTAATTTATTCTTTCTTTTTTTTTCTTTCTTGTGCCTCCGCTTCTCTCTTTATCCTCTCTCCTCTTTCCTCTTCGCTTCCTTCAAATTCCACCCTCCTCTTTCTTCCTCCCTTGCTTCCTGTTCCCTAATTTCTTTGTTTTTCGCTTCCTTCATATTCCTCTCTCTCCTTTTATCTTCGCTTCCTTCATATTTCTCATTCTTCATTCATCTTCTCTTGCTTCACATAAACAATTGGAGTAGATAGACTAAACTATCGCCCGGTTCACACTCCACCCACATCTATTGAACAGGTGAAGAGGCTCATCCCTTGTTCCCTGTTTAGGATGTGGTTTCCGGCTTTCTCTTTTCCAATCTTTTCACTCTTTTATTTTTTGGTTTTTATATATATTTTTTTTTCCAATTGGAGTAGATAGACTAAACTATCGCCTGATTCACACTCCACCCACGTCTATTGAACAGGTGAAGAGGCTCATCCCTTGTTTCCTGTTTGGGATGCGGTTTCCGGTTTTCTCTTTTCTTATCTTCTCACTTTGTTTTTTTATTTTCAATTGGAGTAGATAGACTAAACTATCGCCCGGTTCACACTCCACCCACGTCTATTGAACGGGTGAAGAGGCTCATCCCTTGTTTTCTGTTTAGGATGTGGTTTCTAGTTTTCTCTTTTCTAATCTTCTCACTCTTATGTGGCCCCCTGCACATAAGTGGCGTTACCGCCTTGTTTGGGATGATTATGATTAAAAAAAAATAAAGATAAATTCCACACTCCTCTTTCTTTTTCGCTTGCTTCCTATTCTCTCAATTCTTACTCGATCTTCTTTTTCCATCTCGCTCCCTGTCTTCTTTCTTCTTCACTTAATTAATACCCCCACTCTTCAGTTCTTTTGCCCCCTCTGCTCTTTCTTGTTTGCTTGCGTTATTTGCTACTCACTTCTATCATTCGCTTCTATCATATACCCTTCCGTTTTCATATTCCCTTTTTTTCTCTTTCTTCTTCTCTTAATCATTTATCCATTTCTTCTCTCTTATTACCTGATTTCATTCATTTCTTTTTTCTTTGTTTCATATTCCTCTCTGCGTTTCCTTCTTCGCTTAAATCCTTTCCCCCTCTCCACTTTCCTCTGTTCTCTTCTCCTCTTTCTTCTTTCGTTCCTTCATATTACCATTTCCTCTTTCTTCTTTTTTTTAATCATATCACCCCGAGCAAGGCGGTAACGCCACTGATGTGCAGGGGGCTACGTAAGAGTGAAAAGATTAGAAAAGAGAAAACCGGAAACCACATCCTAAACAGAGAACAAGGGATAAGCTTCTTCACCTGTTCAATAGACGTGGGTGGAGTGTGAACCGGGCGATAGTTTAATCTATCTACTCCAATTGAAAAAAAAGAAAAGAGTAAAAGAATGGAAAAGAGTAAAAGATTGAAAAAGAGAAAGCCGGAAACCACATCCTAAACAGGGAACAAGGGATGAGCCTCTTCACCTGTTCAATAGACGTGGGTGGAGTGTGAAACGGGCGATAGTTTAGTCTATCTACTCCAATTTAAAAAAAGAAAAGGAGTGAAAAGATTGGAAAAGAGAAAACCGGAAACCATATCCTAAACAGGGAACAAGGGATGAGCCTCTTAACCTGTTCAATAGACGTGGGTGGAGTGTGAAACGGGCGATAGTTTAGTCTATCTACTCCAATTAAAGTCTTAGCTTTCTTCATCTTCTTCTCTCCAATTTCCTTATTTTCTTTTTCTTCTTCTTCTTGTACCGTGTCCCTTTAGGATGTAGGCGATCATGGACCTCCACTTTGCTCTGTCTCTTGTCGCTCTGAATAATTTTTCTCTTGATATTACTTCTAATCCCTGCTCCGTCAACCATTTGCTCAAAACGTTTCGCGCTGCTTTCCTCTGTCTCTTCTTCAGTTTATCCGGCCTGTGAGTATCAAGTTCTCCAGGCTTTCCTTCATCATTGCCTGTCCCAGGAACCTTACTTGTCTCTTCCTGATATTTATTATTAACACCTCATCATTGCACACGTGCTCTGTCCATGGGATCTTCATCAGTCAGTTGAGTGCCATATGTGATACACTGACTGGGCAGAAGATTATCCCGCAGTAGGTTGCCATTGCTTTCTGCGGTAGACTGGTTGCCAGCCAAGGCTATAGGACCCAATCTGTCCTGTTATTTAACCCATAACTGGAAGGAAGAGAAAATTATTCTGCAGTAGGTTGCCATTGCTTTCTGCGGTAGACTGGTTGCCGACCAAGGCTATAGAACCCAATCTGTCCTGTTATTTAACCCATAACTGGAAGGAATAGGCGGATTAATACCTTTCCCAAGGGTATTTGCGCGTAAGCGAATGCAATGAATTCAGCTGGAATTCGAACTTGGCTCCCCGGTTTCTCGTTCCGAGCCGATATCCACTGCACCACAGCGCGAATCTTCATCATCCTTCTATAAAACTACATTTCTGCTGCCTCAAGCCTCCTCTTCATCTTTGATGAGATCGTCCAGCATTCACTTCCATACAGAAGGACAGATATCACATAGCAATCCAGCACTCTTTTTTCTTTGTTTCAAATGAGATTTTCCTGTCTCTCAGTACTCTGGTTAGCTTCTGAAATGCATCTTTGGCCATGCCAATGCGTCTTTGGATCCCTGTGTCGCATTTTCCATCCTCTGTCAAAACACTTTACAGGTATTTGAAGTTTTACGTGTTTTATTTTAGATTCTCCAATTTATAGTTGGCATATTGGTCACCTCTTTTTGCTGATGACCATGCATTCAGTTTTCTTGAGGTTTATGCTCAGTTCTTTCTTTTCACTTTCTTTTGCTAACTTTTGTAGAAAGTCACATACTTTCTATTCCCCAAGCCACTTTCATATTCACGCATTTCATATAACGCTATCCTCTACCTTCTTCCTGTAGTTTATATTCCCCCTCTTTTTCCCTCTTCGCGTCACTCATATTCTTCTCTCCTCTTTCTTCTTCTCTTCTTTCATATCACACTCCTTTTCTTTCCTTTTTGTTTACTTCATATTCCGGTAATTGCTCGTTTAACTCCCGACGGCTTTTCCCACTTCAAACTTATCCAAAACAGCATTATTTCTGTGCAAATGTATATGCTGAACTCAAATCAACAATTAGTTATTGAAAAAACTTTTTCTCTCCCGTAACTCTCACGAAGTCATGTAATTAACTACAGAATGACGTTCTACGTAGGTAGAATTTTTTCTCGAATGTTGGTCGATTTTCTTCCTTTACTGAAACTTCCGGCGATGTACTTCCTGCCCTGAGAGTAATAAGCGTAGAAATACAATAGCGCATTAATTTCATTACCGGAAGTACATCGCCGGAGGTATCAGTAAATGAAGAAAAATCGACCAAAAATCTGCCAAAATTCGTTGCAATACGCAGTACGTCATTCTGCAGTTAATTACATGACTTCGTGAGAGTTATGGGAGAGAAAAAGTGCAAGATATATTTCGTTTTTGTTTTTTTTATGGACATTTAGATAAAAAAAAAGGTTCGTTTCTTCAATAACTAACAGTTGATTTGAGTTCAGCATATACATTTGCACAAAGATAATGCTATTTTGGATAAATTTGAAGGGGAAAAGCGTCGGGACTTACAACGAAAATGTACCCATATTCCCCCAGCCCAGCTGTCTTACGTAAGTTGCTATTGTTTTTTCTATTCTTCATTATTTTAAACTAAGTTTCATTTAGTAATATTTTTTTTCGTTATTCATTCTTTGTTTTTATTTTCCTCTTTCTTTCTTCCTTTTTTATCTCTTCTTAATCGTTTCTTTCATATTCCGCTCTCTTCTTTTTTCTTCACTGACTTCATATTCTCTCGTTTTATTTCTTTTTCGCTTAATTCTTGTTCCAGTTTCCTTCTTTCTTTTTTTTCGTAGCTTATCTCGTTTCACCCACTCCTCATTCTTCTTTGTATCTTTCTTATTCCCCTCTCCTCCTCCTCCTTATTTCCTTCCTTGCTATTCCCCTTCTTCTCTAAGTTCATTGCTTCCTTCTTATTCTCGTCTCCTCCTTCTTTGCTTCCTTCCACTTCCCCTCTCCTCCTCCTCTGCTACATTCCAATACCCTCTCCTCCTTCTTTGCTTCCTTCCTATTCTCCTCTATTCTTTCTTTGCTTCCTTCCACTAGCCCTCTCCTCCTTCTTTGCTTCCTTTCTATTCTCCTCTCCTCCTTCTTTGCTTACATTCACTACGCCTCTCCTCCTTATTTGCTACCTTCAACTTCCCTTCTCCTCCTTCCTTGCTTCATTCCACTTACCCTCTCCTCCTTCCTTGCTTCATTCCACTACCCCTCTCCTCCTCCTTTGCTTTCTTCTTCCCCTCTCCTCTTCCTCCTTTGCTTACTTCAACTTCCCCTCTCCTTCCTTTTTTCCTTTCACTTACCCTCTCCTTCTTCTTTACTTCCTTCCACTACCCTCTCCTATTTTTTGCTTCCTTCCTATTCTCCTCTCCTGCTGCCTGCTTCTATCAACTTCCCCTCTCCTCCTCTTTTGCTTCCTTCCACTTCCCTTCTCCTGCGGCTTTGCTTCCTTACACTGCCCCTCTTCTCATTCTTTGCTTCCTTCCTAAAACGCTCCCCTCTTTCTTCTTTGTCTTTATTTCTTCCTTAGAAATCTTCCTGTTACATTTTTTCTTCGCTTGTCTTCAAATATTTATATACATTCAACACCTTCCACTTTTTCTTTCATGGTTTCTTTGTTTTCATTTTTGTATATTTTTATATTTTCATGGAAATTATTATTTTTCGTTTGGTCTATATATTCTTAGTATAATTCTTCGCTTCTTTCATGAATTGATATTTCTCTTTCTCCTCTCGCTTTTGTCAAACTTAATTTTATCCATCTTTTTGCCTCTTTACTTTCATAAATTTTATATTTTTCTTACAGAATCTTTTTTTAAATTTTCCTTTCGAATTCTTTGTTGCTTTTTGCTCATTTTTGTATCATTCATTTGTACTTTTCTACAGTTTCTTTCCTTCTAATTATTTTGTTTTTTTATCGCCTCGTTTTTTTCCTTTCCTCTGCATTCTTAATTTATATTATTTTACATTTTTTTTTCCTTCATGCCTCGTACCATGTTTCATTTATTTATTTCTTTCCTCTTTTTTACATAAAAGTCTTAGCTTTTTTGTTTCTTCTTAGTTCCTTTGCTTCTTTCATTTCTGCATTATTTTCTTTTCATTTCTCACTTCAATGTTTACTGCCTTCTTTTTTGTTCTTTGTCGCTGAATTACTCTGACCATCATTTCTCCAGCAAGTTTACATCGATCTTCTTTCATTTTTTCCTTTTCTGTTCCCCTTACACATTTTTCTTCCTCTAGATTCATTCCTTCTTCTAAAACTGATCCCTTTTGTTTATTTCTTGTTATCGTTAGTAGCAATGGACTATAGTTTGGTCATACTTTGTAAGAGGAAGAGGTGAGAGTAGACGATAGTTTGGTCGTAGTTGGGCGTGATGATTGGTTGTTTGCTTGACTTGAAGGCTGGAAAAGACATCAAGGGCCATAACAGAAGCTTGCATGTGGTCGAGTCTCTCGATTTACTGCTTGACTTAATGATCATTTAAATAATAGAGGAAAACAATTCTTTAAAAAATTCGCAAAATGATTAAATGAAATAAAAGATATAAAACTGAAGAAAATGTTAAGAGAAAAAAATTCACAAATTGAACAAAACTTTAAAAGAAAAATAGCACCAGTGACAAAAATGGAAGAAAAATCTTTCTCGGATTTTCGATGTAAATAGCAAACAAAATTCGAGGATATTGACATGTTAAAAAACAGAACTTTTGGGACAGGCATTCGAATTTCTTTTTAAATATTCTTTCCTCTCACTTAGAATATTTTGTTTCTTTTTCTTTATTATTCGTTTCAGCTGTTTCTTTACTTTCCCTCTCTTTCTTTCCCTTTCTTTATTTCACTCACTCTCTTGATTTTGCTCACTCTCTCTCTCTTTCTTTTCCTCTTTTAATTTATCTCTGTTCTTCGTAACGTTGTACTTTTAGTTTTCACCCTTTCTCGCTTTTCGTTTTTTTTTTTTATCGCTTACGTATTCTTTTACTTAGTTACTTTATTTCTGTATGTTATGTTTTCTTTTTCTTTCTCTTACTCTTTCTCTCTCTCTCTTTCTCTCTCTCTCTCTCACACACACAGATACGTTCTCTTCTCTCTTTCTGTCTTACTGTATCTCCTTTTCATCCCGTTTTTTCTTTCTTTCTTTCTTTCTTTCTTTCTTTTGTTTTTTCAGCCTCTTGTCTCTCTCTAATATTTTCTTTTCTCAATATCATTCTTTCTCTCTCTTTTCTCCTCTTCCTCTCCCCTCCACACCCTTCCCTTTTCTCTCTCTCTCTCTCTCTCACAGGACAGATTGAATACAAGGAGGACAAATGGATAAATGAAAGGCAGCACAGGATTTAGGAGAAATAACAAAAAGACAAAAATTACTACGAAATACAAAGGACTGGAGTTTGCGGAGAGCCACGATCGCCTACGTCCTGAACGGACACGGCACATAAAGAAGAACTTCCGTATTTCATTCTTTTGATTTCTTACTCCGTCTGCCTCACTGAATCATTTCTTCTCCGTAATAACACTCACAATTTCTCTCACAATTTCTCTACTTAGTTCAGTAAACATCCAACTTTCCCCCCCACCACCACATATATATATAGTCATCCGCAGACAGATCTGTTTCGCCGTATCACAGCTCATCAGAACGGTTAGACATCCAATTGCTTTTTACCCAGGATTGAAACACGACCGAATTGGCATCAGTCGGCGATTCTGCCTCTGGGCTATGGGCGCTCGGTAGAAGGAGGCAAACTTTTAGTGCATGATGTGTCATACGCAAATAGCTAGAGTGCTCTAATTCATTACTCGATATATATATCATATATATTCATATATTCATTACTTGATATACCCGTTGCTCGGGTGTAATGAAAGCTTTAAAACTAATCCATGGTCCTGGAGCTCAGACTCTTTGGACGTTGGCACGAAAGACTAAAAAGCAATAGTTGTTTCCAGTTAAAGCGAAACCGTAGACTAAAAGAAAAATGAATGGATGTAAGTCAAATTATGATTTCCTGATATCGATATCAAATGTTTTTTTCGTCGTAAACTGAATTATGAAGGCTAAATAAGTCCTCTGAGTAAATGGTATCATGGCTGAGATTAAAAACTACAATTATACCTACTTAGAGCCAAACCCGAAGCAAAAACTAAAATAAAAGGGCTGAAAAAATACAGACATACACGCAGATAAAAAGACATACACACAAACATCTTGCCTTTTATATATACATATTATCGATTTTCTGAACTATTATAAAAACTGCAACCTTGAAATTTCTGAATATCGTTTCTTATGTCTTTGTCTATGATGGTATCAAATTTGATTAAAATAGGACCACTTCTTCTATAAACCGATTTTTTCGATTATCGATTTTCGATAATTATCGAGTACCTCGACAAAAAACCTAGCTAAGAACACTCGCAGACGCTTATAGTACAACTGTGTAAATTTCCAAGAAATCGGTTCAGCCATTTCGGAGTCTATAAGTAACGGACACACACACAGAGACAAAGTTCCATTTATAAATAAGTTTAGATATATAATGATAATTATAGTGGAACAAAGTATAGCCAAAAGCGCTTGAAAATACAAAAGCTTTGAAGAATTCTGATATAATTTGAGTTCCAAAAAGAAAAAATTATACGATCACATGAAAAATTATATAAAAAACTTAATGATAATACCTTGTCTGTCATTTTCAATGAAACCTGTATAAAAGAGAGATTGTTGTCCAAATTCGACAAAAATATTTACACAAACACACAAACATATATATCCATGACATTGTCAGTGAAGTCGAACTTTAAGATTATTTTTAAGAAAACATGCTGACCTATTTTGTCACGCCATTACTGTTGTGAGGGCAACGGATACACGGCATCCATACAAAGAGAGGTCTGTTTAGACAGAACCCAACCCAATACTTGGTGGGTTTGAATTGAGTGATTTTCTTCTTCTAGACTGGTTGCAACCACAATGTAAATGATGTCTTGTTCTGCCTAAATGCATCGTTTACTGTTACATAGTTTTGTGACGATTTGCACATTTTCAGGGACACCATGCACCCCAATAATGATGTGCTATTCTCGCAAATTAATGCAGCGTCGTTGGACCAATGTTATCCATTACTGCTTCGAAGCATTCAAAATTAGATCTGATGAACCGTGTCGCCACCACGTTTGCGTTACATAATCGCAATTGAGTGCGTGTGACAAACTGGAGAAAGATTTCGCGTGAAAATTTAAAAATTGAGCGTTCAAAAATCCCCCCCTACGCCAGCGTTCAAAAAAGTCACCGTTACTTGAGCGTTCTCAAAAAAAAAAAAAGGTAAACGGTAAAATCAGTTATTGCAAATAGCCTGAACACACCACATGGTAGAAACCTAGGTCGCGTAATAACTCGTTTATAAATGAAGAATATATATATATATAGTAATTTGTTTATATAATATAGTAATTTGTTTATATACACACACACACACACACACAAAAACACACGCACGCGCGCACACACACACACACACACATGCCTGCCCATCACAGTAATTTCGTTATTTACCAATTTAAGTGTCAATGTAAGGTCGATGATGTAGACAAAACTTGAGGTTGGAAGTTAGAATCGCCCAATATGTCCCGGGTCAGATGCGTAGGCATGAGCCTGTGACATCCGGGTGTTAGCAGACTCATGTCTCTGCAATCGGCGAGCATTTATTAAATTCTGCTTGCAGAACAAATTATTCTGCCGATTTCTTCTCTGTATAGCACAGGGCACTGAATAGACTCTATCTTGATATTTTTGAGTCTGTTATCATTAATAAGTGGAGGCCTACCCTGCGCATACAACGAGAACTGAAATTTAAATTGGCCCGCTTTGGGGAAGCCATTACTTAGTGGAGGTAAATTTTTCTCCCCTACCCCTCTAATATATATATATATATATATATATATATATATATATATATATATATCTTTTAAAGTTGGTAGCAAATAAAAGTTTTTTGTTGGTCACTTAGCTTTAATAATTACTGACGATTGTTGCTTGAAAAGTGTCGGTCGAAAGGCGCCTAATATATTTTATACGTCGATACTTTTTGTCTTTTGTTTTAGTTTAATATGACCCCCCTTTTCTTCATTAAGTGTTTGATATATATATATATATATATATATATATATATATATATATAGGCTGTTTATTTATATTCTGTGAATAACATGCTGTGAAGTCTGCCTTTCTCTGCCGTTCTTAGGGGTAAAATCTCCGTCGGATTTCGGTCTCGGCTTGAAAGAAACGATTAATTTAGCCGCACTGACGTGCTGTGATACAGCAAAACAGGCTTGTATGCGAATATATATATGTATATATATATATATATATATATATATATATATAAGTGAATAAAGAAAGAAGAAAGTATTAACAATGTTCAAAACGTTAATCTAAAACAGTGGTCAATATAAAAATAGAGCAATCAATATTTATTAGTTATTGTTTAGAACTTATAAATTATAATTTGCTACAAAAGTGTACATTTTGTTTCGGCATCGAAACCTTATGAGACATTGTTTTTTGATATAAAAAAAAACGTACACTTTTGTAGTAAATTATAATTTATACGTTCTAAACTATAAATTATATATATATATATATAGCATCTACGCATGGCTCATTCAGTTATGATTTAGAGCACTTTAACTTCTGGCTTATGATACATGATACGCTAAAAGTCTTCCTCCTACTGAGCGCCCATAGCTCAGAGGTAGAATCGCCGATTGACGCCAAATCGCTCGGGTTTCAATCCTGGGTAAAAGCAATCGGATGTCTAAAGGTACTGATGGGCTGTGATACAGCGAATCAGACCTGTCTGCAGATGACTATATATATACACGTTAGGATATTAGTCTACATTATCAATTTGATTATAGAATCGATTTGGCGATAAATGTCACTTTCATAAGAATTTTGTAATCCAGCTATATATATATATATATATATATATATGTGGGTTAATCTCTCTATCTACTTATTTATTTGTGGAACCATCCTTACTCTTTCCAAATATCTCTGTCTATCTAATTAGCTTTCAAAATCACTTTACTTTTAAAGTAGAACAAAATCACTTGACATTGTTATTTTTAACAAAAGCTATCTAATGGTGGGGTCGCTCTGAATTTCCTGTTTTTAAAAGCCCCTCTCCCTTCCGCTCTTTTTTCATGTTTGCAATTCATCTTTGGATTTACCAGCTTCGTATCATTCCTCAGATTACAAATCATATATCAGGAAATAAGTTCCATAATTACCTACCGAGTAAAATCGAAGAGATAAAAGACACTCGCTAAGAAACACATACATATACATAGACACAGACACACAAACACACACACACACACACACGTGTCATGTGTGTGTGTGTGTGTGTGTGTGTGTGTGTGTGTGTGTGTGTGTGTGTGTGTAAGAATATTTTTGAAATTGAAAAGAGGTTGCGGAATGTTACGAAATTACGCAGTTGCCTCGAGCAAATATTAGTGTTGTTGACTGAGACTTCTTGTAAATTGCATTCTCGCTTGAATCAGACGTTTAATATAAGTTGGGTAAGTTGTCACCAAACGCTAAGAGTTGTCTTTGATTTTTACTTTCCTTAGGCGTGCTCTGTGGTCTCAGTTTTAAAATTAATATCATAATGCTTACGGTTCAAAATCTCGTATCGGTCAACTATCCTCTAACAAAGAAATATCACAAAAATAATGAGACACTGGTTCTTGTACGATCACCTAAATCAAGCAATGGCTAGGGAATACAAGATAATGGATTGCCGCTTAGGAATACAAGATGATGGGCTGTCGCTAGGGAATACAAGATGATGAGCTGCTGCTAGGGAATACAAGATAATGGATTGCCGCTTAGGAATACAAGATGATGGGCTGTCGCTAGGGAATACAAGATGATGAGCTGCTGCTAGGGAATACAAGATAATGGATTGCCGCTTAGGAATACAAGATAATGGATTGCCGCTTAGGAATACAAGATGATGGGCTGTCGCTAGGAAATACAAGATGATAGGCTGCCATTTGGGAATACAAGATGATGGGATGTCGATAGAGAATACAAGATAATGGACTACCGCTTAGGAATACAAGATGATGGGTTACCGCTTAGGAATACAAGATAATGGATTGCCGCTTAGGAATACAAGATGATGGGCTGTCGCTAGGAAATACAAGATGATAGGCTGCCGTTTGGGAATACAAGATGATGGGATGTCGATAGAGAATACAAGATAATGGACTACCGCTTAGGAATACAAGATGATGGGTTACCGCTTAGGAATACAAGATAATGGATTGCCGCTTAGGAATACAAGATGATGGGCTGTCGCTAGGAAATACAAGATGATAGGCTGCCGTTTGGGAATACAAGATGATGGGATGTCGATAGAGAATACAAGATAATGGACTACCGCTTAGGAATACAAGATGATGGGTTACCGCTTAGGAATACAAGATAATGGATTGCCGTTTAGGAATACAAGATGATGGGCTGTCGCTAGGGAATACAAGATGATAGGCTGCCGTTTGGGAATACAAGATGATGGGATGTCGATAGAGAATACAAGATGATGGGTTACTGCTTAGGAATACAAGATGATGGGTTGCCGCTTAGGAATACAAGATGATGGGCTGCCGCTTGGGAATGCAAGATGATCGCTGTCACTTAGGATAACAAGACGATGGGTTAGCAGTTGGAAATGCACAGTGATTGGTGACTACTTAGGAATACATGATGATCGTTGGCCTCTTGGAAATACAAGATGATGGGTTAGCGCTTGGGAATATAAAATGATGGTTTGCTGCTTGCGAATGCAAGATGATTGGGTGGCCATTTGGTAATACAAAAAGATGGGAATACAAGATGATGATTAACTACTTAGAAATACAAAATGATGATTGACCGATTGGGAATAAAAAATGATGTGTTAGCACTTGGGAAAAATGATGGCTAACCGCTTGAGAATGCAAGATGATGAGATTATTTATTCCATGTTGACAAAAAATATTGTCTGTGATGCAACGAATCTTTGAAAGATGATTCCGTTTCTGGTTTGGACCTAAGCGTTGTACCATTTAAAAATGTACTTAAAAATGATAATCTGTGGGTGGAAGATCAGGAGAATATTGGAGATTTGGTAAAGTTTTGTATTACAGGTCTGGGAATTTTTGTAACGTCATTCTTATAACATGTGGTCACGCATTATCGTGGAGCGGAATTGGACCAAGTCGGTTCACCAATGCAGCTCTCATTTTTGCAGGCGTGCATGCATTTCAACAAGTTGGTTCCAGTAAAGCTCTGCATTAATGCTCTGATTGGCATCCCGAAAGCTGTAGTGAATAACACAAATGACAAACCACCAGGCAGTCACCATAATCTTTTAATGATGCAACTTTGGCTTTGGGAAATGTTTGGGAGACTTTTCATAATCAAGTCATTCACCTGACCATTTACAGTTATCATATCTACTTTTTATCATAAGTGACTATTCGGTCAAAAACGAGATCATTGGTGTCACGCAGAGAGAGAGCATCGAGTACACTTCAAAACGCTTAAGTTTTTAATTTTTATTGAGATCATGAGGAACCCATTTTTCGAGGTTTTTCTTCTTCTATGTGCCCTGTCCCTTCAGGGCGTAGGCGATTATGGTTTTACACATTTCCCTATCCCTGGTGGCTCTGAGCACGCTTTCTCCTGTTACACCATGCTATCCTCGTTCCGTCATCCACCTGATTAGGTCCTTCAAAAATGTTATCCGTTGCTTTCCCCTGTCTCTTTTTCCCTCTATCTGACCTGTTAGTATCAGATTCTCCAGGCTCTCCTTCCTGATTTCGTGCCCCAGGAATTTCAGCTGTCACTTCTTGATACTTAATATTAATTTTCTTTTTGTTTCCATCATTTCCAAGACCTCATCATTGCTCACATGTTCGATCCATGATATTCGCAGCATCCTTCCGTAGAACCACATTTCAGTTACTTCAAGTTTTTCCTTAATCTTTGATGATATTGTCCAGCATTCACTGCCATATTGAAGAACGGACAGCATGTAGCAATCCAGTACTCTCTTCCTAGTTTCACCTTACCAATACTCTGCAAATGGCGTGAGACGGTTGCAGTTCTGCCACTAAGCATCTGAGGCAATTCTCTGACACTTTGACTTGGGTTTTGCTCAACAACTGCTTAGGGTTGTTCGACGTCATGACTGCATGACCGGACTCTTCATAAGAGACCATATGAAACATCAACGAAAGGTTTAGTGAAATCATGAAAAGTAAAAGAAAGAAAGAAAGAAAGAAAGAACTTAGCATAAATAAAATAGTAAGCCGGTAAAAAATCACGAAATCAGGAAAACAAAAATAAACAGGAAAGAGAAATGGAACAAAACAAGGTGACAGTCTAAAAAAAGTAAAAGACAAACACAGGAAAAAAAAGCAAAAATAAAAATAGAAATTGAGTAGAAGGAAAAAACGAAAAAAGGAGACAAATGTAGACAAAGTAAGCAGTCTAGTAAAAAGGAAGCAAGAAAGCGAAAGATAAGTAAATTAACAAAAAAGACAAGAAAGAAAGAAAGAAAGAAAGAAAGAAAGAAAACGGAAGAGAAGTGAACAAAAAAGACATTGAAGAAAGAAAGAAAGAAAGAAAGAAAAACGAAAAAGAAAGCTCCAGAGAAGTAAGTTAACAAAAAGACAATAAAGAAAGAAAGAAAGTTCAAAAGAAGTGAACAAAAAAAGACAATAAAGAAAGAAAGAAAGAAAGCATAAAAGCAAAAGAGAAGTAAATTAACAAAAATAACAAGAAAGAAAGATAAAGAGGGAAAGAAAAAAAGGAAGAAAGAAAGCGGAAAAGAAGTGCACAAAAAAGACAATGAAGAAAGAAAGAAAGAAAGAAAGTGCAAAAGAAGTGAACAAAAAGACAACGATAAGAAAGAAAGAAAGAAAGAAGTGAAAAAATAAGCCAATGAAGAAAGAAAGAAAGAAAGAAACCAACAAAACGGAAGAGAAGTAAACAAATAAGACAATGAAGAAAGAAAAAAGAAAGAAAGAAAGAAAAGGAAAAGGAAACTCAAGAGAAGTAAGTTAACAAAAAGACAATGAAGAAAGAAAGAAACAAAGGAAGCGAAAGAGAAGTGAACAAAAAGACAAGAAAACAGAAAGAAAGAAAGAAAGCTCAAGAGAAGTGAACAAAAAAGGCAATGAAGAAAGAAAGAAAGCGAAGTAAATTAACAAAAAAGACAAGATAGAAAGAAAGAAAGAAAGAAAGAAAGACAGCATAAAAGCGAAACAGAAGTAAATTAACAAAAAAGAAAGAAAGCATAGCAAGACAGTAAAAGAGAAATAAATTAACAACAAAGACAGAAAAAGAAGGAAAGCAAGAAAGAGAAAGAGAAGTAAAGTAACAAGAAAGAAAGAAAAAAGAAAGAAAGAAAGCGGAAGAGAAGTGAGTAAAAAAGACGAGAAAGAAAGCAAGAAAGCTCAAGAGAAGTGAAAAATATGACAATGAAGAAAGAAAGAAAGAAAGAAAGAAAGAAAGAAAGCGGAAGAGAAGTGAAAAATAAGAACGAAGAAACAAAGAATGACAATGCTGGAGAAGTAAATTGAAAAAGAGAAAAGAAAGAAAGAAAGAAAGAAAGAAAGAAAGAAAGAAAGAAAGCGCAAGAGAAGTAAGTTAACAAAAAGACAATGAAGAAAGAAAGAAAGTAATAAAAAGTAAGAGAAGTGAACAAAAAAGACAATGAAGAAAGAAAGAAAGAAACAAACAAACAAACAAACAAAGTTTAAGAGAAGCAAATTAACAAAAGCAATGAAGAAAGAAAGAAAGAAAGAAACAAACAAACAAACAAACAAACAAACAAACAAACCTCAATGGGAGTCAATTAACAGAAAGACAATGGAGAAAGAGAACAGAAAAGATAAGAAAGAAAGAAAGAAAGAAAGAAAGAAAGCGCAAGAGAAGTAAGTTAACAAAAAAGATAATCAAGAAAGAAAGAAAGAAAGAAAGAAAGAATTAGAGAAAAATGAAGACGGATGGGAGAAAGAAATTTACAAGAATGAAAAAGAAAGAATACCAAAAAGCGAATCCGTTTGGCTGAGATTGCCTTGACCTAATCACAATCGTCTATTCGAACCTTTCTAAATTTGATCTCATACATTTTTTCGCAGGTCAGGACTTGCAGAAGGAAAAGACAACAATGTGAATGAAAACTGGCTAAGAAAAAAGAAAGACGACAACTTTTTATGGTTAGAGAGTGAGTTCAAAAGACGCTAGTTGGCTCCTGCTTCTATTCTTAGCCATGTTTGCCTTGCAAATTCAACTACACCCCTAATCCACCCTGTACCCCCCGCACACTTTGCACTCCCACAGCAATTCTCGTCCACCACTGTCTGTCCACCTGTTTGGTTCCGCTGACATTTCAATATTCTCAAATTTAAACAACTAAAAAATCGATCATGTCTCTTCTTCGCGTTCACCTGTTCATTCTGAATTGACCAGAGGGCTTGACCTCAAACTTCCTGTGATACGGCCTTATAAAGAAGTTAGGCAAACAAACTGCGAAGAAAGAAAACCAAAACAAAACAAAAGATTCATTAGATAGCTTTTGGTTTCACTATCTTCATTTCTTTCTAAAACTACAATTTGAACGATGACGAATTTATTAAGAAGATTTTCACCCAAGGACAGCAAATAAGTGACGTGGCTTGGATTTCAAATTTCGTTATCATTATCATCATCAATGACAGTCCCATCACCATTAGTGTTTCTATGGTCGCTGCGCACCTGACCATTTCTTTCCACATAAATACGCAGTGTGTTTTGAACAAATATACCTAGAGTAACCAATTTCACTATAGGTCGAATTACAGCCAGTTTGATCCAATTGCGACCGTTGATTCGATCGAGAGAACACCCTGCCCTGGCTGTTGATTTTAGTCTAGGAAACCATCCGCTCAAACATACTGTGTCAAAATTAGGTTGGCTGAATTCATAGGTATAGAGCTCGGTTTACCCCACTCTGCTACAAGTTCAAATACTTTTTGACAGTCTTTTTTAACCTGCTGACTAGATAACCACTCTCTCCACAAGAAGAGGGAAGCAGTTAAGTTTAATTGCATATCTTGATTTGTCTAAGAAAGGTAGTTTTTGATTTTAATTTTAAATTAATAATCTTTGTAAAATAAGCCAAGAATAAAGTTCTGATTTTTCTTCTAAGGACCTTTTTCATAAAAATGCTGCAAAATAAATACGAGAAAAAATTCTGTAACCCTTTATAACCCTTTATGGTCTGAAATTTACCACAAATATTTTGGTATAGTTTATTTTGTTTTAAAGCATTTCAACCTTAATGGGTTATTTAATGCTGCATTTTTTTACAATATATTTATATGAATAGAATATGTATTCTTTTTTTCATAAATCAGTTTGTAGATCAGGTTTCATTAAAGTAATTTGGTAAAGAGGGTTTTTTGTCGAGAGTCTGATTTGGTTTCGCTTGTTTTATTTTGTCCTAACGGGTATCAACCACAATGGGTTACTTAATGCCAAAAAGATCTTAGGATAAGTTTGTGTGAATTGAATATATAATCTTTGTAAGTATGTAGATCAGGTTTCATTGGCGTATTTTTTTAAAGAAAGGTTTTGCCAAGAGTCAAATGAATTGTGGCTATTTTTTTTTTTCGAAATTCTATTGCTGGTATCTTCAAATTCAGTTTTATGCATTCAGAGGGTTTTGACCCCAGTTTGGAGGATTAGCTATTTGCCCATAGCTAAAACTCTAAAAGAGGTTACCACACTGGATCAGATTGGACCTGGGAACAACAACAATAAATAAGTGCTACCACGCTCCTCAAAACCTCTCAAACAGAAACCTTACTGCCGGATGTCGTTTATCGTCATACCCAGGACGCACCACACACAGTGTAGTTGTAACAGCAGTGTATGTGTCGAAGGTAAAATAGTCTGAGAAGATTCTAGTTATCAGGAAAGTAAGCAATCTGGATGTGCGTTGTGGTGCAGTGGGTATCGGCTCGGAAGGACAAATCGAGGAGCCGAGTTCGAATTCCAGTTGAGTTCCTTGCATTCACTTACGCACAAATATACCCTTGGGAGAGGTATTTCTTCCAGTCATGGGTCAAATAATAGGACAGATTGGGTTCTATAGCCTTGGCTGGCAACCAATCTATCGCAGAAAGCAATGTCTCTTTCGAGACATGATCGCCTAAGAAACGTGTATCACGTATGGCAGTGCTTCTCAAACTATCTGATGTTTCGGACCGGTAGTTTTTTTTTTCACTGTGCCAGGGACCAGCAAGCAAAGCAAGCCAATCCAGCTGAGTAAGAGGGGAGGAGGGGGACTGTGAACCCCGGAATATTTTTTTTTTTTTTGAGATATGTACTATTTCAGGTATATTTTGAGACTATCTGTAATGAACATGAGAACATGATCTCTTGTTTATTCTAAGGGCAGTTATCATTGACGTAACAAGTCTTCCCAGTGTGCCATTGACCGGTACCATATTTGTGCTATATTAGTTATGGCCACTGGTTTTGAGGATATATATTTTTAAAAATCCAGAAAAAATATTTAAAGTTAATATTAATACTTCATAAGCAAATTGAATTTAATAAAAGGCATTAATCTTCTAAAAAATAGATAAACAGTAAAACAAAATATTAATTTGAATTTAAGACGTATTTAAAATATATGATATGTATATATCATGGATATATGAATGGAACAATGTCTGATGCGTATTCAGTTCACTGTTTTGCTGGTCATTATATCGCATTCGTTAGTTGGATAGCAATAACTTTTAACATGAATGAGTAAATGAAGAATGTAGCCATAATATAAAAGTAAAATGAAAATGTAAAAAAGAAAAAAAAAAGAAAACGAGTCAAATATCCTGGCAGTCTTTCGTGGCATAGAGTATTACTATTATTTCTTTCTTTTCTGGAAAATCTCCGCGTACCGGCTGGCGATGGCTCGCGGAACGGCGACGCTACGAGTACCACACTTTGAGTAGCACTGACGTATGGCACTTAACTGATCAATCGAAAGGGATTTCCCACAGGTGGGAAGTGGAAAAAAATTCTTTTCGAGTATATGGATAGTTATTTTCAAGAAATTAAAATTTTCAACAACATTTGTACATTGGAATATTAAAAAATAACATCTTCAATCCGATTTCGACTATTCGTGATGCAAATGTCTATTGAACAGGTTAAGAGGCTCATCCCTTTTTCTCTGTTTAAGATGTGGTTTCCGGCTTTCTCTTTTCCAATCTTCTCACTTTTTTTTTCAATTGGAGTAGATAGATCTATCTATCGCCCGGTTCACATTCCACCCACGTCTATTGAACTGGTTAAGAGGCTCATCCCTTGTTCCCTGTTTAGGATGTGGTTTCGGCTTTCTCTTTTCCAATCTTCTCACTTTTTTTTTTCAATTAGAGTAGATAGAGTAAACTATCGCCCGGTTCACACTCCACCCACGTCTATTGAACAGGTTAAGAGTCTCATCCCTTGTTCCCTGTTTAGGATGTGGTTTCCGGCTTTCTCTTTTCCAATCTTCTCACTTTTTTTTTCAATTGGAGTAGATAGACTAAACTATCGCCCGGTTCACACTCCACCCACGTCTATTGAACAGGTTAAGAGGCTCAGCCCTTGTTTCCTGTTTAGGATGTGGTTTCCGGTTTTTCTCTTTTCCAATCTTTTCACTATTACGTAGCCCCCAGCACATCACTGGCGTTACCGCCTTGCTCGGGGTGATACGATTAAAAAAAAAATGTTGATGCGTTTTGCAAGATTCACGTGAATTTTTTTTATTACAGTGACTTCACATTGCCGTCAATTTTTAGCGTATTTTTTATACGTTCAATCCAATGTGTTGCATCTGTGATTTTCATTGAGTACACCTTCTCCTTTAGCGTATCCAAAAAAAACGAAGTCAATTATTTCTTCTTTTGACGAAACAGTGTGGAAGTAAGAAAATATAGTTAATGAGATTTCTTATGTATCCAGACTTTAAGAAAACCTTGTAAAAGTGGTGATTACATCCAGCTTATTCAAAAGTGTTGAGATCTAATTGCCAATCTAGTAGTACGCTTCAAGTCATATATTCTGACACAAAGACATTTACATAACCACTTTCCCACTAACGAAACGTCACAAGTCTCTTGCAACTCTACTGACATTTTCATGGCAAATATTCTACTGAGCAACAATTATTACTTCCACCAGTTCAGATTTTCACAGCTAAGTTCCACCATGTCACGTACACTCAACCAAATTCCTTCACATTTCTTTCGTCATTCACTGCCGAAGGGGGAGTTCCATTCAGGCAACATCTTCTCAAGAACTTCCGCTTTGCTGAACAGTGTCCCCAGAAGATGCTTCCCAGATAACTAAAATCTCTCGAGTCAACCATTATCTTTCCAACATATCCTTACCTTCTTCTTTTACGTTCATACAAGTTCATTCTATGATAATAGTCTGTAATATAACAATCTGGGCCCACCCGAAGAAAGCTGATGCAAGCGGGGGCGTTTCCGGTCGTTGAAAGGAACGGATGTTTGTTTGACCTTATTTCCGGCAGTAGCGGAAATGGCTACAAGAGGCAAACAGAACAGGTGTCTCTGAGAATTACGTGGGCGTGCGTGGGCGAGGCAAAAACCGGAAGAAAAAGTCCCGGTTTGGAGATTATAAAAAGACCTCGGCGCACGAATTCACCAGAGTAGATAGACCAGAGGAGAGAGAGAGAGACACAACAGACTACACTCCCGTCAACCCCATTAGAGGCGCGCTCTCTCAAATTCTCTGTCCCTGTGCTACACGGTTCATCGTCATTAATAAAAATACAACTCATATTTTATATATATGCGCGTTTGTTGTTTGTCGATATACAACAAGTCTAATCTGAGTGGCTCTTGGGACTTATAAAATAAAGCATATTTTCATAAGGAATAATATATGTATTGAACTGTGATAGTTATGATTAAATATTTATTTACAAGATAAAAATAGAATATAAACTGATTGAGTCGGAACATCTACGTTAGAATTAAACATCCAGATAGAGTTTTACAAAGCAAAAATGTATTGAGAGGATGACATAGCGGAGTCCGTGGAATATAAATATATTTTCATATTAAAGATTTCCTTCAATAACAAATATATTAGTATGCACCTAAATTAAAAATACAGAAAACACACTTCGAAAATATGACTGCAATAACAACAAAAAATGATCCATGTAATTCAACTTGTCTTATGTGCCAAGATAATGTTTTATCGAACAGCCGAGTAAAGCTTTTAAAATATCAGAGGTTTTCTTTTTCTGTCTGGGTGAATTAATGTAAAACGTCGGTTGCATAAGTTACCATTAATCAGTCAGTTAAGTGCCATACGTGAAACACGATTGGGCGATCATGTCTCAAAAGAGACATGACTGACTGGGCACAAGATTATTCCGCAGTAGGTTGCCATTGCTTTCTGCGGTAGACTGGTTGCCAGCCAAGGCTATAGAACCCAATCTGTTTTGATATTTAACCCATAACTGGAAGGAAGAGACGGATTAATACTTTTCCCAAAGGTATTTGCGCGTAAGTGAATGCAATGAATTCAACTGGAATTCGAACTCGGCTCCCCGATTTCTCGTTCCGAGCCGATATCCACTGCACCACAATGCACATCCAATTAATTACCATTAATAGATGCAGATATTCATCGGAGCAGACGATATGCCAAATACACACGATCTCTGGTTGCAAAATATTATTTCCAAAGGTAGGAAAGAGAATATTGATAATAATGAAATTATTTAAATTGTAGAAAATATATTTACACTAATTACATTCGGACTATTGTCGTAATTTTTGTTACTGTTATCAGAACGTTTCTGTCTTTGTTCCCTCCGGCCTTCATCAGGTATATATCGATGCCTTGCGAAACAAAAGCCGAGTAAATTAAAACGCTGGTTTGTGAATCTGGTGACATAGTTAATTCTATCCCTGGGCAGTGTATACGGGGACACAGTAGTAACGGGCGAGCAATAACTGAGCAGTGCTAAAAAAAAGTACTAGACGAGATATGGCTAAACATTGGCCGTGGAACGATAACAGTCGACCAGATTTTATTTCGGAATTCCCTGTGGGTTACTAAGATCGATATACACCTGAGGAAGAATGGAGGGCTCAACGACTAATTATTGATAACTTTTTATCCCAGAAATTCAGACAGAAATGTAGAAAATTTGTTTAAAAATCAGTCCCAACCATATCTCTAATCGATAAGTTAGAGGGAGCATTCTGCCTCCGGCGAGGATTTCATAGGGTTAGCAATTTGGGGTCTGATGTGTAAGCCTATATAGGCTGTATTGAAATAGAAGTGGTTTTAATGTCGGAACACGACTCCCATTATGAAGGACCTTTTCCATTTTGAGTTCCTTAAATTAAGGCCTATGTATTTAAGCAATTATTTTCTTGGCGTAACAATAAACAATTATTCAGTGATATCTTGAGGCCTTTTTTAAACATTATTTACGATGGGAAACCTACGAACGAACCAAGAATGCTTCTTTTTAATGCCGCAGCATCGCTGTGTTTGAGAGACACATCTTGGTTGTTATGGTATACATTTTAGTTATTTTCCTCGAAAGATTTTTGTTTGAGGGTATGTGTTACTCCAGTTTTCGTCTTTTTGGCTAGTTAATAATAATATATATATATAAAGGAAAACTCAACACGTCATTTAAATTGGTTATAAATTATAATTCATTTCAATGAGCTTAATTAGCTCATTTCTTCAGACGTCATATTGATGGATCTATGTATGTAAATGTTGCGTGAAATGGACGATGGTGTGATTTGAGGAATTTCGCTAATACAATCAATTCAAATCAAGATGAAACGTGGATATTCTGATGGATAACTTCCCCAGTTAAAATGAATGTTAGAATTTAAAACAAGAAAAATTAATAAAATGATTTGTTTTGATAAAATGTTGTTCAGACTAAATAATTGCCGGATTACAGAAACCGGGTCTTGAAATCCAATTTGAATCATATTTGGATCGATGTATGGACACGTTTGTCTCTGAGTATGATGATAAAATACACTCAGCAGCGAGGCCTCTGATCGGGAGATTGGACGTTCGGAGGAGCTTGGAACCGTCTCTTAATAGCCAGTCCTGGGTATGACGATAAACTACCCACAGCAGCGAGGCCTCTGATCGGGAGATTGGATGTTCGGAGGAGCGTGGAACCGTCTCTTAATAGCCAGTCCTGGGTATGACGATAAACTACACTCAGCAGCGAGGCCTCTGATCGGGAGATTGGATGTTCGGAGGAGCATGGAACCGTCTCTTAATAGCCAGTCCTGGGTATGATGATAAACTACATCCGGCAGCGAGGCCTCTGATTGGGAGATTGGAGGTTTTGAGGACCATTGAATCACTTTTAATTGCTAGTCCTAGGTATGATGATAATCTACACTCAGCAGCGAGATCTCTGATCAGGAGATTTTAGGCTCTGGAGAGCGTAGGCCACCTCTTAACTGCTGTTGTTTACTGGTTTAGCCTGAGCTGAAGTGACAGCACTTGTTACAATTCCAGTTATAAACAAATAGTGAACTCCATCCCACCCAGAAAAAGACTATGAAAGAACAAAAATACATTTTTGTAGTAAAATACCGCAATAGATTTTTATATAATTTACCATCGATACATGTTTATATAAAAATTACTATAAATAAATTTTTAAAGCAAAATTCTATCTTTATTAAATATTAAATATTTAGATTCCGGTATTAAATAATCCACAGAGGTTGATATACAGTTAAAAAAGGATCCAACCAACTAATCTAACAAACAAAAACTATAAGATCGTAGTAGGTAATGCTCTGCGCTTACTGTTGCATCTTAAGAAATATGTCTGTATTCTTTTTCAAGAAAAGGGCAAAGACTATGATAGGCAGACATATCTGCTCTTGCAAGAAAAGATTGATATTGTTGGGGAATGTTAATGATCTGCAGATTTTTGTTTGTTTGTTTCTGTTTAAAGGCCTATCAACATCTAAAGGGTCATTTAAGGCCGGAAACGTATTTTTGTTTGAAATCAATTTTTTATTCAAAAAAGTTTTTTGGTAACATTTTTCATTCAGAAATGTCTTGTTAGTAACATTTTTCATTCAAAAAGGTTTTGTTGGTAACATTTTTCATTCAAAAAAGTTTTCTTGGTAACATTTGCCCTTCAAAAATGTCCTTTTAGTAACATTTTTCATTCAAAAAAGTTTTGTTGGTAAACACTTTTATAGCATTCTTAGCCCGGCTTGGGGGTCAAATATTTACCCATAGCTGGGACTCTAAAAGGTGCTACCACTCAGGATCAGGGTGGACCTGGGAACAACAGCAATTAAGAGGTGGTTTCATGCTCCTCACAACCTCCCACTCAGAGGCCTTGTTGCCGGATGCAGTTTACCGGTCATACCCAGGACCAGCAGATCTTTTAAACATCTTCAAATCCGTCTTGTTTTTCTTTGGCGGTCAATGTGCAAGTTGCTGGCAGTTATCTCTATGAACCTTTCTCAGAGTACCAATAATGATTTTGGTTTTCCGAACAAATTAATTTTTGTTTCAGTTTTGCCATGATAGATACGGATCTAAAGACGGTGGCTCTAAAACTTCAATCTATTACTTCGAAATACGTTCCACTTCACACAGTTCATAGCACATAAGTCTCAACTGACTCAGGCTACAATTATCAAAATATTTTAATAGTTTTCTCTTCACATACTTTTTCCACAAATGCGCCTCGTACTTTACACCCAGACACAAAATTAACTATACCAAGGCCTAAATTATAATTTCACCCCGGAGGGCAATCAAGGGTGTATACGTTTTGCTGAATAATTCCTTGCAACCATTTCCTATATTGTTCAACAAGTTTAGTCCCATTCTCACAGAAATCCCATTGGTAAACATCTAATCTCATCAAAATTTGATGGCCTTCTGTCATGGAGCCTAGTATTTCGTTAATACAGCTCTGCCATGGAGGTCCAGGGTATGACTGTAAACTGCATCCTGCAGCAAGGCCTCTGATTGAGAGGTTGTGAGGAGCATGGAACCACCTTTTAGTTGCTGTTGTTTCCAGGCCCACCCTGACCCGGGGTGGTAGCACCTGTTAGAGTCCCAGCTATGGCCAAATAGTGAACCCCCAAACTGGGGTCAAAGCACTATGAACTTCCTGATAATACTTCTCATTCCGTTCTTGCCACTTGGAATCACCTTGAAAACCTTCTATGTACTTCTTCCGGTTTATCTACAGTTACGAGGGTCATTCAATAAATAAGGTGAATTTTTTGGTATAAGGGCTTCTAATACAGATAGAAGCTTACTTTTTTTTTCAACGTAGTCTTCCAGCAGTGTCACACACTTTTCCCATCTGTGCACAAGTTTCCATATTTCCTCAGTGTAAAAATTTTTGAACTGATGTCTCAGCCAATCGCTCACAGCACTTTTGACATCATCGTCACTTTCAAACTTTGTGACTTTCGTGAACGCTTTCAAGGGGGATTAGGGAGCAGTTCCCAGACCTGCTCGTTGAGGGTTTGCATCTTTTGGGCTGCTGTGTGAGGCACCCACTGGCAGCTGACCTTCGAGTAAGGAAGGTCATTTTGGACAATTTTGAGTGTTGTCCCAACAGATAGGCTCAAAGTCCTTGCAATGTCATCCGCTGTCACCCTTCTGTTAGACTGAATGAGGTCATTGACTGATTCAATCACCCCAGGAGACCTCACTTCTGTAAGCCTCCCAGGCCTGTCTTCATCCTCAACACTGCTCTGTTCCTTCTTTAAACAATTTAGTCCACTTGTAGACATTTTTTGGCTAAAACAGGTGACGCCATACACAGTTGAAAGTCTTCTATGAATTTCAATTGGTTTGCAACCTTCAGCAACCAAAAACTTGATAACTGACCTCTGTTCAATCCTGGAACATGCTTCTTGGTCGGCCATCTTTGTTAATCTCCAAAACTCTCGAAGCTTTTTTTTCAATCTGCAAAGAAAATTAAATCCATTTGAAAAAGAAGTAAAGGAAAAAAATAAAAAAGTAAGCTTCTATCTGTATTAGAAGTCCTTACACCGAAAAATTCACCTTATTTATTGAATGACCCACGTAGAAGTCCTTACACCGAAAAAGTCACCTTATTTATTGAATGACCCACGTAGAAGTCCTTACACCGAAAAATTCACCTTATTTATTGAATGACCCACGTAGAAGTCCTTAAACCGAAAAATTCACCTTATTTATTGAATGACCCACGTAGAAGTCATTACACCGAAAAATTCACCTTATTTATTGAATGACCCACGTAGAAGTCCTTAAACCGAAAAATTCACCTTATTTATTGAATGACCCACGTAGAAGTCCTTACACCGAAAAATTCACCTTATTTATTGAATGACCCCCGTAGAAGTCCTTACACCGAAAAATTCACCTTATTTATTGAATGACCCCCGTAGAAGTCCTTACACCGAAAAATTCACCTTATTTATTGAATGACCCCCGTAGAAGTCCTTACACCGAAAAATTCACCTTATTTATTGAATGACTCACGTAGAAGTCATTACACCGAAAAATTCACCTTATTTATTGAATGACCCACGTAGAAGTCCTTACACCGAAAAATTTACCTTATTTATTGAATGACCCACGTAGAAGTCCTTACACCGAAAAATTCACCTTATTTATTGAATGACCCACGTAGAAGTCCTTACACCGAAAAATTCACCTTATTTATTGAATGACCCACGTAGAAGTCCTTAAACCGAAAAATTCACCTTATTTATTGAATGACCCACGTAGAAGTCATTACACCGAAAAATTCACCTTATTTATTGAATGACCCACGTAGAAGTCCTTAAACCGAAAAATTCACCTTATTTATTGAATGACCCACGTAGAAGTCTTTACACCGAAAAATTCACCTTATTTATTGAATGACCCCCGTAGAAGTCCTTACACCGAAAAATTCACCTTATTTATTGAATGACCCCCGTAGAAGTCCTTACACCGAAAAATTCACCTTATTTATTGAATGACCCACGTAGAAGTCCTTACACCGAAAAATTCACCTTATTTATTGAATGACCCACGTAATATCAACAAATATTTTGTTCAATTCGAAATTAATTTCTTTTGTCTTTGACAAGATGCTTCCACAAATGGCAGCTCAAACACTTATGTTGCTATACTGAGCGTACGTTGGAAGATAGTAAACTTTAGTTCATAAGCTTACGGCATTAATAAAGTACATCGATACGCAACAGTAGTTTATGCAATGACTTAAAAAAAGAGAACAGTTCATAAGCCTAGAGCATGAATAAGAAAAACATAACATTAAAGAACCGTAATGTCTGCAATGGCCATGGTATTCTTTATTAAGGCTACGTCATAGTTTGACTCCTTCACTGAACAGAAGGCATGTAATTAAACCTTAATAACGAAAAGATAAAAAGATCAGCTTTCGAGCCAACTTAATTATGCCCTTAATCTCCACATTTTTCTTAATGTCTTAAACCAACTACAGTAGCAAAATACTAAATACCAAAATCGTAACTTAAAATCGTCGCTCCTAGTGGAAAGGCCAGATTTGAGATAAGCCACCTGTTCTGAGCGTGAGTTGCACCATGATTTGGTCTTCAGTAAAAAAACACCATGATAATGGTTAAACAAAAGAAACTATTCTTAATTATTAACTCTGGAAAGCTTCAGATTGATGAAATAATTCTATTAATGTGGATTATATAAATAACGAAATAAATTTAATCTTTCTAAAGAATGACTAATATCAAAACTTTGTAGTAGTAAGACAAACTTTAATTAACGCGAAAGTTTTGAAATAAAGGAAATTGCTGGTATCAATCATTAAGGGGTATCTGAATCTTGTGGGATATATTAATCTTCATATGGTACACTGAAATCAAAAGAAGCAAAGAGAAACTGTTAATCAAAATAAGTTTGGGTGAATCGATGGATGAACAGGAATTGAAGCAACAAAAGGCCGGAAGTAGTGGAGAGCCAACATAGTCTACGTGCTGAAAGGTCATGACAGATAAAGACGTAGTAATAAGGAGAAGAAATAATTTCATTGTTGTCTTTGTTGGTGTAGCAATAACAAATCTAAGAAGGGAAGTTTGTCGAAGCAAACAGAAACACAGAGAAAGAAAGAAAAACTTAATAGTAACCTTGGTATTCAAAAGAAGTTAAACAAAAGATAACAACAATTCTAGGCCTAGCAATAATAACATGAAAAAAAAAATGTGAACTTTTGGGGGTTTTCTTTTAAAGAAAATGGAATGAAATGCTGAACGGCATGTGTCTGGGATGACAAGCAAGCAAGTAAGATATAATTATAATCAATGCAGCCGCAGTTAAAGTGAAGAAAAAAAAGTTGACGTTTATTTCGTGTGGCACGTCATTGGCGGACAGAGGTTGGAATTGTGACGTCAGCCAAGATGGCTTCCGGGAGAGACGAAATGGAAGACTGACTGCTTGAATGCAGATCATTATCTCCCAGGAAGATGTGTGAAAAAAATACCAATAAGATTTTGCTTGTGTGTATTTACCTAAATATATGTGTTCTTAAAATGTGGCTATAAATCCGTTTTAGTCTAGGTTGTGTTGTTGTTAAAAATGTGTGATGATAGACAGATATGTAAAAATGTGTTTAGATTGAGCTCAATCTCCAAAACGCATACCCAATAATGAATTCACAGTCTCCTCTTGGGTTGGGTTGAGTTGGTTAATTTTACATGTCAATACTTGTTGGGTTATTAAATGTTGAAATCAGTTTCTTCTTCTTCTTCTTCTTCTTCTTCTTCTTCTTCTTCTTCTTCTTCTTCTTCTTCTTCGTTATATTATTATTATTATTATTATTATTATTATTATTATTATTATTATGTCACTTTTCATCATATTTCGATTTCTGCTATGGTTGTACTGCCAACCAAGTCTGCGGGAAGAACTAAGGCAGGTCGTGGTGTGTTGTTATGGCTCCATTTCATGTTTTTTCTATCTCCCCTATCATCCCTAGCGTTACATACACACAGTCCTCCTTAGTGTGTGGGCTGTACTTAACAAAACAATTTTTATGTCTCTTCTAGGGGTTTGCAGTGATTCTTTTAATGTGTTGTTTTGTTCCATTTTTTATCATTCCAAGTGCACTTACTATCACTGGCACGATTCTTGTTTTCAATTTCCACATTTTTTTCTATTTTAATGTCCAGGTCTTTATATTTTGACAGTTTTTCGAATTCCTTGGTTGCTATGTTACAATCCGCTGGACAAGCCATATCAATTAATAGAGAAGTTTTTTCTTTCTGGTTTTTAACACTAATGCCCTGCCTATTTGCTTCAAATTTTCTGTCTGTGTAGATGGAGTAATTCTATAGAATGGTGACATCTTCTATTTCTGTAACCGGTGCTGGGTGATGTTCATACCAATGTTTGTTTACAGTTTTTCCATAGTGCTTGCACATTTCCCAATGTAAATATTGTTCCACTCTATCGTGACGATTTTTATATTCATTTGGGGCAAGTACAGAACATCCTGAGATTGGATGGTCTATTGTTTCTTGGTATTTATCACAGAACCTGCATTTTGGATCCACATTAATATTATTATTATTATTTTACTTTCTATTCATTGCAATGTTTTACCGGGTCATTATCAGAAACAGGAGGTTAAGCAAGGTAGTAATTACATGCATTCTGTCAGCACAAATTCTGCTGCTAGGTGATAATTAAAATGTATGGCTTATATTTTTATGCCTTTTTAAGATCCTTTGAATGAAAATAAAGTTCAACACTGTTTAATTTTATTCAATTTTTTGTAGCCAATGATAACATTTCCACTCATAACACCCAGGGCACCAATTAGTATAATAGTAGTTTTAAGGTGTCATATTTTTTTAAATTACAATTATTTAATTTGTATTTATTTCCGAGATGAGCAATTTTCAATAATATTGGAATTATTTCAACTTTTTTTCTTATCTTGGTTGATGTAGGTGTCATAATAGACACAACGTTTCAACCAAGTACACTCTGGTCATTTTCTGATGTCCATACATTAGCTGTTGTGTCTATTATAATATCTACATCAACCAAAATGAGAACAAAATTTTGAAATAATTCCAAGATTATTGAAAATTACTCATCGCAGAAAGAAATACAAATTATGACAAGTGGCACGAACCCACTAACATAATCTTGTTCTTTAATTCTATCTGACACTGAATATGAAAGGCTCCAAAAATACACCACTAACGTCCTTCTTTCTGGCGTAGTGGATATAATAGTTGGTTATGCATGTGTTAGTAGTCATGAGTTCGATCCTTGGACTTGGTAGTGGCGAACCTACTTCCAACATGAAAGAACAATAATTGATTTCACAGGATATTTCGTAATAATCAACGAGATAATCCACATCAGCCAATCTATGGACACCTGAGGATGACCAGAGTGTATTTGGTCGAAACGTTGTGTCTATTACAACACTTATATCAACCAAGATGAAAACGAAAGTTCGAAATCATTCCAAGACTGCAATTACATCATTACTTAAAATTAGTAATATATCAATTAATTTCCGTTTTAGAGAATCAAATGCAATGTAATATATAACCTTGAATGGAAGAGGTAATTGCCAGGTACATCCGACCGTAGGTAAAGTAAACAAAGAACAAGGGTGATAGACATATATATCCGGCTGTAGAGGATGTCAACAAAGTGCAAAAGCGAAAAAAATACACAAGAGAAATCCGGCTTGAAAAGCGATTGCCAGAAAGGATGTGGTTGACAGATACATCCGGGGTATATAAAAGCTAACCAAGGTCAAGGGTGGTCGGCAGATATGCCCAGCCGTAGATGACGTCAACAAAGCGAAAACCTGAAAAACAAAAATGAGTGGGAGCTTTAAGACAATATAAAGTCTAGAATTTTTGGCTGAAAGAACAGAGACTGATAACGACTCCATACGGCCTCTTCATGTACGTGACTCTCGCCGGCTGACCTCCTGCTCCACACAAGCGTCACTGACGAAGAATAAAAATATAAGATGATATCTAAACTTATTTATAAATGGATCTTTGTCTGTGTGTGTGTCTGTGTGTGTGTCTGTGTGTGTGTGTGTATCCGTTACCTATAGACTCCGAAACGGCTGAACCGATTTTCTTGAAAATTTGCACAGTTGTAATATAAGCGTCTGCGAGTGTTCTTAGCTAGGTTTTATGTCGAGGTACCCCTGATAAATATTGAAAATCGATTATCGAAAAAATCGGATGATAGAAGGAGTGGTCCGATTTTAATCAAATTTGATACACTCATAGACAAAGACATAAGAAACGATATTCAGAAGTTTCAAGGTTGCAGTTCTTACAATAATGCAGAAAATTGACAATATATATATATATATATATATATATATATATATATATATATATATATATATATGGTTTCGCTTTAACTGGAAACTTTCGTGCCAACATCCAAAGAGTCTGAGCTCCAGAACCATGGATTAGTTTTAAAGCTTTCATTACACCCGAGCAACGCCGGGCTATACTGCTAGTTTATATATATATATATATACGTGTTCCTCGTTGTTTGTTCAGATCCAGCAGCGTAAAAATACAGTAATATTGTGAAGAATAAAATTGGGAAAGAAAAAATTAAATGATTTATGAGTCAACCGAATAGAGCAACTGGAAATAATATCTTAAAAGCGTCTTGACTAACATAAGAGAAACGGTGTGTAGTTTACATCTAGTTGCATTCCACCATTGCTAATCGGACCCAGAAGTTTCACTAATGAATGCGATGAAAGGTTGTTCCATCGTAAAAGTCCCCGCGTCTGTCTTGCGAGCCTGTTTCGGGCTTAAATCCAGTCTAAACACCTTTTATTTAATCATTTCACCCCAAGAAAGACGGGATCGCGACTAGCACACAGGGGGTTACAGGGAGAGAAAAGACTGGGTACAGTGGGTATTTATTTATGAAAGGATCAAAGATTAATGGGATCCAAGAAGAAATAAAATCGCAATTAACGTTGCAATTACATTTTCGGAGATTGTAGCTATCAGAGAAATAAGTAAATGGATATGAGTTCTCCAGGGGAGAAGTGCAAGAAAAAAGTTGTTCTAGTAGAAATGACGATTGTATTTAACGACTGCAATGTTAAAAGGGTGGCACCTGATGCCAATCTATTTGCACGCTTAAATTCACGTGGACGCAGCACCAAGGAAAAACACTCACGCATATATAGATTTGACTGAGTGGAGCGTCTTTCTTATAAATACGATGGAAATGGAAAATGGGTCGACTTCTTTTGTGTATGTGACATTTTGGGTCCTATTTGTAAAGACTTTAACTGTCAGAATCAATAAATGTAGCCTGTCTGACTGTGAGAAAAATGGTTGTAGTATGAAAAACAATTTATTGTTCACAGTTCGTATGCACGTCTGATTACTGTTAAGACCGAAAAATAAGGATTGTGCAGCTCTAGCTTATATTTTAAGCAATATTCTATTTTTGGGTTCGATCTGGCTTTACCCTATCTTTACATGAACCGCCACAGGTTGAAAATGGTGTACTTCAGCCATATATGAACAAATGTTGCCTAGTCTTCACTTCTCCCTTCTCAATAGAATCCAAAGCCGTCTTAGAAGTAAAATCCAACACAAGACAAATATTTTTAAATTAATTAATAAACACTTCCACAAAAATTCAGAATTAAATAAAATTTAAAATAAGAATTCAGTCAAATTAAGTTATTTGAGTTTGAGTTTGAGTTTTGTTTAAAGGCATATTAACCTCTGTAGGTTATTTAATGCCTAAAGGTGGGGTTTTAAGGTATTTTTTAATGTTCGGTTATAGTGAAAAAGTTGATTAAGTCAGATTTTAATGAAAATTTTGTTTTTATTCTATATTTTAGAAAACTGAAAATGTCTTCTAGTTTTGTATTCAAAAATGTTTTGCTGAGAATAATTTTTTTCCTTCAAAAAATGTAATGGTAATAATTTTTTTTTCTTCAAAAATGTATTATTGGTAATATTTTTCCTTCAAAAATGTATATTTTTTATAAAAGTGTATTTTTATGTATATGTTTTTATAAAAGTGTATTTTTATACTTTCATAGTGTTTTGGCCCAAATTAAGTTATATCTGTACTAGTAATTTAAAAGCTAAATAATACCGTGCAACATAATATCACTAATAAATGCACACTTAACTGACTTTATACAACAAAAGGGGTTATTTTCAAAGCATAGGTAAATGATACAGATAGACAAAGAAAAACATATATGGGGTTTATAAAAGGAATTTTTAAAAACAGATGGAATAATCACAAATGTATATTTAAACTCAGTCAGTCAGTTATGTGCCATATGTGATACACGCTTTGGGCGATCATGTCGCGAAAGAGACATGACTGATTGGGCAGATTATCCCGCAGTAGGTTGCCATTACTTTCTGCGGTAGACTGGTCGCCGACAGAGGCTATAGAACCCAATCTGTCCTGTTATTTAACCCATAATTGAAGGGAAGAGACAGATTAATACCTTACCCAAGGGTATTTGCGCGTAAGTGAATGCAAGGATTTCAACTGGAATTCGAATTCGGCTCCCCGATTTCTCGTTCCAAGCCGATATCCACTGCACCACAACGCACATATTTAAAATAGAAGACCTAAATAATTGTGGCAAACTGGCTAGCTACGTGTGGAAATTAAAAATGGAAAAATGGAACAGACCATCATATAACATGGAGTATAGTAGAAGAAAAAATAAGGTTGTTTCCAGAACCAAAAGAAATTGCTAAATGAAAAAGCAGAAGTTCAAACGTAATCACACCTATTACTAAATTAGGATCATACAACAGACCTCAAGTGGAATATCTACATAGAATCTATAGCTAAATCCGCTGCTAAGAAGGTCGGCTCTTTGTGCAGGGCCAGGAAGTTTTTCCCGTCTGAAACAATCCTGCACACATACAAATCTACCATCCGCCCGTGCATTGAATACTGCTGCCATATCTGGTCGGGTGCTCCTGCTATTCACCTAGGGCTCCTTGCCAAAATCCAACGGAGAATCTGCAATGTGATCGATCACGACCTGACTACTCGGATACAGTAGCTTTCTCACCGGCGCAGTGTGGCTTCTCTGTGTCTCTTCTACAAGTACTTTCACGGCTTTTGCTCTGATGAACTTAGCTCACTGGTGCCCCCTATATACGAACTTACTCGAGCTACAAGATTAGCAACTAGGCCCCACTCTTTTACTGTGTAACCAATAAGATGTAAACGCAAATTCTATTCCACTAGCTTCCATTCTCGCACTTCCCGCCTGTGGAATTCCTTTCCGTTTACTTGCTACAATCTCCAAGAATTTAAATGGAAAGTCAATAGTCATCTTCTATCTCACTAACTTGCATCACTCTTTCATGCTGTCATCTCGGTTCTTCAGTATTCTAATCCTTCTCTTACATGATCACCCCTGTATTCTGTCACTCCTTCTCATAACTTTCCTCCTATGTAACCCCATGCACAAGAGTGACAGTCATTATAATGCCATTCTTGGGGCAATACGATTATATAAAAAAATACTGTTATGGTGAAACACACGTATTCCACAGATAATGAATTCTCCCTTCTATATTAATAAGAGTTAACAGGAAGTTAACTCGAAACGTTCTTGGGAAGTTCATAGTTCTTAGAAGTTCTAGAGAGTCCTTTAGAGTTCTATTGGAGTTCAGTAGAACTACTAGGCAGTTGATATTAGTCGGCAGTTAGCCAAGTACTAAGGAATCAGCTTCCACTGGAAGATTACCAAGTTCTTAACATTTAGGGTGCGTGAAGTCGATTAGCAACCGACATAGCACGATTATAATTTTCAGTGCGAAAACTAGTCTACAACAAATACAAACCTGGATAAAAGTATTTAAAGACCCTTAAGTAACTCCTCGATAATTTTGAAAATTTTTGGTTGTTTAAAAATTTCAGTTGCGCGTTCGTAAAAATCCCAGTTTGTACGTTTGAAAAACGTTAGAAAATCAGTTATTATAAATCGGCTGAAGATACCGAAAAGTTGAAACCTAGGTTGCGAAAATAACTCATTTCTAAATGAAAAATATTCAAAAGTTCTACAATATAAATGTATTAAACACATTTTTATACAGCTAAGTACTGGTCTAATTTAATTATGACCAACAACTAACTAAATATATATATATATATATATATATATATATATATATATATATACACCACCGGCCATAATTATTAGGCCACCCCAGTGTTTTAAAAATGATGTATTTCATACTATATTTTAGTATTCATTGCCAAATGAATAATTGTAAATGAAAATAGAATGGTTCTTTTGTTAATACTGCACAATAATATGTGCATCAAATGAATTTATAAATATTTAATAATTACCTCTAGTGCAGTTTCATCAATGAAAGAATGTAGAAAATTTAGGGTGATTCGGACGAGTTCATCTTTGCTTTCTTGCCTTGTAAAATTTTGCAAAGTAATAACAAAAGAACCATTTTATTATCCACTTGACAATAAATACTAAAAATAGTATGAAATAAATCATTTCTTTTAAAAAAACTTGGATGGACTAATAATTATGGTCAGTAATATATATATATATATATACATGGCCATATCTGACTACCGGGCACACCGGGCACGGGTCCGGGTCGATCCGTGCGATCACAGTGAAAATCCGGGCAAGGAAAAATGTCTTCGTTAGAAAACAAACTCAACAATTCACGAAGAAAGAAAGAAAGAAAGAAAGAAAGAAAGAAAGAAAGAAAGAAAGAAAAACGAAAAAAACATTCCGAATGAAGGCAGTAAAAAATCTGTTTATTTATTAATTTTGGGAGAAAAAACTGGTTATACTCAGAAAGTCCGAACCCGATTTCCTGCTTTCGTTCGCGTTCTGTGGCTAATTTTCATTGGAATAACTGAAAAAATCCGCAAAAATCATAGTTTTTGAAACGGAATGACACTGATGACGGCATCACATTGTCACCTATTAAATCCGGGCAATTTTCTTTGTTCCCGGTGTTTTTAGCATCAGCTACGGCCTTATATATATATATATATATATATATATATATATATATTAGTTCTACACACTCACGCAGAAAGAAAAATACTGGATTTTAAAATCAAATACATGCAGGCTAGGGTTAAATAGGGACTTAGGTGTTTTGAATCTTTATAAATATTTCAATAGTTAAACATTTTTTAGATACACTTAAAAAATTTTCTTTAAAACAAAATTTATAAGTATTATTAAAGATAGGTTTACGTTTACAAATATTAAAAAAATCTGTCGCTTTCTGCGTCACGTGATGTAAACAATCTCTCGAAGAACGCTCCTCGCGAAAACGTTTCAAATTTAAATTTTAAAATCATTTGTTTCTTATGAAAGGCCGAGGACGGTTTGAAATATCAAATATAATAATAGAAATAAATAAATACCGTCAAAAAAATACATTTTTAATCTTACAACTTAGTAGTTTTTCCTATACACATTATTAAGACAGTATACGTGGATCATCACTATGTTATATATATATATATATATATATATATGTTTATATATATGGCTAACACCGTGTAAATTTGAAAAAGATACCATTACTCTTGACGAAAACTCTTTCTTTTTTGTACACCTTTATCTTTCTTCGTCTAAGTTGTTGATAATTAATATTTATTTTGTGAGAATTCACTAAATACAAGTTTTGGGGTCACGCAAGTTAGGAGGTTACTGTTGAATTGGTACTGATAAATGAGGTGTGCGATTTGAATAAAAGAAAATATAGTAGAAAATGAAGATTTATGGTTGACTTTTGGCTTTAAGATGTTAAGATTGAAGTGTTTGGCGGATCATCTTCATGGGAAACAATTCTACAAACTAACAGCTATTTGGAAAAAAGAAACATCAACTCTGCAGTGAAGTTCTTTCTTACCATTGGTACATGGAGGAAACGGCAGTGATTCGATTCCGTGGTGCTAGAAAGGAGTCTTCCAGCTGTAATGGAACGAACTCTTAATTGTTCAAATCTCCGATGTTCCATCAGTTGCTCACTAAGACCATCCATAGTAACATTTTGAATGCGTGGGTAGTATAGCAGTTATCGACGCCTAAAGTAAGATTCTCTAATCGATTTGTATTCCTAGCTTAGAAATTGCGTTGGTTGTCACACAAATACTCTTGGGAATATGTGTTGTGGTCCTATGGACATCGGCTCTGAATAAAAATTCGGAGAGCCGAGTTTGAATTCCAGTTGAATTTATTGCATTCGCTTACGCACAAATACCTTTGAGAAAGGTATTAATTCATCTCTTCTCCCTCTAGCTATGGGTAAAATAGCAGGACTGAGTTCTATAGTCTTGGTTGGCAACAGGTCTGAATTTCAAATAGGTTGGGTATGAAACTATCAGCAACAGCCACTAAAATTTTACTTGCTTCAGAAACCTTAGTACCAATACTTCGCCTGATGAGGCTATAGCATTAGTTACGTGAGGCTATGACTATAGTCTATAGAAGACGCTGCAGGGTTAATATGCAGTAATAATACTAATGTGCGTCGTGGTGCAGTGAATATCGACTCGGAACGCCAAATCGGGGTGCCGAGTTCGAGTTCCAGTTGAATTCTTTGCATTCTCTTACGCACAAATACCCTATGGGAAGGTATTAATCCGTCACTTCTCTCCAGTTATGGGTTAAATAACAGAACAGATTGGGTTCTTTAGCCTTGGCTGGCAACCAGTCTACCGCAAAAAGCAATGGCAACCTACTGCAGGATAATTATCTGGCCCAATCGGTCATGTCTCTTTCGAGACATGATCGCCCAAAGCGTGTATCACATATGGCACTTAACTGACTGACTATATACTAATTTGATTGTCTTCGTCTTGAATAGATATTTCAAACAATGCCACCATTATTTCATTGTTAGCTGAAATTACTTTTACAAGTCGCTATTTCCAATGCAACAGTTCAGACGAGCTCCGTTATTTAGCTCCAGCAGTTCAAACCTTTACAGCTAGGAAATAACATGCTATTTCCACGCAGCTGAATCACCCTCATTTCTTCTGTGTTACAAATGAAACGAAAAAGTTCCTCTCAGAGAATTCTTTTTTCTAAGAATGCTGCTACTTGCTGGAAAATACTCCCACTTAGATGCTTCTTTGTACTCTACATTGTAAACTTCTTCAAGATTAGCCATTATATATCCTCCTCATCTTCATAATCTTAATTTCCTGTCACCTTTTCTTTTATTCATATCACACACCTCATCCATCAAAACTATTTTAACAGTAATTTTTATCTTGAGTGGCTCTCGAGCCTTACACTAGTGAACATTATATACGTACTGAGGCGTGTGTCTATATGCTTGTGTGTAGATATGAATTACGCTTTATATTATTATTTGCTGAAATTATTTACTGAAAAAGAGAGTGGCGGTAAACTGTTACACATTGACAGTCACTGGTGATGGCGAGATTTCTAAATATTTTTTTTTTCAGATTTAACTTTCTTAGAACAGATGCTGTTATTTTACAGTCACCTCGTTAAAAACTGTGTGTGATATTTTAATGTGACGGGTGATATGTCGTCTATAAAATTATTTATTTCGCTTATCTACAGAAACATGAACAGGTTAGCAAGTGTCGACATAAAAGTATGTTTAAATTTCATTAATGGCATGGAGAAGGACGCGTTCCAGAAGTGCAGTAGAATATTAAGAGACAGGGAAATTTCGCTAGAAACAAAGAAGAGAATATTAGATTGATATCTGATGTCAGTTCTTCAATATGGCAGTGAATGCTGGACAATATCATCAAAAATAAAAGAAAAACTTGAAGCAACTGAAATGTGGTTCTACAGAAGGATGCTGTGGATATCATGGAAACAGATGAGGTTTTGGAAAGGATGAAAGCAAAAACGAAATTAATACTGAGCATCAGGACTAGACAGTTCAAGTTCCTGGGACATGCAATGAGGAAGGAGGGCTTGGAGAACCTGATACTAACAGGCCAGATAGAGGGGAAAAGAGACAGGGGAAAGCAGCGGATAACATATTTGAAGGGTCTGAGCAGGTGGATGACCGAACGTGGATTGCGTGGTGTAACAGGAGAAAGCGTGATAAGAGCCACCAGGGATAGGGAGACGTGGAAAGCCATGATCGCCTACGTCCTGAAAGGACAAGGCACATAGAAGAAGAGTATTGGATTGACTATATCTTTTAATCCATTTTTCTATTCCCCCCTATTCCTACAAACTTTGAATTTAAATCTAAATTTAAATCTGAATCTTCCCTACTTCATAATTGCCATCCTGTGTACTTTCTATTTATTTGATTGTTATATTAATATTTTAACCTGAAGTTTATTTATATTGGTTTGAACATAAGTTTATACACTTCATCCCCTTTAAGATTATTTTTATCATTTAACCTTGAACTCTCGTGCATGTTGTCTGATTCGTTTCTTTCAAATTCTATCAACTGAGCATTATATCCACACCTTCGACCTTCTGCCATAATTTTTGTCTCTTTCCTTTTTTTTTTTTTTTTTCTAAACAAATTTTTACTTCCGGTCACAACAGAATTTTTTCATCATATCTCTTATTCGGAGCTGAAGAAACAAGGTTTTTTATGGCCCATTGAAATGGCTATTTTCCAAATGTAAAATACTGAATTCTTATCTAAACTTATTTATAAATGGAACTGTGTCTGTGTGTGTCTCTGTATGTGTGTCTCTGTGTGTTTTCGTTACCTATAGACTCCGAAACGGATGAATCGATTTTCTTAAGCGTCTGTGAGTGTTCTTAGCTAGGTTTTGTGTCGAGGTACCCCCGATAAATATCGAAAATTGATAATCGAAAAAATCGGGTTATAGAAGGAGTGGTCCGATTTTAATCAAATTTGATACACTCATCAGCTAAACCCTATCAATTTGTGCCCGGTCTGCAAAAAGATTTTAGATCTGACGTTGAAAAACGACACACTTCAGATTGGTAAACTTCGGACGCTTTTCATCGATTGTTCCATTTTTTTTCATTTTTCTGCTATTACATATGGGCGATCATGGCTCTCCACAATGTCCTGTCCTTTGTATCTCTTAGTAAGCTTTGTCGTCTTTTGCTATTCCTTATAATCCCAGTTCTGCCAATCGTTTTGTTGTGGAGTAGTTTTCGCACTGAAGGTTATAATCGTGCTATGTCGGTTGCTAACGACTTGACGTAAACAAAATGTTAGGAACATGGTAATCTTCTAGTGAAAGCTGACTCCTTAGAATTCGGTTAACTGTCGACCAATATCAACTGCCTAGTAATTCTCCAATAGAAGTCTAAAGAAATCCCATGAACTTCCCAAGAACTTTCTGTTAACTCTTATTAATATAGGAGAGAGAGTCCATTATCTGAGGAATAGGTGTGTTCCCCATATCACATTTATTGTATAGTAAATTATTTGCTGCTTCCATCTGTTTTCTCTTGTTTTAAATATTTCTTGGAAGTGTCATCTTCTTCAAGTTATTGTTCTCATCATGTGCCCTAGAAATGTCAACTGTCTCTTTTGATTCAAAGGATAAGTGTTTTTAAATACAATTGTTCTTTTGTTTCCGTTTTCCTTACTTTTCTTTATTGTATTTTATGGTTTATCAACCTTTCATAGGTAGTTTTAAAACCAGAAAATATTTTGGGTTCGGAGACGTTTTGGTGATAATACCTTACTGATACAAGTCTTACTATTTAGCCATATAACTGGGGGGGGTTGATTCATGCCTTTATCAATGTTATTTAAGCGGAAGTGAATATATAGCATCAACTGGAACTCTGCAATCCGATTTCTAATTGCAAGCCGTCATCCATTACAGCCCCCCTACACACACACACACACACACACACACACACACACACACACACACACGCACACACACGCACAGACACATCCAAGCTTACAATAACTGGTTTTCTCAAGGGTTCGACCATCTCAGTACTGACAGTTTAACTTCGTTGATCAGCCGGGAATCGGTGTTAGACAATGCCATTCCAATCCCACCAGATAAATTTCAATATTTTCTTCGTATAAAAACCAGCTTATCGTTTTCAACAGGGCCTTTTTGTTTCACATTGTTGTAAGCAATTCATTTTTCATTGCTTATGATGATTTTTTACACGGGACCTTTTTTGTTTCCACATTATTGTAAGCATTTTTCATTATCTTTTACGTTTCTTTTTTTAATGGGTAGTTTTGTGGCGTTTGAACAGACAATCTCAGAAAAGTTTTTTTTATCCACAGAACGTTTCTTGCTTCACATTGTTGTAAGCAATTCATTTTTCATTAACTATAATGGTTATTTTTTTAATGGGTTATTTTATTGCGTTTGTGCAGAGAGCTGCAGCCGATTTCTTTTGCCATATTACCTTTGACGATTACATATTTTTTTAATCGTTTCACCCCAAGCAAGGTGGTACCGCCACTGATGCGCAGGGGGCTACATAAGAGAGTAAAAGTTTAGACAAGAGGAGAGTGAAGAGAAAGACGAACCAGTTACAGGGGTGTCAGAGAAAGGGCAAGAGAAGGATGTCAAAAAAGGAGTGAAGACAGTTGAGAAGATAGGGAGAAAGGAAAAGAACAAGATATACAGGGTGATGTGGAAAGAGCTGGAGTCAAGTGGATAAGAGATGAGAATTGATATTGCATTTAAATTCCTGGAGGTTGTAGCCGTCAGGAAAGCATGTATACGGAAGGAAGTTCCACAGGCGGGAAGTGCGAGAAAAGTAGGTAATGGAGTAGAATTGTCGGCTGCATTTGGTTGATATAACTGTAAAAGGGTGGAATCAGGTTGCCAGTCTGGTTGTCCCAGTAAATTCTTGTGAAAGGGATACTAATGACCTAAGTTCGTCAGAGCAGAAGCCATGAAAATATTTGTAGAAGAGAGAAAGAGAGAGAGAGAGAGAGAGAGAGAGAGAGAGAGAAAAGCCACATGCCACCGATGAGAAAGTGGCTGGAGTCGAACTACCAGGTCGGAAGCAATCACATTACAGATTTTCCTTTGGAGACTGTTGAAAACTCTGAAATGAACAGCAGAGGCACCTGACAAGATATGACAGTATTCTATGCACGATCGAATGGTTGATTTGTATATGCGCAAGATAGATTCAGGCTGAAAACATTTCCTGGCCCGATACAGTGACCCAACCTTCCTAGTAGTGGATTTAGCTATTGACTCAATGAAATGACTCCACTTGAGGTCGAAAGAGAAGGTTAGGTCGAGGAGGCGCAGAATGGATTGGTTTGTTATGCTTGAGCATAGAACCGTAGATGAATTTTTCTGTTAAACCTTTAGAAAACATACAATGCAATTCACGAATTTAATTGCTTTCAAATGGCTTACAAGAAATTGGGAAAAACTCTGTCGTCCTACTCAGATTATGTAAATCAGCGTGTCAATTTTCAGATCACCAACGACTTCAGGCCTGTCGGAACGTTCTCACTCTTCCAGATCAAAGTTTCTTGTTCGGAATCTAGCGTACTCGTTACGAAAAATATTCTCATCTAATAATAATACCTGCTCCCTATTCATAAATGGCACTACTGCTGTCATATATGGTCAGGTGCCCCGCTGTTTATCTCAGTGTTCTCGACAGGCTCCAAAGAAGAATCAGTAATGTGATAGGTACCGACTTGGCAGCTCGGCTCTCTCACAGACGAGATGTGGCTTCCCTCTGCCTATTCTACAAATATTTTCATGGCTTCTGCTCTGATGAACTGTTGCCCCTGCCACATGAGTTTACTCGTGCAACCAGACTAGCAACTGAGTCTCACTGATTCACAGTTAAGTCAACCAAATGCAACCGACAATTCCACTCCCTCAGTTTCTTTTCTCGCACTTTCCGCCTGTGGAATTCTCTGCCATATTTTTGCTTTCCTGACGGCTAAAACCTCTAGGAATTAAAATGCAATGTCAATACCTTTCTCTTAACCACTTGACTCCAGTTCTTTCTACATCATCTTGTATATATTTTCCTTTCTCTCTACCCTTGCAACTGTCATCACACCTGTGTTCCCATCCTTCTCTTGCTCCCTTCTTTGACACCCCCTATAACTGGTTCGTCTTTCTCGTTACTCTCCTCTTATCTAATCTTTTTTTTCTTATGTAGCCCCCTGCGCATCTGTGATGTTACCGCCTTGCGTGGGGTGAAACGACTAAAACAAATATTTTTGCTGTTTGTACAGCATTTTCTTTTTCTTTCCTTAAAATAAAAGAATAATAAATGACGAAAAGGTATGTCATTTTCTACCATTTTAATTTGAATGTAAAATACTTCAAATTCATTAGATCCAGTAGGTCTAGCGTAGAAATAAATGATACATAGAGGACATGAATAAAGAAATATAGAAAAATGATGGACAGCGGGGAAGGTGGTCAAGTGTGACGGCAGTAGCAGAGGGTAGGTAGCAAATAATAATTAGGTGTAAGACTCAAAATTATTTGTTAAATTTTATCTAGTGGATAGTCTAGAAGAATAAATGATTTAGCGGCACATTACATGGAGTTCAATCCCCGAGACGGGTAGTATGTAATCAAACCCAGAAGAAAATACGAAGAAATATGTGTTAAAAACTGAAAAAAAAAGCAAGAGGAAAAATCCGTATACGCAGACATAAACAAACGAACGAAAACTTTTACTTTTCTCAATAGGAGTAGATAGGTTTGCCTGTTGTCCGGTTCTCACTTCTCCCCGTTTTTTTTTGAGTAGGTGTAGAAGTTTATCCTTTGTTTCCTGTTCAGGATTGGGTTTCTAGTTACTTCTAAAGCCCCTTTTCCTTATGTAGCCCTCTGCTTTGATTGGTTGTTGAGTTTATGCAGGGCGATTATCATTGTAAATAAAAAAAACCGTAGATTAAAATAACTTTATTTCTAAATTTCCCCAAGGTTACTCGGATTAACAGATACCCGAAGAAAGCCGAAAACTATGTGATAACGGTAACAAATATGAGGTTAATAATCCGAATATAAATAAATTAATCATCCTTCTATGCCGAAACAGCACGTTATGTAACGGTTATCAGCGCTCAAACCTGACTCGGCGATCCAAGTTCAAATTCTGGTCGTATCTGTTTCATCCACTTTGCAATATTCCATTGGAAAAGACATGTATCTATCTTCCTCTCCAGTTGTGAGTTAAATATCAAGACGGATTGGGAACTTTAGCCTTAGTATGGAAACAAGTCTAGGATAAGTTCAGTTCTTAATTTAAAACCAGTCTAAATTTGGAAGAGCTCCTTCAGTCTATCTTGTCTTAGACACAGTCAGTGCCGCTACAGAAGCAGTACATATGATACCCCGAATGAGTTAAAGACTCCTTGATGGTAAAGCTGGAATTACTGTAGTTTATGCTTCGGACAGATCCAGACAGGTGCTGGCGTCAAATTAAATTTTCTATACGAATGCACTCGTCTGCAAGATGAGTTTGCACACGGTTACTCTATGGTTGGCGCCTTCATTGTGTATGTATGTATTTATGTATGTATGTGAGAAAAATAACCAATATTTGCAGATAATGAACTGTATATCAAACCGATTCCGTGTGTGACTGTGTTAGTGGCGTGCGTGCATGTTCTCGCGAGTGACAGTGCACAGCGATGTCTGGAAGGGAGGAGTGTGCGCCGCCCGTCATGTGAAAGAGGGCAACCGTGGCGCGAGAACACGCCACGTCACGGTTGACGGCTTAATAACCAGGTGTTGTCAGGGGCGGGTAAAACATCCTGCCTGCACGATGATTTCTGCAAGCGATAATGAAATTAAAAGCGGTTAGGCGGTTAGGGTAGAAATGGTTGGAGCGGATAGGTGCGGGGAGGCTGCAGTGTGGGTCTGATTTCATCAAATCGACTTGGCTAGACGAGCCGTTTTTTGAGTTCCGCTGAAGATGGCGGTGTACGAGACGCTGAGATAATGGCGGCGATATAGGAGGTCTGGCTACTACGTGAAAAGTATGGGTGCTAAGGGAGATAACTTTTGTTTTGAAAAATAAATTTTTCTTACGCCCTCTTAAAGTGATTTTTTTTCTTGGTTCTAGTTTTCTGGAGTCTACTCTTTTTCAACAAAAGTAAACAGATTCTTTTCTTTGTCGTTTTCTTTTTTTGTTTTTGATGATTCATTTTTTTAAGTTAAATCTTTCAAACACTGTGTTTAGCTATTTGTTTTACTGTGTTTGTTTAAATGTCTAGAAAGTTGAAGACAGCTTGCGCTTTCTCTGTTGACCTCTATTTCTCTCTTTCTCTCTCTTTCTCCCTCTATCTCACGTTCCTTCTCACTTTCTCTCTCTCTCTCTCTTTCTATCTATCTCTTTCTCTGTCTTCCTTTCTCTCACTATTATATTTCTCTCTCATTTACATAACGCACACACATGCAGTTTTCTTTCTATCTATCTATCTATCTATCTATCTATCTATCTATCTATCTATCTATCTATCTCAGTCTGTTCATATCTATCTATCTATCTATCTATCTATCTATCTATCTGTGTTCATATCTATCTAACTATCTATCTATCTATCTATCTATCTCAGTCTGTTCATATCTATCTATCTATCTATCTATCTATCTATCTATCTATCTATCTATCTATCTATCTATCTATTCTATCTATCTATCTATCTATCTATCTATCTATCTATCTATCTCATCTATCTATCTATCTATCTATCTATTCATATCTATCTATCTATCTATCTGCACTTTATCGCAAACTTCCCCAATAACCCAGATTTACATATTCATAGCTCTCGACACCTTCCTGTTCCTTGTAGTTTTTAGTAAGTATTGATTTGTTATGTGTCCCAAACTCTGCTCTGCGCTCCATTCGTTTAAGCCCATCAAGTATGTCACGTGCTGTTTTCGCTGTCCTTCTCGTCACCTTGTGAGTGTCAGATCTTCCAAACCCTCCATTCTCATGAGGATAATCATTGTCTGAAGATTGTGTTAATTTGTGTTAATGAATGAAATAAACTGTCACCGATATGTGTTGACCTTAATGTCTAATTATATATATATATATGAGAAAAATTAAGGCAGACAGGTTATTTCATGGTAAAAACGTGAAATAACGTGCCTGTCTTAATTTTTCTTATATTTGCTCTATATGTATTTATATACATATATCTTTAGATCTCTCTTAGAGAGTTATCCAACCACTGTATGTACAGGATACTCCTTTGGATTCTTCTATACCCACACTGCATGCTGATATATATCTGATAAGCTTAATAGCATCATCGTTGAAAGAGGAAAGAAAATCACAATATTGATACATGTTTTCTAGTCATCTAAAACAATACACCAGGCCACATACACAATTCCACGAAATCCTCGTCGAAAACACAACCATACTTAAACATGAAAACAATAAACAAAAACTAAAAATACTCGAAGCCAAATACATAAAACAAGTGAAACCTAACCTGAACAAAATTAACTACGAAATCTCCACAAACATTCTCAAATGCCTATAACAGATAACAGAAGTGATTGGTTATCCCAATGGTTTTCCATATTTAATACATCTCACCTCTACTCTCGCGTGGTCATGTGTGACGTCACAAGCAGTAGTGCGATTTTCTTTTCCAGCACGCACGCACGTGTTCGCCAATCTTCCATACAAACAAAAGCGTCGACTACTACAATCATTCGTCCTCGAACTGTTTAATACACTCAATACAATTGTCATCTTTGATAATGGCTGATGTAATCCGATATTATTGTCGATATTATTTAATGAAACATGCATCAATATATATATGTGTGTGAGAGAGAGAGAGAGAGAGGGAGACAGACAGAGAGAGAGCGAGAGAGAGAGAGAGAGAGAGAGAGTGTGTGTGTGTGTGTGTGTGTGTGTATGTGTGTGTGTGTGTGTGTGTGTGTGCACTACAGTTCAAAAGTTTGAAACCACTCACAGAATTAGCATAGGATGAAATTGACAGAAGACAGAAACCTTTCCACTAAAAAAATGAAAAATGAAAAAGGGCTCTTAGGATCATTGTAAAACAAATCGAATCAAATTTATAGTTTGAGAAGCTTTTGCAACGAATGCCTAAATTTTTTGCTGCAGCAATCAAAGCTAAGAGGTATATTTTGACAAGAGCAAATTTTAATTATAAAAAGCTTTTATTCTATTCGTCATTATAAAATTTCTACTAAAAAAATACTCTCACTTTTATAACCATGTACAATAATTTTCTTTTATATAAAGTACAACAACTTTTGAGATCAATTTAAAAAATTACCAGTGATTGCCTCAAAACTTTAAACTATAAGTTTGATTCCCTTCTTTTTTCAATAACTCTCAGATAACTTTTTCAAATAAGAAAAATTAAGGCAGACACGTTAATTCATGGTAAATCGGAAGTGTTTTACACCTTTTAAATCCTTTGTAGAATTAAACACGGAAGCTGATGATGGTTCGCCTGAAATAGGCCCCATACCACCGATTAACCATGAAATAAAGTGTCTGCCTTAATTTTTCTTATATTTGCTCTATATGTATTTATATCTAATCTAAACTTATTTATAAATGGAACTTTGTGTGTGTATTATGTGTGTGTGTGTGTCTGTCTGTCTGTCTGTCTGTCTGTCTGTCTGTCTGTCTGTCTGTAAGTGTGTGTCCGTTACCTATATACTCCAAAACGGCTGAACTGATTCTCTTGAAAATTTACACAGTTCTACTATAAGCGTCTGCGATAGTTCTTAGTTAGGTTTTGTGTCGAGGTACACCGATAAATACCGAAAATCGATAATCGAAAAAATCGGGTTATAGAAGGAGTGGTCCGATTTTAATCAAATTTGATACACTCATAGACAAAGACATAAGAAATGATATTCAGAACTTTCAAGGTTGCAGTTCTTACAATAGTGCAGAAAATTGATAATATATATGTATAAAAGGCATGATGTTTGTGTGTGTGTCTGTTTTTTCAGCCCTTTTATTTTAGTTTTTGCTTCATGTTGGACTCTAGGTAGGTATAATTGTAGTTCTTAGTCTCAGCCATGATACCATTTACTCAGAGAACTTATTTAGCCTTCAAAATTCAGTTTACGACGAAAAAAACTTATTTGATATCGATACCAGGAAATCAAAATTTGACTTACATCCATTCATTTTTCTTTCAGTCTACGGTTTCACTTTAACTGGAAACAATTATTGCTTTTTACTCTTTCGTGCCAACGTCCAAAGAGTCTGAGCTCCAGGGCCATGTCAGTTGTATATAACCAAGTTTCGTTAAAATTCGTTTCTTTCCGTAACATGTTTACATTTGTTGACATTACGATACATTTCAGAGCAGATATGTTTGTTTCCGATCAATCGAAAACTGTGTTATGTAGGCTTGATTAAAATCGCGTTTAGACTGGAGGCTATTCGTGGTCGAGAGGTCTAAGACGTTGCCAGATCAAATGTAAATAGGGGTCGCAGAATCGAATCCTGCCAAATGGCACACATTTTCGTAATAATATCGTAAATATAAATATATAATACTGTTTAAATAAAAAAAACAGAATATCTACTTAAATATGAGTATCAATAAAAAATAATTTTCAAACAATTCATTACACACACATATATATAGTCATAGTCATCTGCAGACAGATCTGTATCACAGCTCATCATTACGGTTAGACAGCCGATTGCTTTTTACCCAGGATTGAAACCGACCGAATTGGCGTCAGTCGGCGATTCTACCTCTGAGCCATGGCCGCTCGGTAGAAGGTGGTAGAGCTATTAGCGTGTATATTACCATTATACACGCTCAATAGCTGAGAGTGTTCTAATTCATTGCTGAATGAACGATGCGATAAGGCCATGTAAATACTGCAGTTGCCTCGCAGTGACTGCCTTTGTCACTGTCAGCTCTCTGCCATCGGGCGGAGAGCCTTAACCCAGTCGTGGTTCCGCCGAAGGGTAGGTATCACGACTGGGGAACGACAGAAAGATATTTTTGGCCGGGCTATATGACCCGGAAGAACCACATAAAAATGACCTTGTGTCACATGTTGCCTTATGTGGGAAGGCCGACTAAATTTTGCGGTCGCCTCGCAGTAACATCCTTTGTCACTGTCAGCTCTCTGCCATCGGGCTGAGAGTACTAACCCAGTCGTGGCTCCGACTAACGTTAAAGTCACGACTGGGGAAAGACAGAAAGATATTTTGGGCCGGGCTATATGGCCCTGAAGACTCACAATAAAACGGCCTTGTGCCACATGTTGCCTTACGTGGGAAGGCCAACTAAACACTGCAGTTGCCTCGCAAAAATAGCACTTGTCACTGTCACTTGTCACTTGTAATCTTTTTAGATTAGTTTTCATAAGCAATTTTCATTAATTACCTTGGATTTCGATATTTCGGACAAAAAGTAAAACAAGAGAACTACAACAACTTCCAGCAAATACGCTTGATTTTTCTATTGAGATAATTTCAAGTTCATTAACGTTTTTCATGCGATTATCAATACAAAGTGTGTGTAATAAAAAAGATTCCAAGGGGATGAAAGCGACGGACAAAGTCGGCTACGCTAAGATAGACAAAAAATATGACCAGACAGAAATAGATAGATAGATAGATAGATAGATAGATAGATAGATAGATAGATAGATAGATAGATAGATAGATAGATATAAACAGGGTGAAGTAGATAGATAGAGATAGATAGATATAAACAGGGTGAGTAGATAGATAGATAGATAGATAGATAGATAGATAGATAGATAGATAGATAGATAGATAGATAGATATGATATGATCTGACTGGAATATGACCTGACTTGGGTAGATAGATAGATAGATAGATAGATAGATAGATAGATAGATAGATAGATATGACCAGACTGGGATGGATGGATAGATAGGTATGACAGGACAGGAATAAATAGATAGATAGATAGATAGGTATGACCAGACAGGAATAGATAGATAGATAGATAGATAGGTATGACCAGACAGGAACAGATAGATAGATAGATAGATAGATAGATAGATAGATAGATAGATAGATAGATAGATATATAGATAGATATGATCTGACTGGAATATGACCTGACTTGGGTAGATAGATAGATAGATAGATAGATAGATAGATAGATAGATAGATAGATAGATAGATAGATAGATAGATAGATAATCCACTGTCTTCTGCTGTCGTTCATCGTCTAAACACAGTTGCTATTTTAGTATTTGTTTCGTTTTTTATTTCTTTGTCAGAGTTTTGTTTCTGTTTGCCAAATTTTCTCTCAAATTTTCTTGTCGTTTTCCTATCGCATCATTCCTCTCTGTTCCCGAATATGTCTTTTGTTTCAACCCCAATTCTCTATCGTCATTTATTTCTATACCGGAGTTTTTATTGCGATCTTTCCTTTTAGTGACCTCCCTACTTTTTTCATAGTTATCTTGCTTTTGTCCTTCACCATCGTTTTTCCATTATATCGTCGAATTTTTGCTTTGTCATTCGCTAATTTTTCTACGCCATTTCCCTTAACTTCTTTTCCCTGTTTCTCGTTTGTTCCGCAACTTTGCAACGCTGTTCAAAACCAGATGAGGAAGACAATATTCGAACGCACGCGTTTGTCTGCCAGAGTCAGTCAAATGTGAACAATAAAATAGTTCCATTGGGGTTTATGGCGAGTATATGAAAGAAGTAACTGACTTACTTTAGACCCAATTCATAGGCCAACGATGTCAATTTTCCTATACGAGCAAAGATTTACTGACATTTCTGTCGATGGTTGCCTTACTACTCAAATGCCACATTTGTAATTCATCTGGATTGAGAACAAATCGAAGATATTCAATAAAAATGATCTAAGGCAAAAAATAATAAACAGATGTTCAGTAATTACTATTGCTTCTTACAATTCACAAAAAATGCGCTCGCAAATAGGGAGGAGGATAAATAATGGTTATTGCGGATTTGTTGATGTTTTCATGTTAGATCACTCAATTTAAATTTACTCTGATGGCTACTTCGAAAACGGTACTTCCAATGACGTAAACGAATTAAATTTTACCATAAATGATATGAAAACAAATGTAAGTTAAATCTATTAAAAAATTATTACAATTTAACCATTTTCAACTACTGAAGGCAAAAAAGAAATCGATTTTCTATCCTAAGTTTAAATCTGTAGCTTTACCGTGAAAAAATTTTTTTTACAAACATGTGTAGCGCTCAATCCGATGAGTATGGAGTGTGGGAGAGCCACTAACTACAAAGTCGTTATTTTTTCGTGGCTTTGTTTGGCAGTGCATAGCCTTTATATGTAGCGCCCGAAAAATGTGTCGCCAATGCTTGTGATCATGTCAATAGTTTTGTTACCTGAATCTCTTTCTATTAAATAGCGTTTTTGTACTTCCTGAATCTCTTGTACTTTCTGTCGAAGTAAATAAGTATCATAATTTTAGGAGCATCACCATGCCTCTTTTTTGTTTATCAAAACGCATTACCTTCGCTTTTTACCAAAAGGAATCAGCTCGTATTTTTTAACAAAAAGGAGCAAAACTTGAGGAGCAAAACTTTGTCTTTTTTTTTTTACCAAAAGCATCATTTCGTATTTTTATCAAAACGTATCACTTTAAAATCATCACTCTGTGTCTTCTATTAGAAAGCATCATTTGTTTTTCCATCAAAAAGTATAACCTTGTGTTTTTACCAAAAAACGTCACATTGTCTTTTTACTAATAATTATCAATTCGTATTACCAAAAATCATCACCTTGTCTTTTTACCAAAAAGTATCACCTTGTATTTTTACCAAAAAGTGTTACCTCATATTTTTACCAAAATGTATCACCTCGTATTTTTACCAAAAAGCGTCACCTCGTATTTTTACCAAAAACTATTACCTCGTATTTTTTAAAAAAAATTATCACCTCGTATTTTTACCAAAAAAGCATTATCTTGTTTTTTAACCAAAAAAAGGTATGACCGTATTTTTACCAAAAAGTGTTACCTCGTATTTTTACTAAAAATCATCACATTAGGGATATCACATTGTCTTTTTAACCAAAAAGGACACTTTCAGCGTAAAGCCTTCGTTTATTCGATCTATTTGTTGACAATTTAATGTCTGCAGTAATGAAACTTTCATGTTCCAACGGCTCGTAATGGATTGGCTTGGTTTGTTTAACGCTATATCAACTCTGTGCCGGTCATTTAATGCTGAAATATTATTTTCTTGTGAGCTTTGATTTTTTTTTTTTTCAAAAAAGTATTGTTGTTAATATTTACAATGAAAATATATTGTTGATAATTTATTCTAATTTATTTTCATATTTTCATGTTTTGATCTGTTTGGCGATTCACTATTTGCTCATAGATGGGATTCTGACAGATACTACTACATTAAGTCATAATAGATCTGGGAACAACAGCAAATTAAGAAGTTGTTCCGCGTTTCTTAAAACAACCCGATCAGAGCCCTCGCTGCTAAATGAATTTCATCGTCATACCCAAAGGCGAGCTCGTCATGAACTACACCTTTCACATTCCAACAGATACAAAGTAATAACTTCTGTGAATGGGGGTCCTTGTTTTTCTTTTAGCACTTGTTTGGCATATTGTAAATACCATTGTCTTTTTAGCTTTTTATTTGCATGTAAATCCCACTTTTCATTACCTATAAAGTCAAAGATTAGCATTCCTAGCCAAAAGACGGCTAGAGATTGTTAAACGTTGTGTTAGGTTTTCAAGTGAAAGCTCACGATGAACGCAAATGAAACGTCGTTTGCATGATTTTCAATTAAACTTTGAAATTTACTTTAAAAATTAGCGTAGGATAAGATATATGATAAGCGAATTCTAGACGCAGTTTCCTACCAATAAGTTTACTTCGGCCCTGGTTGATTGATACATAATTAACAGCGGTTAAATATGTAAATACTTTCGGAACACACTAATATGTCAGTCGGCAATAATACAAATGTCGTATGTTGATGATATAGTATTAGAATTTGCTCCATTTTTTTTTTTACACTGTTATAAAGAGCAGTTTAGCAGACGTGTGTCCTTATGTGATTCAGGCCCGAAAATACCAAACGGTCTTCATCGAATTTAATACCAACGACGAACCTTTTTTTTAAGTTAAATTGATCTACTATGAACCCATTATGTAGACTTTGCATTCACACACCTTTACATTTGGATAAAATGCAAAAATTGTCCGATCCCATCAGCATATTGCATAGGAATTTATCTAATTTTGCTTCGATGAATAGGTAATTTGTAGGAGACGGGTACCCCGAAACCAGGGTTTAAGTATATTTTTGACTTGCCTTAACTAGTAATTTTATCACTTCGGTATAAACATTTTCGTCTAGAAAGTGATTGAAAACCGAACAGCTCAACTGCTCACTCTCCACCAAGGCAGGAAATGAATATGGCTGCCTTTTTACCACGGACTTGGCAAGTCAGATACATATGAATAAATAGAGCTTTAATGTAACCAGTCACTCGCTTCGCTACCTTTGTGTACCACTGACATGACAATGATTAACATGGCTGACAATGAGACAGAAGTCTAGGAAGATTAGGATTTATGTTTTCCAAAATATAAATGGGAAAGATATCCGACGGGAATTCGAACACGGTTTTCCGAATTTCTTTATTTTTTCTTGGGTGATGTGCCTTTTGCCGCAAGAATCAAGATTTGTGATAAGTGTGTGCAATTATTTTCATCCTCTCCAAATTCTCTGTTTGTATGCCCCAGCATAATAGATCGCATTTGGGCAAACAAAAATCGTTTTTCATATTTCTTTTTAATTATTTTTATTATTTTCTTGAAATTCTAAAACATTTTTCTTTGCCTCGTTTTCGCTTGCATTTGTTTGTTTCTCCCACTTCCTGCATTCAAATATAAATGGAGTCACATAAGTACCTCTAACAAAATATTTTCAATCCTAAAGGAAAAAACTGAGAGCAGATTTTCTTTCTCTTATTTTTCTCAAAGAAACGACGTTGATTTCATTCCATTTCCAATTTCTTTTCAAAAGACAATATTCTTAAATAAATAAAAAAAAGACTTTCTAAAAAAATAGTCAAGCTTTTCTTCGATTCGATGGACTATTTTTCTACTTAATTTAACAACAGGTCTTTTTACTTCGTTCTATTCGTTTCTCATGTTCATTTCTTTTCCTTTTCTCCGTCAAGAGCGCATTTGTTGTCTGCTAACAAGGGCACAATATCCAACACACAAAAAATAAAAGCAAACAAACACAAAGGACACTTCTGCTTCTGATATGCGGTCACAAAACGCACAAAAACCGTTAAGATCAGCCGTGGAAAAAAAAGAAGTGGCGTACGGCGTTGATGATAACAACAAACACAATGACGGCGATGATGAAGACGACAATATTGACACGACAAAACAACAAGCCGAGCAAGAAGGAAATTCAAAAAGAAAGACAATAACGAAGAACAACACTCTCTATAAAAGCTTCTCGCCTTAAAGTTCATTATATCAATATACGTATTATTTCACATTTAGATTAGCTTCTCTATACCCTTATTCAAATACATTTACTTACGCATACAGTCATATATGCAAATATACGGGTGAATTTTCTCCATTATAATAAAGCCCGTCGTATATATATATATATATATATATATATATATATATATATATATATATATATGTACAACCGTCTTTTTTATAATGGAAAAAATAAATTATAACTTATATGATGATATATATATATATATATATATATATATATATAGATTCTAAACATATGCTGTTAAATATAAGAGACAATGAATGTCTATTATGTTTAATCATGAGCCGTTCTAAACGTCGTATTTTTGCTTTAATTTCAGTTGAAAATAAAGACAAAAATTCTCCAACATTTGGATAATTATTTATTGATTTTTTTCTAAGCTTTCCGCTCATATGAGCCATCTTCAGAGTTGTTTTTTGGACTGAAATATTATAACATCCACCATCACCGACGATTTTATTTTATGTTGACATAAAACTCCGCTTGGCAACGGCAATAGTTACCAATGTTCAAACTAATCATTTCAAATTGTCTTCGTTAATCTTCGTTAATTTCCGTAATATATATATATATATATATATATATATATAAGATTTTAGATTATTACAATGGATAATACATATTTCACCGCGTTTTGATGTTATTATCGACCCAAATGGTACAACATCTGGTTATAAAAATATCCTCCCCCACAAAAATTCCTTTTCTTTTATTTAATTTTACATAGACGCTCAGATGTCCATATTAGAACAGACATTTGTAATGGTTATTTACGAAAATTTTTCGCTCATTCGAAAAAGAAACCTAAAGAAAAAAGAGAAAAGAGAAAGAGAAAAGCGAGGATAAAGAAAAGATAGACGATTGATTAATGTAAAGAAGAAAAAAAATTTGGAAAAGAAAAAAGAGAAATAAGAAAAAAGAGGAAACAGAAATAAAAACTGAATGGAAAGCAACATAAAAAGAAAGGACAAAGAGATACAATAACAGGAAATAACGTATCACGAGAAATGACACCATTTCTCATAATAGCGTTTCAAACCACCTAACTGTTCTCTTAGAAAAACATGGAAAAATTTAACTATGAAATTTAATTTCAATTATACGTGGATATATTTACCGTACAAAAGAAATTGTACATCTTAATTTTAATACAACTGGAAAAAATATCTACTATTACTATTATTTTAAAAACGAATGCTAATTTTAAAAAATATTGTTAAAATAATTAAAAATACTAAAATTAAAAATATAAATACAGAAACAAGAAAGATTTGATAAACCTAACAGAAATGTGGGGGAAATAGACAAAAAGAAAAAAGGAGAAATCACGATAGAACGAATTTTAAAATAATTTAAAAAAATAAAAAAAACGCTTGCACGAAACCGACGGAACGTTACAAGGAATTTTTACACTTAAATTAAAATTATACCGACTATAGAGAATATTTATGGTGAAAAATAAATCATATATCCTAACATAAATTACATTATAACCACTAGTAGTAATTTATTCTAACTATAGTTAAAATAGTAACTCCCAATAAGAAAATATGATTTATTTAAATGCCATCTTAAAGATTATTAAAAAACTAGCAATACTAAAAATAGATACCGAATAGTTTACGAAAAAAAAAACTTGCTTTCCCAAATACAATCTATGAGTAAAACCACAGAAAAAACAACACTCATTCTAAACATTATAAACACTCAACACTATATATATATATATATAGCTCTGTTTATACTACATTGAGCACTGTTTTATTAACACCTGAATAATATGTTTATACATGTGTATATTCGCATATGTATATTTAGTAATTCACTTAACTATATATATATATATAGCCCGGCGTTGCTCGGGCGTAATGAAAGCTTTAAAACTAATCCATGGTCCTGGAGCTCAGACTCTTTGGACGTGGGCACAAAAGACTAAAAAGCAATAGTTGTTTTCAGTTAAAGCGAAACCGTAGAGTGAAAGAAAAATGAATGCTTGGAAGTCAAATTTTGATTTCCTGGTATCGATATCAAATAAGTTTTTTTTCGTTGTAAACTGAATTTTGAAGGCTAAATAAGTTCTCTGAGTAAATGGTATCATGGCTGAGACTAAGAACTACAATTATACCTATTTACAGCCAAACCCGAAGCAAAACCTAAAATAAAATGGGCTGAAAAAATACAGACATACAGGCATATAAACAGACACACATACAAACATCTTGCCTTTTATATAAATATATTATCGATTTTCTGCACTATTGTAAAAACTGCAACCTTGAAACTTCTGAATATCGTTTCTTATGTCTTTGTCTATGAGTGTATCAAATTTGTTTAAAATTAAACCACTTCTTCTATGACCCGATATTTTCGAATATCGATTTTTGATATTTATCGGGGGTATCTCGACACAAAACCTAGCTAAGAACACTCACAGACGCTGTGTAAATTTTCAAGAAAATCGGTTCAGCCGTTTCGGTGTCTATAGGTAACGGACGCACACACACAGACACAGACAAAGTTCCCTTTATAAATCAGTTTATATATATATATATATATATATATATATATATATATATATTATCGTATCACCCCAAGCAAGGCGGTAACGCCACTGATGTGCAGGCGGCTACGTAATAGTGAAAAGATTGGAAAAGAGAAAGCCGGAAACCACAACCTATAATTAAATTTAGTTTTCATATGAAGTAAATTCAATTTACATTGCGACACGGAAATTTCTATGTTTCGAGATTTAACGCTTTTATCTCATCATCAGGCAATGTTCAATTACTTTGGTGAAAAGTATTTACATTTGAATGCAGAAAAAATACGTTTGCTTATTAAAGAGTTAATATGGTGCGGAGGAGATGGAAAATTTACATCATACGTGTGTGTTTAATTTACATAATCCAAATGATGGTCAGCTTTGAAAATTTAAAACATAGGTTAAATGTTACGGTATGTGGGGTGTTCATACATGTCAGATAAAACTGTTATTTTTTCGTCTACACTGCTTTCTTCCGCCAAGATGTATACATTTTAGTTACAAAGAAACGCTCTTAAGTATCCCTGCTCTTTAAAAATATATTTTAGACCAGTTTTAAAAGGATTTTTGGTACGATTAAAATATTTTATGCTTTAGTTCAAAGTACATTTCTTTAATTCATCATATACTCTCATATATATATTACATTAAGTTATATCTATCCTAAAATCTATTAAGTTGATTTATTTATGTCATAATAAAAAATAGCATTGGGTAGCATGTAATTTAGAGCTTAAGTTTGAGTTTGAGTTTTGCTTAACGGCATATCAAGCTCTGTGGGTCATTTAATGCCAAAAAAATGGGATTTTAGGGTATTTTTTTAATGTACGGTTATTGTGAAAAGGTTGATTTAGTCAGATTTTGATGATTTTTCTTTTGATTTTTTGATTTTAGAAAATTAAAAATATATTAAAAAATATATTGCTGGTATTAAATTTTTTCCTTCAAAAATGTGCTCTGGTAATAATTTTCTTTTTCAAAAATATATTGTTGATAATATTTTCCCTTCAAAAATCTATATTTTTCTATAAAAGCCTATTTTTATGTATATATTTCTATAAAAGTTTGTTTTTATACTTTCATAGTGTTTTGACCCCAGTTTGGGGGTTAACTGTTTTCCCATAGCTAGGACCCTAATGGGTGCTACCACTCCGGGTAAGGGTGCACCTGAGAACAACAGCAATTAAGAGGTGATTCCAGGCTCCTCACAACCTCCCAATCAGATGCCTTGCTGCCGTATGCAGTTTGCCATTCCTACCCAGGACCATGTCGTCTAGAGAAAATACAACACTGTATTGAAAGGGCAACAAGAAATTACTCCACTATTTTTCCCAAGGAAGCTAGTTAGTTTATACATAATAAAAAAGAAACTGCAGAGTGTCGTGATAGACTAAATCCTGAAGGAGACGCGGCATCAAAAAGATTAGTGACGGATATGGCTAAATAAACAGAAATGAAAAGAAAAAATGATTGTACAGCGTCCGTCACTCATATGACAAGAAGCTTTGCAAAACGGCGTTGAAAGCCTGAGAGAAATAGATATCATACCTAAGGGAGGGACACTCCAATATATTATTTACTAGCAGTATAGCCCGGAGTTGCTCGGGTGTAATGAAAGCTTTTATATATATATTATCGATTTTCTGCACTATTGTAAGAACTGCAACCTTGAAACTTCTGAATATCGTTTATTATGTCTTTGTCTATGAGTATATCAAATTTGATTAAAATCAGACCACACCTTCTATAACCCGATTTTTTCGATTATCGACTTTCGATATTTATCGGGGGTACCTCGACACAAAACCTAGCTAAGAACACTCGGAGATGCTTATAGTAGAACTGTGTAAATTTTCAAGAAAATCCGTTCAGCCGTTTCGGAGTTTATAGGTAACGGACACACACACAGACAAACACACACACACACACACACACACACACAAATTTCCATTTATAAATAAGTTTAGATAGATTTTTGTTATTTTATATTTTTCTTGTTTTGCAGTAAGGGAAATTAACAGAATCATCTGCAATTTATTCTATTCAGTTTCAACAACAATAAAAAATGAAAAAGAAATAAAAATATGAAAAAATAAAAATATGAAAAAAAGAAACAATGAAAAATGAAAAAGAAATAAAAATATGAATATGAAAAAATGGGAAAGAAATAAAAATATGAAAATATGAAAAAAATGAAACATGAAAAAATAAAAATATGAAAAAATGAAAAAATGGGAAAGAAATAAAAATATGAAAAAAAATAGAAATAAAAATATGAGAAAATAAAAATATGAAAAAATAAAAATATGAAAAAATAAAAATCTGAAAAAATGAAAAAATGGGAAAGAAATAAAAATATGAAATAAAATAGAAATAAAAAATATGAGAAAATAAAAATATGAAAAAATAAAAATATGAAAAAATAAAAATATGAAAAAATGAAAAAATGGGAAAGAAATAAAAATATGAAACAATGAAAAAAATGAAAAAGAAAAAAAAATCCTATCTTTTTTCGGAGGCTGGAAACGCAAAAACAGTATTTCTATCTCGCCATCTCGTCATATTTTCGGCACCATGCTGGTGGGTGTGTATATGTGGTGTGTGTGTGTGTGTGTGTGTGTGTGTGTGTGTGTGTGTGTGTGTGTGTGTGTGTGTGTGTGTGTGGCGGGAAAATGATGCGTGTCAAGTATATAAGCTTGCATAATGGTTATCTTTTCTTCTTTCTATTTCTCTAGCATTCCCTAATCTGTCCTTATCAGAAACTGACTTCATTCGTGTCACTCGACACCGACAAGCGTCTCACTTTCGTCCAAGTCACCAATTCTGACTCCCAATTTTGTGTGTGATGATCATTTTCCGCCAAGAGTGTTATAGGGAAACACAATTATTCCTCAGATAATGGACTCTCCCTCCTATATTAATAAGAGTTAACAGGAATTACTTGAGAAGTTCTTAAGACGTCCATAAGAGTTCTTTAGAGTTCTATTAGAGTTCAGTAGAACTACCAGGCAGTTGATATTAGTCGTCAGTTAGCCGAATACTAAGGAGTCAGCTTTCAGTGGAAGACGACCAAGTTCCTAAAATTTTGGGCGCGCTAAGTCGATTAGCAACCGACATAGCGTGATTATAACCTTCAGTACGAAAACTAATCCACAACAAAGAGAAACTATAAAAACCGCTAAAACGTAAAGAGTTACTGTGTCCGAATAAAATTGAAAAAACATTATTAAGAAGATAGGATAATATAAAGAACGGGAGTTAAAAAGACATGACAATTGAAGTTGGATTTTTTAACAAAGCGAATGTTGGACGATCTCTTCCAAGATGAAGGAAAAGGTTCAAGGCATCAGAAATGTGGTTCTACAGAAGGATGCTAAGGGATACCATAGCCAAAGCACGTGAGCAATAGTACGGATAAAGGGGAAAAAAGACAGGGGAAAGACATATTTAAAGAGAGCCTCTAGCAAAAATTAGGTATAAGACCAATATATATATATATATATATATGGACGGATATGTGACAAAAGACAGCTTGGAGAAACTGTTACTCACAGGGTTGATAGAGGGAAACAGAGACAAGGGAAAACAAAAACGCGTGACATATTTGGTGGGCTTAAGCAAATGGACGGAAGGAAGGGCAGGGTCTCGGAGAAATACCAAGACAAATAGTATTAAGAGCTACAAGAGATAGAAAGATAAGGACGGTCATGATCACCTACGTCCTGAAGGGACATTACACATGAAAGAAGAAGATACATATATACAATGTACCGAGGACGGTCTGAAATATCAAATATAATAACAGAAATAAATAAATAAATAAATAAATATCAAATATAATAATAGAAATAAATAAATACTGTCAAAAAAATACATTTTTAAACTTACAACTTTTTAATAGTTTTTCCTATACATATTAAGACAGTATACGTGGATCATCACTATGTTACAATGTACAAAGATATACAATCTGTTTTTGTTTTGTTTTGTTTTTGCTTTTTTTCTGATATAGAAGGGTGGAGCTTTTTTAAGGAGACTAAAGACAATTTAAGTGGAAGTGATTATAGACGGCTTTTGTTTCCGTTACTTGCTGGTATAGGATTTCGTATTTTTCAAATTTACTTCTTTACAGTTTTCTGTTTAGGACTAAGGAGCATGACTGGAAAAAATGTGAATGTTTCTAAAAATAGAACAGCAAAAAAGTGACGACAGATATGAAAAAGGAAAAAATGGCGGATGTAAGAAAAAAAACATGGAAGTGAATCACTGAAAAGAATGTAATCGAAATCAAAGAGAAAGGTAAAAAAAAACAACGAGAAAAGCATGGAAATAGTTTAAAAAAAAGAATTTATAGAGATAATAAATGTAAAGAAGAGCGCAAAGTGAAAACGGAGGAAGGAAAACAGAATGAGATCTTAAATTGAGATTGCAAAAAGAACAAAGGTATGTAAAATGTGCCTCTTAACCTGTTCAATAGACGTGGGTGGAGTGTGAACCGGGCGATAGTTTAGTCTATCTACTCCAATTGGAAAAAAAAAACGAAGTTAGAAGACTGGAAAAGAGAAAACCGGAAACCGTATCCTAAACAGGGAACAAGGGTTGAGCCTCTTAACCTGTTCAATAGACGTGGGTGGAGTGTGAACCGGGCGATAGTTTAGTCTATCTACTCCAATTGAAAAAAAAAAACGAAGTTAGAAGATTGGAAAAGAGAAAACCGGAAACCACATTCTAAACAGGGAACAAGGGATGAGCCTCTTAACCTGTTCAATAGACATGGGTGGAGTGTGAACCGAGCGATAGTTTAGTCTATCTACTCCAAATTGAAAAAAAAAAGTGAGAAGATTGGAAAAGAGAAAACCGGAAACCGTATCCTAAACAGGGAACAAGAGATGAGCCTCTTAACCTGTTCAATGGATGTGGGTGGAGTGTGAACCGGGCGATAGATAGATTGTGGTTACAGTATAAAAATAAATAAATAAAAATAACGGCAAAGAAGAAAACGAATCGGTTAATGATAAAAGACTTAGAACATGAAAGTAAGAAATTGGCGGTAGTAATACGAAATAAACGAAGACGCAAGAAAAAGAAAAACGATGAATAAAAATATATGGCACTAAAAATGGCAATGAAAACAAAGAAGAGGTAAGTTAAGCTTCCGGTGTTGATTGTTTAGTGTAATTTTATTCATTTTTATATAGAACCTTTTTTTTGGGGTTTAGAATTAAATTACAAATCGTAGACAACTGATAAGCGCAGTTGTTTTATTAACTTCATAAAAAAGGCATTATTTGGTGATTGGTGAACCACTTTTATTAATATTACTAATACTTGGTAAAAAAATAAATAAAAATAAATGCTTTTTAATAGCTTTTTATTTTCTCACAATTTCAAGGAGCACTTTCATTCTATAAAGTTTCAGTGAGTTTGAGTTTTAGTTTTGTTTAACGGCATATCAACACCTCTGTGGGTTATTTAATGCCAAAAGGGTGGCGTTTTAAGGTATTTGTTTGTTAATGTTCCGTTATAGTGAGTAGGTTGATTTAGTCAGATTTTAATAAAAAATTATTGTTTTTATTTTATTTTTTATTTTAGAAAACTGAAAATGTTCTTTAGTTTTGTATTCAAAAATGTTTTGCTGAGAATAATTTTTTCATTCAAAAATGTGTTATGGAAATAATGTTTTCTTAAAAAATATTTTGTTGGTAATATTTTTCCTTCAAAATGTATATTTTTCTATAAAAGTCTATTTTTATGTATATATTTCTTTAGCAGTGTATTTTTATACTTTCATAGTGTTTTGACTCCAGTTTGAGGGTTAACTATTTGTCCATAGCTTGGACCCTAACAGGTGCTACCACTCCAGGTCAGGGTGAACCTGAGAACAACAACAATTAAGAGGTGGTTCCATGCTCCTCACAACCTCCCAATCAGAGACCTTGCTGCCGGATGCAATTTACCGTCATGCTCAGGACCCTCATTCTATGGAAGATTTTACTTTTCTGTATATGTTTTCAGATTCTTTTGATTTTGTCTTCATCTTATCCCAATCCGAGATATATTTGAGGAATTTTGTTATTTCTTGAGGTTCCCGACGAAAGACTTCTTTATACAAAAATATCAATTAGTTCATGAGAATCAAATAGAAAAGGAGAAAAAAATGAAAGAAAAACAATCGAATATTTAATTTTTCTTCGTGTATGTGTTGTGTCCCTTCAGGACGTGGGCGATTATAGCATTTCACAACTCCTTAATCTTTGTCATTATTAATACTTCTTCTGTTATACCACTCAGTCCTCGTTCCACCATCTATCTGCTCAAAACAATCCAGTAAGTCATGCGTTGCATTCACTTGTCTCATTACGTGTCTATCCGACCATCCAAACCGTCCCTTCCTCATTAAGTCACTTAAGTGCCATATTTGATACACGCTTAGGCGATGATGTCTTGAAAGAGACATGACTGACTGTAAAATTACATTACATTCTGAGGTAGACCGGCTGACAACCAAAGCTATAGAACCCAATTTGTCCTGTTATTTTACCCATAGCTGGAGAGAAGCAACGGGTTAATATCTTTTCCAAAGGTATTTGCGCGTAAATGAATGCAAAGAATTCAACTGGAATTCGAACTCGGCTTCTCGTTTTTTATTCCGAGTCGATATTCACTCCACCACAACACATATCCCTTTCCTCAATACATATCCCAAAAACTTCAGCTATCTTTTCCTGATGTTAATTATCAGTATCCTTCTTGTATCTATCCTCTCAGAAACCTCGTCGTTGCTAACATGTGTTGTCCATGATATCCTCAGCATCCTTCTGTAGAACCACATTTTGGTTGCTTCAAGTCTTTCCTTTATCTTTGATGAGATTGTCCAGAATCCGCTGCCATATTAAAAGAAAAGCATCACAAAACAATCCAAGACCCTCTTCCTTAATTCTAGCTAAACTTCCCTGTCTCTTAAATCAGTCAGTCAGTTAAGTGCCATACGTGAAACACGCTTGGGCGATCATGTCTCAAAACAGACATGACTGACTGGGCACAACATTATCCTGTAGTAGGTTGCCATTGCTTTCTGCGGTCGACTGGTTGCCAGCCAAGGCTATAGAACCCAATCTGTCATGTTATTTTCACCCATAACTGGAAGGAAGAGACGGATTAATACCTTTCCCAATGGTATTTGCGCGTATGTGAATGCAATGAATTCAACTAGAATTCGAACTCGGCTCCCCGATTTCTCGTTCCGAGCCGATATCCACTGCACCACAACGCACATCCATTAATACTCTTAAATACTCTACTTATATTCTGGAATGCATATCAGTATGCCTTCGGACCTCAGTATCGCACTTTCGATTCTCTGTTAGAACACTTCATAGTTAAATTTCTGCACTTGTTTGATTTTAGTATCACCAACTTGTAGTTGTCATTTTGGGATCCTCTTTATACTGATTACTATGCTTTCAGTTTTCTTGTAGTTTATATATAGTCTTTTTTCTCCATTTTCCGTAATTTATACCTGTAGGAATTCTTGTAGTTAATTTTTTGTGTCTGCTATCAACACTGTGTCATCTGCGTATCTTATATTTTTCCAGATTGCGGCTACCAATGACGAATACTGGCAGAACGGAATTATAAGAACCGATTAGACTAAATAAATTCGAAATTAAAGGGCATTTTAATTTTTTAACCTATAAAGTGGGAAAGGAGAAGAAGGCTGGATTAAAATTTCTAATACCAGAAAAAAAATTCATGAATGTGAACAAATTTCAAGTGAATATAAAAATTTCAGAAGGAAAGAAATTAGTAAATACAATAATATTTTTGCAGGTGTACAATACTTTATGGGAGTAATAAAAATAGACATAATAATAATAATAATAATAATAATAATAATATATATATATATATATATTAGTGGCCAGCCATACAATTTCGGCATTATTAATATATATATATATATATATATATATATATATATATTAATAATGCATTATTATTTCGGCATTATTAATATATATATATATATATATATATATATATATATATATATATATATATATATATTAATAATGCCGAAATTGTATGGCTGGCCACTCGTATTTAAGAATACCTGTCTAGTAGGTCGGCTAGCTAATCCTCATTGCAGACGCCTGCCAAGGCACATTTGTGTTAGATCAACACCCACAAAGCCCAACTGTGGTTTATACTTCAACTATGCTGAGCAGACCTTAGTTACAGTTTCTCGGAGAGAGCACGTTATCTTGCGAGATCAACAATCTGAAGAAAGCCAGGAGGCTTAAGCCTTCGGTCAAGATGGTTTGTGATTTTTTTGCTAGCCTAACCATCGATGGCTACCAAATGGTCCCGACTACCAAACTTCCATTCCCATGCTTGATGGTTTTCAGGCACTTTCCAAAGGTAACGCGCGCTGGAATCACCTCCTCCAGACTGATAACATCAAGAAGTCACCTTCCTAACAAATCAACTACAGTGAGATTCAAACCCGGGCCTCATAGGTGCAAACGTTCTAACTACACGCCCACAAGCCTATGCCGAAATATAATGATCACAAACTTCAAGGCAGGTTTTTTCTGTCCTCTCACATCAAGTTAAAATCGATGCAACTAAAAACCTTAATGTTAATATATAAGACTAGGCAATAGTTGTTTCCAGATAAAGCGAAACCGTAGACTAAAAGAAAAATGAATGGGCGTAAGTCAAATTTTGATTTCCTGGTATCGATATCAAATACGTTTTTTCGTCGTAAACTGAATTTTGAAGGCTAAATAAGTCCTCTGAGTAAATGGTATCATGGCTGAGACTAAGAACTACTTAGAGCCAAACCCGAAGCAAAACCTAAAATAAAAGGGTTGGAAAAATACAGACATACAGGCAGATAAACAGACACACACAAACATCTTGCCTTTTATAGATATATATTATCGATTTTCTGCACTATTATAAGAACTGCAACCTTGAAACTTCTGAATATCGTTTCTTATGTCCTTGTCCAGTGTATCAAATTAAAATCCCGGACCAATCCTTCTATAACCCGATTTTTTCGATTGTCGATTTTCGATATTTATCGGGGGTACCTCGACACAAAACCTAGCTAAGAACACTCGGAGAAACTTATAATACAACTGTGTAAATTTTCAAGAAAATCGGTTCAATCCGTTTCGGAGTCTATAGGTAACGTACACACACACACACACACACACACACACACACACAGAGATAAAGTTCCATTTATGAATAAGTTTAGATTAGAGGCTAATTAGTATTAAACCTACCAATCACACGATCTGTTACACACAATTTCTGTTTACAAAAAGATGGTTGGTAAGCCTTAATATATTAGTCAGTTAAGTGCCATACGTGATACACGTTTGGGCGATCATGTCAAATGAAAGAGACATGACTGATTGGGCAGAAGATCATTCCCGCAGTAGGTTGCAGTAGGATATCCACAGCATCCTTCTGTAGAATCATATTTCAATTACTTCAAGTTTTTCCTTCATCTTTGATGAGACTGTCCAGCTTTCACTGCTATATTGAAGAACTGACATCACATAGCAATCCAGTACTTTTTCTTTGCTTCGAGCGAAATTTTCCTGTCTCTTAATACTTTACTCAACTTCTGAAATGCGTCTTTCGCCATGCCAATACACCTTCGTATTTCTGTTTCGCACTTTCCATCTGTTAAAACACTTCCCAGGTATTTAAATTTTTCGTACCTGCTGGATTTTAGTATCTCCCACCTGTATTAGGCATTTTGGGCTGCCCTTTTTGCTGACGACCATGCATTCGGTTTTCTTGCAGTTTATTAGTAGTACTTTCTTGTTAATCTCTTCAGCTACCTTCTGTAGGAGTTCTTGTAGTTTCCTTTCCGTGTCTGCAATCAACACTGTATTATTTGTGCTATAAAGCCGAACACACGACGAAGTTTTAGCCAACTATTCGGCCATCGCTGAACCGGCTACATTAACACACCGAAGTACATTTTCTACCTTTCATTTACGAATATTGACTGAAACGTGTTAGTTGAGTCGCGTTTTGCCTACAAAGTCAGTATCGCACTGATATCTATCTTTGTAAGTTACAGAATAAATTAGATTGTTAAGCCGAACATTCTCTTGGACCAGTGTAAACATAGGTTTTGGCATGAATGTCCTTTTAATACGACTGTTTTTCTTGATCTAATAAATGCAATAAATATTAGTTGGTTATGGCATAAAATTATTGAAATGCACTAAAAGTGACTGGATAATTTATGTTGATGTTCTCCTCGAAAATAAGAAAACTAATCTGAAACTAATTTAAGAACATCTCACGCTGACTAAACCCGTTCTCGCTCGATCACCGAAGTTAAGCAACGTTGAGCCTGGTCAGTAATAGATGGGTGACCGTTTGGGAATACCAGGTGCTGTAACCGATTATTGAAGGGTGTGCGTTGTGGTGCAGTGGATATCGGCTTGGAAAGAGAACTCGGTGAGCCGAGTTCGATTTCCAGTCGAATACGCTGCATTCACTTACGCACTGGTACCCTTGGGAAAGGTATTAATCCGTCCTTTATGGGTTAAATATCTGAGGTCTGCTGTTCATGCGATCCGTGGCAAACTTCTGCACCGATTGTTTGTTATCAGCATTTCCAAAAAGTGTGGATGGTACTACACAAGCCTCCACCACTCTAAACAATTCTTTGTGTGAAGTCTAACTGAGTTAGACACTCATACGTCGAAATCGACGGGAGAGTCCATAATATATATATATATATATATATATATATAGGAAAAACTGCTAAAAAGTTGTAAGTTTAAAATTTTATTTTTCTGACAGTATTTATTTGTTTATTTCTATTATTATATTTAATATTTCAGACCGTCCTCGGCCTTTCATCAGAAACAAATGATTTTAAAATTTAAATTAGAAACGTATTTCGCGAGAGCGTTCGTGGAGAGATTGTTTACATCATGTGACGCAGAAAGCGGCAGATTTTTAAAAAATATTTGTAAACGTAAACCGATCTTTAATAATACTTACAAATTTTGTTTTAGAGAAAACATTTTTAAGTGTATCTAAAAAAATGTTTAGCTATTGAAATATTTATAAAGATTCAAAACACCTAAGTCCCTATTTAACCCTAGCCTGTGTGTATTTAATTTTAAAATCCAGTATTATATATATAATTTCCAGATTTAACACGAAATTTCCAGATTTAACACGAAATTGAAAAAGAATATTTTCTAAATTCAAATATCAATCCTACTTACAAGCTCTCTATTTTAGTTTTTCAGTTAAAAAGTCAAGCTGTCGCAAGTCAAACATGTTACTCTATATTTATATAATATCAGATATAAATTTACAGTTCGGCTTCGTGAAAAGTGTATATAATGTTTTCTCTTGCTCCGGCTAAACATTAAGTTACTTAATGTTCTTGAGTTAATATAACTTTTCAAATAAACAACGGCGAGCATACAATTATCAGTTAATTTTCCAAAATTTATACCCAATCCCTCATTTAGCACTTAGTAAGTATTTATTTTTGTCAGATAACCATATGGTATTCGGGAAAATTAACCTAGTATTTATCTATATATCCTCTTATGGATGTCATAGTTATCTCCCTTTAACTCAACTCTCTAAGTTATTTGTTCACCACTGCTGTGTATAGGTAATGAACTCACAATTCTTTGGGTCAAGTCACTGGATTTGACCAACGCTTTTATCTACTGAGCCATGTGTTCTACACGAATGAAAATAATATACCCCAATCATTAACATAAAGGGTTTAGTTCGAAATTCCAATCGCCTGTAGAATGCCCGGGCGTACAACGGCCGTAACGTCGTAAATATAAATAAGACAATAAAGATGAGAACAACAGTGAGAACAATATAAATAATAAAAAATAATCTCCCTCGGGCATATGAATTAAATCTTTTGCAGGTAGGACACTGTGAAAACTCCCTCGACGATAAAGCTTTCAACTAAGAAGTCAAATTTAAGCTAATATTATTAATATATCATCCTTCATAATATTGGTCTTGAAGATATCTACAAAAGATGATAACCCATTGATTGGCCAGCACAAGACGTCTTTAACGCTGCGAGACTCGGTTTTTGAGTCATTTCACCCCTAAGTCAGGCGATAAAGCCACTAAGACTTAAGTGATTACTGAGAGTTAAAAAACTGACATAACGTTATTGAAAAGAAAGGAAAATAAAACAACATAGTTCAATCAAACAGAAGATAACAACTGACATTGAATTTAAGTTTAGGTCTTTTTTTAAGATTTTAGCTGCAAAAAAAAGAAAAAAAAGAACAAGTCGTCGGAAGAGATCCACGAAAAGTGTGAGAGAAGAAACTATCAAAATAGAACTTACGGTTACATATAGTTATCTTAACAGTAAAACGATAAGACTTGGTTGTCAATTTAGTACTGCGTATCAGTTCATGAAGTGGAGGTGTCAAACTGGAAGGCTTATTAAAACAATTACTATAAGAATATAGACAAGGAAGCTACGTTACGACAATGGGAAAATGTTTGAAACCGAGATATCAGGCCAGAACCGATAACATTGCAGATTCTTCTATATCTAGATACATATTAGGAGCACCCGATCAGATGTTGCAACAATAATAAATTCATGGACGAATAAACTAACTAGATTCTGGGTAGAAACATTGCCTAGCACGGCAAAGTAAAACAACTTTTTAGAAACAGACTTATCAGTTGCTTCAATATTGGTTCTAATCCATCCCAGTTGAAAAGTTCAGACCAAGAAGGCGCAATTAGTTACTCTCCAAAGCGATAGCATCAATTATAAAATTACTTTCTGCGTGTTTGCTTTTTAACACTGTCTTATTTCATTTTTTGATTTTGCAATAATCATTTCGTCGAGTAATGACAAATACAAACAATAGAAATTAAAGGAAGAATATACACAGGCACAAAAAGGTGGATAGCTATAGACATATACATAACTTGCAGTATAGCCCGGCGTTGCTCGGGTATAATGAAAGCTTTAAAACTAATCCATGGTTCTGGAGTTCAGACTCTTTGGACGTTGGCACGAAAGACTAAAAGTTTCCAGTTAAAGCGAAACCGTAGACTGAAAGAAAAATGAATGAATATAAGTCAAATTTTGATTTCCTGGTATCGATTTATATATATATATATAATCAATTTTCTGCACTAGTAAGAACTGCAACCTTGAAACTTCTGCATATCGTTTCTTATGCCTTTGTCTATGAGTGTATGAAATTTGATTAAAATCGGACATTCCTTCTATAACGCGATTTTTTCGATAATCGATTTTTTCGATAATCGATTTTTTCGATAATCGATTTTCGATATTTATCGGGGCTACCTCGACACAAAACCTAGCTAAGAACACTCGCAGACGCTTATAGTACAACTGTGTAAAATTCAAAGAAAATCGGTTCAGCTGTTTCGGAGTCTATAGGTAACGGATACACACACACACAGCACACACACACATACACACATACACAGACGAAGTTCCATTTATAAATAAGTTTAGATGTGAGTATTGAATTATGAAGGCCAATTATATTAATGTTTCATTTCTTTCAATATTATTATCTTCACTATCAGAATACATTTTGTTCATTTTTTACCACTGCTCATTTTTCTAATTCTTATTCTTCCATTCTATTTTCTCGTTCATTCATTCATCTTCTTTCTTTCTTAATTTTTCTTTAATGACTATTATCTTTATCTTGACATTGCCTCTCTTTTTATTTATTTTATTCAATGTAGATTCTTATTTCCACCTTGACATAACGTTATTGAAGAAAAACGAATATAAAACAACATAGTTGAAGGTTCTATAAATGAGCAAGTTACTTAAAACACACCATTAAATAAAGTCAGTTAAATTCCATACTTGACACAAGGCTTAGGCGATCATATCTTTTTCGAGACATGACTTACTGGACAGAATATTTATCTTGCAGCAGGTTGCCATTATTTTCTGCGGTAGACTAGTTGCCAAGCAAATTCTATAGAACCCAATCTGTCCTGATATTTAACCCATAGCTGGAGAAAGAAGAATTTGATTAACACCTTTACCAAGGATATTTGCGTGTAAATTTATGCAACGAATTCAACTGAAATCCAAACCCAGCTCTCTTGTTCCGATACAATATCCACTACACCACAACGCTCATCCAACTGAATAAGTGACCGCATAAAGTTAATACTAGATCCAAATGTCAACAGTTAATGTACGCAATTCTTAACCCTATCAGTAATTCACGGCACACTATATCTACCGACCTGCCATCGATAGGATCTGGCAACAAAGAACGTTATATAAATATTACTGAGCAAATACCTTAATAAACATGGACGTCTCTGCCAGCAATCGCCAGTATGCCATTCGGTTGTATTAAGCAAATGTAAATAATTTCCTTCCCACTCTGTGAATGCAACAGATATTTTACAGACAAATGAACAGTAAGAATATAAACTTTTCGTCAGTTAATAAGATTATTACGCCTCAAAATAGAGAATTCCGTCTTCATTGACAGATTAAAAAAAATGTTTTGCTTCCTTAATTCCATTTGCTTTGATTGTGTCTGGATCTATTGGTCATTGTTTCTTTTCTTTTAAACTCTGGCGTTTTGCCTTTTCGACAATACAGACTGACTGCTAAGTCTAAAAGACTTTGTTTTATACGCGATTGCCGCCGAAATGCTGACGCACCATGTCTTTTCTACTTGATGTACAATTTATAAAAGATGATTATTTGAGATCAACTGGAAAAGCTGTTGAGAATTGAAAGTGTCGGCCGTTTCCACCTCAATTGATATTCGATTTACGAATTAAACCAGAGTTGAACAAAATGTAAGAGGAAATAAAGACAAAAAAAAAAATAACTACAAGAATAAAAACCAGAATCCAAAAGAATTAAAGTTAAGAAATGAAGCTTAAAAGCATGGAAAGAAAAGGAATGACATTTTGAATACGATAAGCAGTGAAAATTAAATGAAAATAAGAGAAATACAAAATGAATTGAAAATTAAAAGAAAGAAAATTAAATATAATGAAGTCAATAGGAATGAAAATTAAATGAAAATTAAAAGAACGAAGTGAAAAGGAAAAGAATGAAAAATTAAAAGAACTTTTTAAAACTTGATAATAAAAAGAAAAAAAAAACAAATAGGTTTTTCTCAAACTTTTGGCGAAAAATTGTTTAAAGAAGCGTAGCGTAACCAAAAGAAAATGTTTAACAAAACTTTACTCAAAATATCGGGAAAAAGAAAAGAATCGGTAAAAAAAAAAAAAAAATAGGGAAAAATTATAAATCGGCAAGAACAGAAAAAATAAGCACAAGAGAAGAATCAGCGAATGACTGACAATAAAATAAAATGAATACAAAAGGAATATTCAACAAATGTCAGAAAAATTCAATCGGCAAAATTAAATGTTAATGAAAAATTCTCTGTACTATAAGGACCGCTGTATATATACCGAAAGTAAACAACGTTGAGCCTGGTCAGTACTTAGATGGGTGACCACTTGGGAATACCAGGTGCTGTAAGCGTTATTGACGGATGTGCGTTGTGGTGCAGTGGATGTCGGTTCGGAGGGGGAAATCGGTGAGCCGAGTTCCAATTCCAGTCGAACAATTTGCATTCACTTATGCACTGGTACCCTTGGGAAAGGTATTAATCCGCCCCTTCCCTCCAGTTATGGGTTAAATAACTGAGGTCTGTTGTTCATACGATCTGTGGCAGACGTCTGCACCAATTGTTTGTTATTAGCAGTTCCAAAAAGCATGGATGGCGCTACACAGGCCTTCACCAGTTTAAACAATTCTTTGTGTGGTTGTCTAACAGTGTTAGACACTAATACGTCGAAATCGACAGGAGAGTCAATAATAATAATAAAAATAATAATAATTATATATATATATATATATATATATTAATTGTTTAATACTTAGTTTTTGGTTCCTAATAGGGTTAGAACAGTACACATTTGTATTAAAAAGTGTTCTATACAATTATATTGTAGAGCTTTTGAATATATTCCATTTTTAAACGAGTTATTTCGCTACCTTGTTTTCTACCATGAGTGGTGTCTTCAGGCGATTTTTAATAACTGATTTTACCTTTTACCATTTATCTTTTTAAAAACGCTCTTGTAACGGCGTTTTATTTGAACGTTCACGTGGCAGAGAATTTATGAACGCGCATTGTTTAAATTCAAACGAATTATGACGTTTTCATCAATGGTTGTGTGAACATAAGTATTTTTTAGTGTGGATGCATTTTGTCATAATTTCTGTTTTTTCATTTATCAGTTTGTCTTTATTTGGGTATGTCATTATTTCTAATTTTTCTGATTATGACATACATATACATATAATTATGACATAAATTAAGGTAAAATCTGTAATTAAAAATCGCCTGAAGACACCACTCATGGTAGAAACCAAGGTAGCAAAATAACTCGTTTAAAAATGAAATATATATGGTAATATTTTTATTATAAGTCTAAAAAAAAAACACAAGAGCCGTTGTGCTTCAGTACAATCTTATTCGCACAGTATATAATAGCCTGCTAAGTATCTAGCACATTTAATAAAATAAATGACTACAAACAGTATACTGCCTACTCATTACTCTGTACTAACTCTAAACATATATATATATATATATATATATATATATATATATATATTTAATCATATCACCCCAAGCAAGGCAAAAACACCACATGCGCAGGGGGCTATGTAAGAGTGAAAAGATGGGAAAAGAGAAAAACGAGAAACCACATCCTAAACAGGAAACAAGGGATGAGCCTCTTCACCTGTTCAATAGACGTGAGTGGAATGTGAACCGGCGATAGTTTAGTCTATCTACTCCAATTAAATATATATATATATCTTTTTGTCAAGATCGTGGAGAGAGAGAGAGAGAGAGACAATAGCGAGTAGCTAGGCAGCATCGGCTCAATTAATTAGAGAGACAATAACGAGGTAGCGTTGGCTCAGTTTATTAGAGAGACAATAGCGAGGCAGTATCGGCTCGATTAATTTGAGAGACAATAGCGAGGTAGCGTTGGCTCAGTTCATTAGAGACACAATGACGAGGTAGCGTTGGCTCAGTTCTTTAGGGAGACAATAGCGTGTTAGCGTTGGCTCAATTCATGAGAGAGGCAATAGCGAGGTAGCATCGGCTCAATTAATTAGAGAGACAATAGCGAGGTAACGTTGGCTCAGTTTATTGGAGAGACAATAGCGAGGTAGTGTTGACTCAATTAATTAGAGAGACAATAGCGAGGTAGCGTTCGCTCAGTTTATTGGAGAGACAATAGGAAGGCAGCATCGACTCAATTAATTTGAGCGACAATAGCGATGACAATAACGAGGCAGCATCAGCTCACTTAATTAGAGAGACAATAGCGAGATAGCGTTGGCTCAGATCATTAGAGAGACAATTACGAGGCAGCATCAGCTCAATTAATTTGAGAGACAATAGCGAGGCAGCATCAGCTTAGTTCATTAGAGAGATAATAGTGTTGCAGCGTAGGTTCCATTGGTCCTCTTTACTACCAGTTATTAAACTTTACTGTCAGTTATGAATTCACTTTCTGCGTGTTTGCTTTTTAACACTGTCTTATTTCATTTTTTGTTTTTGTAATAATCATTTCGTCGAGTAATGAAGAATATATATAAATATATATATATATATATATATATATATATATATATATATATATATATATATACTATAATAATGACCGTTGTGTATTTATGTAATTCATTTATACAAATATATACATAAATATATATATAAAATATTGAGAAGAAATCTCAACACATGATGAAGTGGTTATGAAGCCAAATTTTATTTCGGCATTTTGTAAAATTACAATCTGTTTCTTTCAGACCGTGGAGAAATAAATAAAGAAATCTTAATTACGCTTAGAATATTCAAAAACGGTTTTTAACAGAGGGAAATAAGTTAGGTGAAGGAGACATTGGGTATTTATTTGAGCCAGAAGTGTGACAAATTTTAGAATGTATAACAAATCACACATACACACAATACAAACACACGGAATAAAGAAGACAGACATCAAATGACAAATACAAACAATAGAAATTAAAGGAAGAATATACACAGGCACAAAAAGGTGGATAGCTATAGACATATACATAACTAGCAGTATAGCCCGGCGTTGCTCGGGTATAATGAAAGCTTTAAAACTAATCCATGGTTCTGGAGTTCAGACTCTTTGGAAGGTTGGCACGAAAGACTAAAAAGTTTCCAGTTAAAGCGAAACCGTAGACTGAAAGAGAAATGAATGAATATAAGTCAAATTTTGATTTCCTGGTATCTATCTATCTATCTATCTATCTATCTATATATATATATATATATATATATATAATCGATTTTCTGCACTATTATAAGAACTGCAACCTTGAAACTTTTGCATATCGTTTCTTATGCCTTTGTCTATGAGTGTACGAAATTTGATTAAAATCGGACATTCCTTCTATAACGCGATTTTTTCGATAATCGATTTTTTCGATAATCGATTTTCGATATTTATCGGGTGTGTACCTCGACACAAAACCTAGCTAAGAACACTCGCAGACGCTTATAGTACAACTGTGTAAATTTCCAAGAAAATCGGTTCAGCTGTTTCGGAGTCAATAGGTTAACGGATACACACACACACACAGACACACACACACACACAAAGTTCCATTTATAAATAAGTTTAGTTAGATTTAGATAAACACACAGATATAAACTCATAAGAGAAAATATAAGCACACAATAATACACACACACATACACACACAAAAAAATTATAAATAGAAATGAAATAGAAGGAAGAAAAAGAAAAACAGAATGGAAATAGAAAAGGAGGCAGATAAAATACTTACAGTCAGAAATAAATACATATAAAAAATTTTTTTAAAAATAAAAATTTCAAAAATATTTTTTCAAAAACATTTTTTTAATTTAAAAAAATATTTTATTAAAAGGAGAATAAGAAAAGGTTTCAAAGAGAAAATATTTTCAGAAATAAGAAAAGCGATTCATAAAAGTTTAATAAAGCTAAAAACTAAATAACCAATATGATAAAAACTAAAGAACCAATATGGTAAATATAAAAATACAGTCATAAGTGATTAACATCACAAAAACAAAGAAATTTTCAAAAGATTTAACTATAAAAAAGATATGTACAGATGAAAATAATCAAAATAATATGTATGCATGTATATATATATATATATATATGTGTGTGTGTGTGTGTGTGTGTGTGTGTGTGTGTGTGTGTGTGTGTGTGCATATATATTCCTCCTGTCACACTCAAAATTTGGGATTTTCTTCTTATGTCTTACTGTAAGATACTCAGTAGTAGGTCCAACAATATATATGTTGCCGTCATCTTAGAAAACACATCGATATGAATATTTTCCATCATTTTTGACAGCACAGGCCCACTAGTAATGAAGAAAACATATTCCGAACTTCTGAATAGAAAATCTTATTTGAATATATATATATATATATATATGTGTGTGTGTGTGTGTGTGTGTGTGTGTATATATATATATATATATATATATATATATATATATATATGAAATATATATGTAATTTTGATTATTCAGGTTCGATTCTGCCATAAACTAAATATAATTTCTTTAATAATATTTCTCGGATATTCAGTCCGGTAGAAAATATATATATATATAAGGAACGTCTACTTAACGATGTGTATTCAATAAAAATAACTTTTAAAGTAAATTTATATATCATTTTAAACTTATTCTTAGTATATATATATATATATATATATATATATATATATTACTGTGCAAAACTATTACGACAAGAACTATTTTATCTTTTATGAGGCATATTGACAGAAAATAAACAATATAATTGAAGTAATTTGATTTGATTTACTCCACAAATGCTTTAACAAGAAAAAAAACTTTTTACAAAATAAATTTAATATTTAATACAATAGCCTTTTGCTTTGATCCCAGCCTTCATTCTGTCAGGCATTGACATCACAAGCTTCTTCAATGTATCTAATAGTATCTCCTGCCAAACAGCTTATATTTGTTTTCGAAAGTGTGTCTTGCAAAGTAACATTAGATTTATCAATTTTTTTTTATCCAAAATATCCCAGAGATGTTCAATAGTGTTCAGATCAGGGCTTTGTGCAGGCAAACTCAAATTCCGAAGCCTTCTTTTCTCTTCCTTTTTAATTAAATAATTTTTACAAAGGTTTGGTATTTCACCCTGTATTTGAATTTCAGTAAGGATTTTAGGAAAATCACCCCTGTCCTAATACTTTTGCACACTACCGGTAGTGTGCAAAAGTGTTAGGACAGGGGTGATTTAAAATTTTAACTTGATGCCTCACGAAAGATAAAATAGTTCTTGTCCTCATACTTTTGCACAGTAATGTATATATTCTGTCTATTTTGGCACCTATAATCATTTATACAAGTTAGATTAAATACCAGCGTATGTTTGATCTTTCGTAAGGCGTATTTTTGATATTTTAGACAAAGTTCCTTGTTTCTGGTGAAAGTTTGAATATTTTAAAATAACGTGAGTATAAATTGTTCAATTAAAAAGAAATTTTCTAGCCGCCTCAGCTGACTCCACTTTCCACCCCAATATTCTTCTTCATTTATGTGCCATGTCCTGAAAGGACATGGGTGATGACGGCTTTTCACATATTTCTGTACTTTGTAAGTTTCGATAAATTTTGTTTTGCTATTTCTCTCAAACTCTGCTCCGCTGACAATTTGTTCATCAAATATGTCATGCGCTGTATTCCGCGGACCCCTTTCATTCTATCCGCCCCGTGAGTATCAGATTCTTCAAGCCCTCCTTCCTCATTAAGTGTCCCAGAAACTTCAACTGTCTCTTCCTTATGTTAAGTTTAAGTTTATTTTTTTTTAATTCTCGTCTTTGCTCACATGTATGGTGCAAGGTATCCTCAGCATCCTTCTCCAGAGTAGGTAACCTAATTATGATTCCCTGTATACAAACTTATTTACCGGATCTTTACTCTGTCCAAACATGATTTGTCAATAATATGTCCAAGGTATCTGTAGATAAAGCATAACACAAAGAAAGATGAGTTCATGCCTTTTAACAAAAGCCACATTGTGTATAAAAAATGTATTTTCATATAGATTATTTGACGATTTTATTTTCTGAGCTATTACGCATTAAGTCAACCTACGCTTCCTGCAGAAAACAAATATGCTTGTAAAAGCCACGGACCTGCTAGACTATCTCATTAATTAACATGGTTTAATTATTTAAATAATTATTTATTGAATTGAAGAAAAGTTTTCTATATATCTATCTAAGCTGTGTGGACATATGTATAAACATTAGATGGCGACACGGCACATAAATGAAAGAAGAATCTCTGGAAACAAAATCAAAATGTCGTTTATATTAAACTAGCAGTATAGCCCGGCGTTGCTAGGGTGTAATGAAAGCTTTAAAACTAATCTATTGGTCCTGGAGCTCAGACACTTTGGACGTTGGCACAAAAGACTAAAAAGCAATAGTTGTTTCCAGTTAAAGCGAAACCGTAGACTAAAAGAAAAATGAATTGATGTAAGTCAAATTTTGATTTCCTGGTATCGATATCAAATAAGTTTTTTCGTCGTAAACTGAATTTTGGAAGGCTAAATAAGTCCTCTGAGTAAATGGTATCATGGTTGAGACTAAGAACTACAATTATACCTACTTAGAGCAAAACCAAAAGCAAAAACTAAAATAAAAGGGCTGAAAAAATACAGACATACAGGCATATAAACAGACACACACACAAACATCTTGCCTTTTATAAATATATATTATCGATTTTCTGCACTATTGTAAGAACTGTAACCTTGGAAATTCTGAATATCGTCTTACGTCTTTGTGTATGAGTGTATCAAATTTGATTAACATCGGACCAATCCTTCTATAACCCGATTTTTTCGATTATCGACTTTCGATATTTATCGGGGGTACCTCGACACAAAATCTAGCTAAGAACACTTGCAGACGCTTATAGTACAACTGTGTAAATTTTCAAGAAAATCGGTTCAGCCGTTTCGGAAGTCAATAGGTAACGGACACACACACAGCACACACACACATATACGCATACACAGACGAAGTTCCATTTATAAATAAGTTTAGATGTGTGTATTGAATTATGAAGGCTAATTATATTAATGTTTCATTTCTTTCAATATTATTATCTTCACTATCAGAATACATTTTGTTCATTTTTTACCACTGCTCATTTTTCTAATTCTTATTCTTCCATTCTATTTTCTCGTTCATTCATTCATCTTCTTTCTTTCTTAATTTTTCTTTAATGACTATTATCTTTATCTTGACATTGCCTCTCTTTTTATTTATTTCATTCAATGTAGATTCTTATTTCCACCTTGACATAACGTTATTGAAGAAAAACGAATATAAAACAACATAGTTCAATCAAACAGAAGATAACAACTGACATTGAATTTAAGTTTCTTTTTTTAAAATTTTGAAGAAATCAACGAAAGGTGTGAGAGAAGAAACTATCCAAATAGAACTTACGGTTACATATAGTTATCTTAACAGCAAAATGATAAGATTTAGCTGTCAATTTAGTACTGCGTATCAGTTCATGAAGTCGAGGTGTCAAACTGGAAATCTTATCAAAACAAATTTTTTATAATCATGTCATTTCCAAGCAAGGCATTTTACTGCCACTGTTAAGCAGGGGGTTACATAGAAGGTAAGTTATGAGAAAGAGTATAAGGTTACAGGGGGTGTCAGGAAGAGAGTATGAGAAGGATGAGAATAATGATGAGAGAGAGAGGATGCCAGTTATTCAGATAGGAGATGACTATTGACTTTACATTTGAATCCTTGAAGATTGTTGCTGTCGGGAAAGCAAATAAACGGAAGGGAATTCCACAGGCGGAAAGTGCGAGAGAAGAAGCTGATGGATTAGAATTTGCGTTTACAATTTATTGGTTTCACAGTAAACGGATGAGACCTAGTTGCTAATCTTGTGGCTCGAGCAAATTCATGTATGGGGGGTACTGAGAGCTAAGTTCATCTGAGCAGAAGCCATGAAAGTATTTGTAGAAGAGACACAGGGTAGCCACGTTGCACCGGTGAGAAAGTGACTGTATCCGAGCTGCCAAGTCGGGTTCGATCACATTACAGATTATAAAAATATAGACAGTAACAAGGAAGCTACATTACGGCAGTGGGAAAGTGCGTGAAGCCGAGATATCAAGCCAGAACCGATAACATTGCAGATTCTTCTATATCTAGATACATATTAGGAGCACCCGATCAGATGTTGCAACAATAGTGAATTCATGGATAAATAAATGAGCAAGATAGATTCTGGCTAGAAACATTGCTTAGCACGGCAAAGTAAAAGAACTTCTTTGCCTTGTTTTTCTACACTTTCTTTTTCTTTTTTGTTTTCTTTTCTTCTTTACTCCCTCTTTTTCTAATTCTTTTTTTTTTCGGTTTCTTCTTTCTTTTTCCTTTCTTTCTTTCTTTTATCACTTTCATCTTCTCCGTTTTATTAATTATTTATTATTTCCGTTACTCTTAGATTCGAATTTCCACTCTCCCCTTTCTTTTTTCATCGCCATTATCTTCTTCTGACCATGATGATGGGCGCAATTCTCTTTTTTTACTATTTCACAATTTATTTCGTTCTCGCTCGATTTCAATATCTTGTCTCCTAGTATGGCGACAGTCGATGGCAGAGTTTGTTTTGTCTATATTCCCCCATATTTTTCATCACGGTTATTGGGTTTTAAAAAATCTACATCCTTTGAATCAATTAATATTTTTCTCTCAATCGATGTTCACCAACCCCGATTCTTGTGATTTTTTATTGCAGATCAAGAGACAAGAGGTCTCCTGATGAATCCCACGTTCAACTCAGTGTTCTTGATTTAAATAAAACGGTTTGTCCGAAACGTTTGACTCCTGCTTTAGAGTTCAATTATTCTAATTTCTTTTTAAAATTTCTTCTTAATCAATCCAAACACTTCACTTATGGTGGGCACAATTGTCTCGTGTTCAATATGTCGGCTGCTAGTATGGCGGAATTTAAAATTTGTTCAAGCCTGTTTCTTTCTTCTTTCACTGCTTTTTATTCTTCTTATTCTTCTTTTTTTTTCTTCTTTTTCATTTTGAATTGAGTCGTTGTTGAAAATGATTTGTGTTAGAGCAGATAAAAAAAATATTTTCGACTAGAAATCAATTGGCTGAAATTGTCACCATCGTAACAATTAACATGAGACTTAATTATTAATTCAACTGAAATGGCCCTCGTCTCCAAGGACGGGATTAAGTCAAACTTCAGATCATGCCTAATAATATGCGACAGAAATAAAAGGATTTAAATTTTCTAAATTAAAATACACTTTTAATGGCCTACCTTTTCAGGACGTAGGTGATCATGGCGCTGTAGAGATTTCTTTTCTTTATTGTATATAAACTCTCTGACTGAGTTGGATTTTTGCTGCCTTTTCCATAGTTTCGAATTCAGAGTATCATTTCTCCTCGTGTGACTGGCGCGCAAAAACTAGAGAATCTAATCTGGTGTATTATTTAACTCATAGATAAACAAGTAAGCATTTGCGTAAAAAACAGGTTCGGGTGCAATTTGAACTCGGAATACCGTAATTACCTTTTCAGCATTACTCTGCCATCTCACAGATATTTTTGGGGATTAGATAACATAAACATAAAATACATTTATACACATTGATACATTGAGCCATTCTTTTATATTACAATTCCCTTCAAAACGTTAATGATCATCACTCTCCCCGACTATCTGCTTTTTGCTACTATAACGTTTGACTTTTTAATATTTTTTCTACTCTGCCCCACAATATTTCTTTAAAAATATTAAACAGATTATTCGTTCCTTACCCCCATTATTTCCTTACTTTCAGTATGTCTTGTGAGTTTTAAATTCTCCAAGCCTCATTTCCTCGTTATGTCAGTCATTTAAGTGTCACACGTGATACACAAGTGAGCGTTTATGTCTCTTCCGATCCAGGACTGACTAGGCAGGTTTTCCCGCAGTAGGTTACCATTTCTTTTATATTAAATTTATTGCCAACCAAGGCTATAGAACCCAATTTTCTCTGTTGTTTAACCAGTAGCTGGAGGGAGTAGAGTTGGATTAATATATTTCCTAAGGAGATTACGCGTTAGCGAATGGAACGAATTCAACCGGAATTCAAACTCGGCTTTCTGATTTCTTGTTCCGAGCCGAAATAAATGACACCACCCTGCACATGCTATTCCTCATTATAAGTCAAAAGAATTTTAGAGTATCTTTTTGATAGTAAGTATCAAATGTCTTTCATTCTTCTTTTATGTGCCATGTCCCTTCAGGACATAGGTGATCGTAGCTTTCCACATCTCCCTGTCTTTGATGGCTCTTAGCACGCCTTCTTCTGTTACACAATGCAAACCTCGTTCCGTCATCTACCTGATCAGGTCCTTCAAATATGTTATCCGCTGCTGTCTCCTGTCTCTTTTTCTCTCTATCTGGCCTGTTAGTATCAGGTTATTCAAGCCCGCCTTCCTCATTGCATGTCCCAGGAACTTTAGTTGTCTCTTCTTGATGCTCAGTATTAATTTCCTTTTCGTCTCCATTTTTTCCAAAATCTCGTCATTGCTCACATGCTCGGTCCATGATAGCTACAGCATCCTTCTGTAGAACCACATTTTAGTTTCTTCAAGTTTTTCCTTTATCTTCCAAGATATTGTGCAACATTCACTGCCATATTGAAGAACCGACATCACATAGCAATCCAGTACTCTCCTCTTTGTTTCTAGCGAAATTGTCCTGTTTCTTAATACTTTACTCAACTTCTGGAATGCTTGTTTCGCCATGCCAATTAGCCTTCGGATCTCAGTGTTGCACTTTCCGTCTTCTGTTAGAACACTTCCTAGGTATTTAAATTTCTGTACCTGCTTGATTTTAGAGTCCCTCACCTGTAATTGGCATTTTGGGCTGCCCTTTTTAATGATGACCAATGCATTCGGTTTTCTTGCAGTTTATTTGTCGTCCTTTCTTTTCACTCTCTCCAGCTACCTTCTGTAGGAGGTCTTGTAGTTTTTGTTTTTCGATGTCTGCTATTAGCACCTGTATCGTCTGCGTACCTTACATTGTTTAAATTGTGGCCTCCGATGACGAATCCTGGCATAACTTCTAGGGTTCTCAGAACAGTCTCGGTTTATATTGTCTTTCCTATTTTACTTAAAACCTCCTGGATCCTCACATACGAAGATCCAAAGGAAAGGCGATGTAAATAACAAAACTTTCCCTTTAAATTGTTTAATTATTCTGAGTATTTTAACTTAGATAAAAATCTTCAAAATTTTTTAATCATTTCACCCGAAGGAAGACGGTATCGCCGCTCGTGCGCAGGGAATTACAGTGAGAAAAAAGACAGGGTACAGGGGCACTGAAGAAAAGATAAAAGATGAACGTGATTCAAGAAAAGAGAAAATATCAATTGACATTGCATTTAAAGGTTTGAAGTACTTCTGGAGCGAAAGTCGGGGTTACTGCCGGAGCCGATATGATGTTTAAAACCCCGACATCCGCAATGAAGGCAGGACATCACTGAAGAGCTCTTTAAGCAGTAAAAATGTATTTATGGACTAGTTGAAAATTAATAATAAAAAGTAGATCAATAAATAAATAATAACAACTCTTTCTGGCAAACTAGGACAGGATTTTCAGTTTATTAATTTCAAGCATATTCATAGAATACATCTTCGAATGGGCAGTAGATTAATACTGTCAGCTCAGATATCTACCTAAGGAAACTAATAGAAAGCTTTCTACTTTCGGCCTTTACTGCCAATCTGCCACATCGGTGGGCCAAGACTCCTGGTTTAAAATATGAGAATAGACTTGATGGTTATAAAGTTCTCGCAAACCAGATAACCACAGTATTTGGCCAATTATTAAACAATGTCTTTGTCTCATTACTGTATAGTTGCCCTTGTGTTTGTGCGAGCACGTCAAACTGAAAATTTGTTTTTACGTATTTGGCCCAAAAGGAATAAATCTCTCAGGGAAGAACAAGCTTGCAGACTATTATTCAACGGTATTTGCCTACAGAATAAGGACAAGAATCCTGAACTTTGAACGAACGAAACAAACAGGATATAAAAAAACTGTTTTAGTTTCGGAAGAATTCCTCCGTACCGAATCACCGTCTTTTTACACAAGTATCAAACGTGCATTCAACCTCTCTTCTCGTAAAAATCAAGCTCTTGTCTCGTTTCATCACACGCGAAACTGCTCAGAAATACAACAAAAGGCTAAATCTAGCTAATGGCAATCGAAGCGACAATACAAACAACCGTTTTCGACTTCGATCAATAACAGCCAATCCAACGATTGTCGAGGAGATAAGACGTTGCGGGTCAGTTCAATTGATCCCTGACAATTCTTAGTAACCTTGCTACGTGGAAAACGATCTAAAAGATACTTTGGGTAGGAGGGTGGTCGACATCTTTTCCTCAATTATTTACAACTTGCTATACTTCATCCTCCGTAAACTTCGTAAAACTGTACGTGCCGAGGTCAAACAAAGTCTCACTCTCAACCCTGGTAATAACAAAGCGATGCTCTGTGAAGGAAACGACTCTGGAGAGAAGCCATTAAGGATTCCTTAGGCTGAATGTTTGTCTTCGGCCTGTCAAAATTCGTTATGGCTCACATGTTTCGACTAATCATGACTATATATATATATATAAATGTGTACTGAAAAGTTCTTTGCCTGACCAAAGACAGCAAAGATATTGAGGTTTGCACACACTGGCAAAGTTATATATATGTCTATATATATATATATATATATATATATAATAAACTTTTCCTTACACCTAATAGAGTGTAGAGCAACGTTTTCACTGTTTACGTAACAAACTGATTTTTATGGGGAAGGGTGCTTAGCCCTGCGCCCAACCCTCAAACCTGACGAGAGGTGATTTTCTAAGCGTAGCTTAGACGTAATACACGCCCGAAAATAGGGATACCCAGGATCGAACTCAATATTCAGTTATAATAATTCTAGCGAGTAGAGCTTGCTAACCATAACACCAAGCCGAGATGCCATATATATATAGTCATCTTCAGACAGATCTGTTTCGCTGTATCACAGCTCATCAGTACGTTTAGACAGCCGATTGCTTTTTACCCAGGATTGAAACCCGACCGAATTGGCGTCAGTCGGCGAGTCTAGTTCGGCTATGGGCGCTCCGTTGAAGGAGACAGACATTTTAGAGTGCATATTATCATTATACACGCCCAATAGCTGAGAGTATTCTAATTCATTGCTGGAATGAAAGATATTTATATATATATATATATATATATATATATATTATCATCATCATCATTATCATCATCATCCACGCTTTCGCTATTACACATTATTTGGTAATAGTGCAGGTATTTTCTTTTCTTTCCCCTGTCGTAGTGGAATGGTAGAGTGGTCACCTACGGTGCTGGTTCGATCCCCAGCTGGGTCATACCAAAAGCTTTAAAAATGGTACTCGACGCCTCTCTGCTTAGTACTCAGCAATAAAGAAAAAGATCGAGGGTAAGTGAAGGAATCCAGGGATCGGGGTCGCGCCCACCCCTACCGCAAGGTGGCAGCGAAATAAAAAAGGTAGCCTTCCTCACGCCAAAACACTTTTTATATGGACAGATGCACAAATAGATTCCATAAAAGATGGATAGGTAGTAGAGGTTTCATGGTCTGCACATTCCCCCGGTATCAATCGTTTTGATTTGTATCTGTGAGGCTATCAAAAACGATTGATTTATGCCGCAGACATTAATAATGCAATAATGCTTTATCAACGTGTCATGGTATTTGTAAGGATCCGCCAGTCATCGATCCGACGGATTCAGGCGTCTGTAGCAGCAAGTGGAAGCCATTTCAAAATTAATATAAGTTGCTCTGTTGAGATATTATCATGGTATTTTGGTCTTGTTGTTTTTAATGACATTTTACCTTACAGTATTTACATTATTCGGACTATGCTCCTCATCTTTGTGGCCCTTGTACGACATTTCGGCCATTGTACGCTCCGGCCTTCTTCAGGTGCTAGGAACTTCGAACAATTACAATCCCTGTGGTATATTATTCTCACTCCTTGCGTAGTAATGTTTGTAAGAAAGTTATGGAACATGTAGTTTTTAAACCCACTGTTCATGCATTTACTTTCATAAAGAGTGCTCAATACAACGTAGAGCTTTATATTGTAATGGCTGTTACAATGGTTTATAAAAGCATAGTATCACTACACAAAAATATTCGCGTTTCGGAGCTACGTTTGCTCCTCATCTGGTGATAAGTTGAAATGAAAAATAAATGGTGAAAACGATTTATTTTTGGTAATATGATATGTCAGTTACATGTCATATATTTGTCACTCCCTCTATATATATATATATAGTGCTTTGTTTATATAAGACAGTAGTCTGGGATAGTATACATTATGACAGACAGTTTGTTTTTTGGTGGGGGTGCCGATATATTTTGTTATTGATAATTTAGGTTAATATAAATATATATATATATATATATATATATATGTGTGTGTGTGTGTGTGTGTGTGTGTGTGTGTGTGTGTGTGTGTGTGTGTACAGAGAGAGATTTATATATATAATATGAAAATTAAGATAGAAATCAATACATCAGCAAAGACAATATAATTATAAGATATTTTCATTTCTTTATATATATATATATATATATATATATATATATATATATATATATATATGAGGTGGTGTTATCAAGTTCCAGACCCGAGCAAGAAGCATGACATAGCGTGGTATATGTACGTCTTACTTGACATATTCCCTCTACAGTTCAATTGGTACATCGTTTCTCAGGTTTCAAAGAATTATGATGCCTGGTCATTGAAATACTGATATTCTGAAGTAAGTCCGGCGGTGAATTATTTCAGCAGAGTTTTATAAATCGCGACCAACAATTATAATATCATACGCCGGCAAACTGCAATGGCACTCAAAACGAACACTCTGTCAGAATCTGTCGGAAATCTCGGTATTTACCCGAGCCACCTACCAAGAAAAGCGAATTTGACGCAAGATAGTTGTTGTTGGTGTTTGATGTTGTTGTTGTTGTTTTGTTGTTTTGTTGTATTTTTTGGGTTTTTTTTTTTTTTTTCACGTGGGGAATTCCGAGCAGGTACGCTCGGGTATAAATTCCTCGTACATACCGCAGAAGCGGGATCGGTCCTCCCTCTTTTTCACCATACATGCCTCTGCCCTTCGGCATAGTCTCAACTTGGTTTCTCTCTGCCTGAAGACAGAGAATCTGACTTGATTGAGTTCTGTCGCATCCTCCCGAATAAGGCAGGATGTGACACAAGGTCGGTATTTAACATGGTAATTCCGAGGTTTAAAGCTAGGACAAAAATTAGACCTTTGTTTGAGATCTTTTTATGGCCAATTTGTTGTGGAGTTATGGCGAAACCTCGTCGCAAAGTTGTAGTGACCGGTTTGGTCAGTAGTAAGACACGGGACAAGAAGGTAGGTTCAAAACAGTGTATTAGTATAACAAGAAACAATATATTCAAAGGAAGTGTTAATAAATAGTAATATAAGAATAAGCAAGCCTGAAGGTTATTATTACGCTGCCTGACCAGTAGCTGTCGTTAACTGCTGTACTTGACTGCTCTTAACTGCTCCTCTTTAACTGCGCTATAACTGCTCGCCGGAAGTCACGCAGGTTATATGTAGCAAGAAGACGAGTCCATTTCTCGTAGGAGGGCGCTATAACAAACTTGTAAGGCAAGATCGGGCTTTTGTCTAATTTTCTCCAGATTTTTCTCTTTGGCATAGTCTCGTCTGGGTTCCTCTCTGACCGAAGACAAAGAGTCTGATAATCTGAGTTCTGGCGGAACTCGGGGTATCTACCAACCTCTCCCCACTCGGGCTGGGTGCGGCACAAGTCCATTTCATAGTGAGAATACCGATCTTTTAAGCTCTTCCAAAAATATCTCGTAGACCCTGTACAAGACATGGTCGGGCACTTATCTAATTTTCCCCAGACAAGACTCTGCCTTTCGTCTGAGCCTGGGTTCCTCTCTATCTGGAAACAGAGAGTATGGCGAGGTGAGTTCACAGCGGCACTCTGTCGATTTACTCTTTGAGTTCTTTCTCGAAGGCGTCTTGCCTAAATAGTTTTTTCTTAAATATTCTATTTTATTTATTAGTAGTCACTCCCCTCCTCCTTCTGATCCCAAGTTCTGCTCTGTTATTTAATCCATAACTGGAGGGAAGGGACGGATTAATACCTTTCCCAAGGGTACCAGCGCGCAAGTGAATGCAGGGTGTTCGACTGGAATTCGAACTCGGCTCACTGATTTCTCTTTCCGATCCGATATCCACTGCACCACAATGCCCATTATATCTTGCTATCTCTTGCAAACAGTTGATGTAAATAATTCATTGTAACCACAGAAATTTTTTTTTGTTGTTGGGGGGGGGGTTGGGGGGGGGGTTGGGGGGGGGGTGTGTGTGTGTGTGTGTGTGTGTGTGTGTGTGTGTGTGTGTGTGTGTGTGTGTGTGTGTACTAATTTCAGACCACAAGGAAAAGCTATCCACTACTACCAAATAATGCGATTCATTTGCTGGACCTGAAAAATCTATGTGCAATCTTGTCTACGGAGAATCTCTCAATTGATCCAGGTTGTAATTTTGTTGTAATTTTCAGGTTTTTACTAATTTTTCGATGTCTTGATCCATTTTTGTCCAGTAAACCAAATTTTCCATAAAGATTTCATCCTTGAAATTTCATGGTTTCCACTATGAAATTCATTTAATGTCCGCTTTTGTAAATAGATAGGTATTGCTATTCTTTGTGCAAACATTAGTACTCCATCACATAGCGAGTAATATGCTACATGTCCTTATTTGACATTTCTTAACTAAGTCATCATATATTTTATTAACACACTCCTGCCTATTTTGCACCAGATGAAGTTCCATTCTGTTAAACAACGCGACAAAGAAACGATAAATGTCTAAATGCAAGAAATGGAAAACTGACGAAAAATACCCCAAACTCTGATTAAGGCTTCACAGGAACAGTCATAAAATCTGAAAGTTTTCGTACAAAATTTATCGAAATCTTTATCCTGGCAGATGATATTGAGAAAATGCAAAGTAGAAATGAGGAAAATGCGACTAAAGTATTACTTATTCTATCTTCCATTTACGAATATTTTCAGATCAAGGAGATGGTGTTTGCCTTCAGAAAATGAATGAAACGTTGAGATAAAGATTTTTAATAACGAGAAGTTATGACAATAAAAAAAACTTTCTAAATGCGACATTTTTTAAAGCTAGGCGCTTACTTGTCTTTTTTCCACTTTTTACCAGTAGACAACACATAAGCGTTTAAGTAGCGAAAATGACCTTTCTGATTTAATGCAAGACCTGTCAGTGACCAGTATCGAGACAGCGGTCATTTATACTGACCTTTGGCTAATTGTCGGCCGTTGCCGGGCGTGTAGAAGAGGAAGAAGGGCAAGTAGCCAAAGTTGTGACGGGGGTGGTTAGGAAGGGTCGAGATTTGCTGCCGATGCCAAAATGGCGGCGGGCGTAAATCACCAATTTCCCGCCAAATAAATTAGGCGAAACGAAATCGATTTTGACAGAATTATTTCAAGTCGTGGCATTTATTTACAGTTAGCGCGGGAAAACTTGAAAACAAACAAATATGCAAACACTGGTATGGAAGGAAGTGTCATTTTGTATAGCATGGATGCCTAATAATTAGACAATATATATATATATATATATAGGGTGATTCAAAAGTAACTCTATATTTTATGCATGAGTGGCCAACCAAGCGTCCTGACTTAACACCATGTGACCTTTTTCCTTTGGGGTTAGTTAAAGAAGCAATTCTCCTATAACAAAGATTTTGGAAGAATAGGAGGTAGTGTCATTTTGTATCGAATAGATGCTTAATAATTAGACAATATATGTATATAAATATATATATAGACTATCGATATACAGGCAATATATATATATATATATATATATATATATATATATATATATATATGTAGCTACTCTGGCATGTACGCATCGCTCATTCAGTGAAATGAATTAGATCGCGCTAGCTATTGGGCGCGTATAATAATAGGCGCTAAAAAGTCTGCCTACTTCCATCGAACGCCCATAGCCCAGGGGTATAGTCGCCGACTAACGCCATTTCTGTCGGGTTTCATTCCTAGGTAAAAAGCAATCGGAGTCTAACCGTACTGATGAGTTGTGATACGGCGAGACAGATCTGTCTGCGGATGACTATATATATATATATATATATATATATATATATGAGGTGATTGAAATGTAACTCCATATTTTATGTATGAGTGGCCAACCAGTCGTCCTGACTTAACACCATTTGACTTTTTTCTTTGGGGTTAAGAAGCAATTTAAGAAGAAATCTAAGAAGCAATTTAAGAAGATTTTGGAAGAACTTAAAGGAACTATACAAAGAGTTACGTTTTCCATACCAAAAGAGTTCCTGGTGAAATCATTTGACACAATTACTGAGCGACCGGAGTAGCTAGTAGCGCAATCTTGTACAAATATCGAAATTTAAATTTAAAACGCATTCCACTCATATCTATTTCTTGTAAAAAATATAGTTAATGAATAAATTATAAATACCGTATGTACTCATGTACCATGCGAATTTTGATGACCTAATTTTGAAGCTTATTTTCAGGGGGTCGAGATATAAAATTAGTGTATGAACTGCACTTCCAAAGTCTCATGATACGCGAGTAAGTACGTTATTTTAAAATATTTTAAAATATGGAGTTAATTTTTGTTCACCTTGTATACTTGTATCGAATTGTAAATCAGTTTGGACGTGTAAATAGGGTAATGCATACAAATCATGGTTATTTTTCAAAAAAAGTATTACTAGACACAAAAACTTATATAAAAACAACAATAAATTTTTGAAAGAAAATGGTATTACCAGCAATAAATAAATTTAAAAAAATTTAGTTGGCAATAAATGACCTGCTGAGGTTGATATGCCATAAAACAAAACAACCAACCAACTAACATGATAATAGAAAAAGAAGCATTGTTTCAAAACCCCTTGAAAATCATTTTTATTAATATCGGACAATTCTTTTTATTCTGAAAGATAAGCAGTCAACAGTGAAAAACGGAGTAAAGAAAGAGGTAGAAAAAAGAAGGAAAATAGATCAACTTTCGCGTCTCTACGACAGTCTCATTTGATTTTAAGTACCATATGTGATACACGCTTTCGAGATATGACCGCCTAAGCAGAAGATTTTTCAACAGTAGGTTGCCATTGCTTTCTACTGTAGACTGATTTCCAATCACGACTATAGAACCTAATCTATCCTGCTATTTAACCCATAACTAGAGGGAGAATCGACGGATTCCCAAAGGTATTTGAGCATAAGTGAATTCAATGAATTCAACTGGAATTCAGAACTCTCCGATTCCTTGTTTCGAGCCGATACCACTGCACCACCCACGCACATCTTATATCTAAACTAATTTATAAATGGAACTTTCTCTGTGTGTATGTGTGTGTCTCTGTGTGTGTGTGGCCATTACCTATAGACTCCGAAACGGCTGAACCGATTTTCTTAAAAATTTACACAGTTGTACTATAAGTGTCTGCGAGTGTTCTTAGCTAGGTTTTGTGTCGAGGTACCTCCGATAAATATGGAAAATCGATAATTGAAAAAATCAGGTTATAGAAGGAGTGATCCGATTTTAATCAAACTTGATAGACAAAGACATAAGAAACGATACTGAGAAGTTTCAAGGTTTCAGTTCTTACAATAGTGCAGAAAATCGATTATATATATATATATATATATATATATATATATATATATAAAGCAAGATGTTTGCGTGTGTGTCTGTTTATCTGCCTGTATGTCTGTACTTTTTTTCAGCCCTTTTATTTTAGTTTTTGCTAAGGATTTAGTTATAAGTATGTATAATTATAGTTCTTAGTCTCAGGCATGATACCATTTACTCAGATGAATTATTTAGCCTTCAAAATTCAGTTTACGACGAAAAAAACATTTGATATCGATACCAGGAAATCAAAATTTGACTTACATCCATTCATTTTATTTTTTTTCAGTCTAAGGTTTCGCTTTAACTACAAACAACTATTGCTTTTTAGTCTTTCGTGTCAACGTCCAAAGAGTCTGACCTCCAGGACCATGGATTAGTTTTAAAGCTTTCATTACACCCGAGCAACGCCGGGCTATACTGCTAGTTTACATTAAATGTCATCAAAAATTTTTCATTAAACTGGGTGAATTTTATTTTAAAACGCCTGCAAACCCCTACCGTATACTAGGGGGACTACTTGATATGACTTTGGCTAAGAACAAATGGACACCTCATCGAGTGCTTCCTATATCAAATAAAAATCCAATGAAGAAGCAAACACAGAATACTGGAGAACCCTCGGACCCCGCAAATTACCGCCCTATCAGTCTTCTTCCGATCTTTGGCAAAGTGTTAGAAGCCATTATCAACACCGAGGTGGTTCAGCATCTCACAACCCACAGGCTCCTCTCGGACAAACAGTATAGTTTCCGCTTCACCATGTCTATTTCTGATATGCTAATGACCATCACCGAGTATATATACCAGGCACTCGACAAGAATGGCGAAGCTCAAACCGTTGCCTTGGATATCTCCAAAGCGTTCGACAGAGTCTGGCATGCTGGCCTCCTACACAAAATGCGAAGCTATGGTATAACTGGACATGTGTTTGACCTAATCCAGTTACTCCTCTCTAACCTCACATTGAAAGTGGTATTAAATGAACGCGGATGTTCCTCAAAGCTCTATCATAGGTCCTACGTTCTTTCTGATCGACATTAAGGATCTCGCCGATGCCATAAGATCCCAAGTAGGCATGTATGCCGATGACACCACAGTTTACTCTCGGCTCGATCAAAAATCTTGTGTGGGCGACAAAGCGAACCTCGCTGCCGAGCTTGAGAAGAACCTCCAATCCGTAGGGGCAAGAAATGATTCGTAAATTTTAATGCTTCCAAAACGAAGCTGTTATCAATTAACCATCATAGAAGATTGTTTCTACCTCCCATTAGCATGGAACAGGCTTGCCTCCCAGAGAGTAAAACACTACGCCTCCTTGGTCTCACACTCTCAGCGGAACTCAAGTGGAATGATTATATCGAAACCATCGATAAATCCGCTGCTATGAAAGTCGGTTCTTTGTGCAGGGCCCGGAAGTTTTTCCCGTTTGAATCTATTCTGCACATCTATAAATCTACTATCCGCCCGTGTATTGAATACTGCTGTCACATCTGGCCAGGTGCCCCTGCTATTCTCCTCGGGGTTCTTGACAAAATACAACGGAAAATCTGTAATGTGATCGATACCTGCAGTCACATGCTCACCGGCGTGATGTGGCTTCCCTGTGCCTCTACTATAAATACTTTCACGGATTCTGCTCCGATGAACTTAGATCACTGGTGCCCCCTAGGTATGAATTTGCACGAGATACTAGATTAGCTACTAGGCCTCACGCTTTTACTGTGAAATAGATAAGATGTAACCGCAATTTCTACTCCAACAGCTTCTTTCCTCGCACTTACCGCCTGTGGAATTCCCTTCCATAGACTTGCTTCCCCGACAGCTACAATCTCTAGGAGTTTAAATATAAGGTCAATAGACGCCACCTAACACACTAACTCGCATCCATTCTCTCAAACACTCTTCCCATCTACCCAACCATCATCCGCGGTATCCTTACCCGTCTATCACCCAACCTCTGATATTTCCTCTATCTAACCACTCTTTCCAATCACTTTCCCCTATGTAATCCCCTGCGCAATAATGCCAGTGGAATGCCTTGTTTGGGGTGAAATGATTAAAAAAAAAACACCATTGCTTTATTAATAAAACAGATTAATAACTTTATAAAGTGATCTGTCTATTATCAGTTACTCAAGTCCAATGTGAGAGGACATTTCGAAACTAAAATCTGCCGAGGCTGACAAAGCAAACCTCGCTGCCGAGCTTGAAAAGGACCTGCAATCCGTGGCGGACTGGGGTAAGAAATGGCTCGTGAATTTTAATACTTCCAAAACGAAGCCGCTATCTATTAACCATCACAGACAATTGCTCGTACCCCCCATTAGCATAGATCAGGCTAATCTCCCTGAAAGTAAAACACTGCGCCTCTTCGAGCTAACTCTCACAACAGACCTCAAGTGAAATGACTATAGAGAATCCATAGATAAATCCGCAGCTAAGAAGGTTGGTTCTCTGTGCAGGGCCAGGAAGTTTTTCCCGTCTGAAACAATCCTGCACATGTATAAATCTACCATCCCCCCTTGCATTGAATATTGCTGTCATATCTGGTCGGATGCTCCTGCTATCCACCAAGGGTCCTTGACAAAATCCAATGACTTGGCTGCTCAAATACAGTCACTTTCTCACCGGCGCAATGTGGCTTCCCTGTGTCTCTTCTACAAATATTTTCACAGCTTCGGCTCCGATGAACTTAGCTCACTGGTGCCCTCTATATATGAATGTACTCGAGCCACATGACTAGCAACTAGGTCCCACCATTTTACTGTGAAACCAATAAAATGTAATCGCAATTTCTACTCCAATAGCTTCTTTTCTCGCATTCCCCGCTTGTGGAATTCCTTTTCATTTACAGACAGCGACAATCTCTTTTCTCCGTCCACTCCATCCTCATCAGTATTCTCATCCATCTCTTATCCACTTCCTGACACCCCTTATAACCTGTAACTCTTTCTCATAACTTTCCTCCTATGCAACACCCTGCAAAACAGTGGCAGATCATAATGTCAGTCAGTTAAGTGACTGGGCAGAAGAATATACCGCAGTAGGATGCCATTGCTTTCTGTGGTAGACTGGTTGCCGGCCAAGGCTATAGAACCCAATCTGTCCTGCTATTTAACCCATAACTGGAGGGAAGAGACGGATTAATACCTTTCCCAAGGGTATTTGCGCGTAAGTGAAGGCAATGAATTCAGCTGGAATTCGAACTCGGTTCCCCGATTTCTCGTTACTAGCCGATATCCACTGCACCACAACGCGCGATCATAATGACAAGGTTAAAAATGTGGCTACCTGAGGAAAATTCGTTATAATACATTTTGCTTACCATTGAAATAGAATTGCTATATTAATTGCATGAGAAGCAAATACTGAAATATACACGCGATCATCCAGTGAAAACAAACTAAAATGATTTCGTTTAATTTTCATGACAAAGAAATATAATTTTCAAAAAATATATATGATAAAGGATACAATTAATTTTTGTGAAAAAATTGTATTTCGTAGTTATTACAGTGTTACTGTACTGTATCTATTACAGGTAATAGCTACCGAACGTAAATACATAATGTTATAATTGAATGTTTAATTTATTTTGTAATTGTTTGATATTTCTCCATAGATTATGCAGTCGTGGGGTGCGGGTTAATGTTTCTTTGGTTGTAGATTGGAATGTGTGAATTAGTGTAGAAGAATAAAATATGCATTTTTGTATTTTAAAATAGAATTTTATTTATGAAAATGTATGACATGAATTGTGGTAAAAATTAATGTTTAATTAGAAAGCTAAGGATAACAAGAAATGTTTGTAGTAGGAATTTGTTGGAAAAAGTATATACGTACGTATGTATGTATAAGCGTTTCTTTGGTAAGAATGTCTTTGGATGGAGAAGAAGATGTAAAATGAATCAGCACACGAGAAAGAAAGAGAAGGAGGACGATGTGCGACGTAGTTGAAGTTTTTCCCGTTATATATATTGTCTCTCGCTGCTCTCATCTGAGTGTCTGGCTGACGCTTACCGAAGCATTTATATCATTTAGATTTTTCGCACTGGATCGCAAAGTCTTTATCATCTTGCAAATCGTTTCAATTGGTCAGAAAATCAATTTAACATCTACTTGCGAAATCCGGTTTCAACTTTTTCTTTAGGCACATGGTCAATCCTTTTTCCATTTGGGAAAACCCAGGATTTCATACGTCATTGTGAAATAAAGACTTTATCAGAAATAAGTTTGCAGGTCCCACTACCCTAAGTTCCAACCTCAAGTGGAATCATTACATTGAGTCAATACCTAAATCCACTGCTAGGAAAGGATGGGTCACTGTATCGGGCCGGAAAGTTTTTCCGCCTGAATTCATCATCTACACATACAAATCAACCATTCGTCCATGCATAGAATACTGCTGACATTTATGGTCAGGCACCCCTGCTGTTCATCTCAGTGTTCTCGACAGGCTTCAAAAGAGAATCTGTATTGTGATAGGTCCCGACTTGGAAGCTCGATTCCAGCCACTTTCTCGCCGACGGGATGTGGTTTCTATTCTACAGCTCGACTCTAACTACTTTCTCAACGGCGGGATGTGGCTTCCCTCTGTCTATTCTAAAAATATTTTCATGGATTCTGCTCCAACAAACTTAAATCACTGGTGCCCCCGCCACAAGAATTTACTCGTGCAACCAGACTGGTAATATTTACAGTTAGATCAATCAAATGCAGTCAACAATTCTACTCCCTCAGCTTCCTTTCTCGAACCTCCCGTCTGTAAACTCCCTTACACATACTTGCTTTCCTGACGGTTACAACCAACAGGAATTTAAATGCAATGTTTCCCACTTAAATCTAATGCTTTCTACAGCACCCTGTATATCTTGTTCTTTTACCTTTTCTCTATCTTCGCAACTGTCTTCACACCTGTCTTCCCATATTTCTCTTGCCCTTTCTCTGACACCCTCTGTAACTGGTTCGTCTTTCTCTTCACTCTCCTGCTATCTAAACTATTACGTATCTCCCTGCGCATCAGTGGCGGTACCGCCTTGCTTGGGGTGAAGCAAATAAATGAAATTAAAAAAATAGATAAACTGGTTTCCAACCAAAGCTATAGAGCTAAATCTTTCATGCTATTTAACAATGCGACGCTCTGAACACGATGCGCCGATCCAATTTTCCCGCGCTAACAAATGCTACGTTACGCACACATCGCTTAAAAGTCATCTGGCAAAAAGGAAATTTTAATGAAATGCATGGTTAGATATAAAAGCGATGACTGGTTGCCAGCCGCCTCTGTTGGCACGGTATTCGAAATTGAACTTAATTTCAAACAGAATGACGAAATATCTTCTATGTGCCTTGTCCTTTCAGAACGTACGCGATCATTCCACGTCTCCCTATCCCTGGTGGCTCTTATCCCGCTTTCTCCTGTTACACCACGCAAACCCCGTTCTTTCAACCACCCACTCAGGCCCTTCAAATATGTTATCCGCTGCTTTCCACTGTCTCTTTTCCCCTCTATCTGGCCTGTCAGTATCAGGTTCTCCAAGCCCGCCTTCCTCATTGCATGTCCCAGGAACTTTAACTGTCTCTTCCTGATGCTCAGAATTAATTTCCTTTTCGTTTCTATTCTTTTTAAAACTCCATCATTGCTCAAATGCTCAATCCATGATATTCACAGCATCCTTCTGTAGAACCACATTTCAGTTGTTTCAAGTTTTCTTTCATCTTTGATGATATTGTCCAGCATTCACTGCCATATTGAATAACTGACAATAGATAGCAATCTAGTAGTCTCTTTCTTGCTTCCAGCAAAATTTTCCTGTCTCTTAATACTCTACTCAGCCTCTGGAACGCATTCTTTGCCATGCCAATTCGCCTTCGGATTTCTGTGTCGCACTTTCCGTCTTCTTTTAGAACCCTTCCCAGATATTTAAATTTTTGTATCTGCTTGATTTTAGTATCCCCGACCTGTATTTGGCATTTTGGGCTGCTTTTTTTTTTGCTGGTGAGAATGCATTCGGTTTTCATGCTGTTTATTTGTAGTTCTTTTTTGTCACTCTCTTCAGTTACCTTCTGTAGGGGGTCTTGTAGTTTCGTTTTCGTGTCTGCAATCAGCACTGTATCATCTGCGTACCTTATGTTGTTCAAATTGTGGCCTCCGATGACGACACCTGGCATAACATCTAGGGTCCTCAAAATAGTCTCGCTTCAACATGTACAGCGAGACAAAATATCACACGAACCATATGAGGAAATATTAATCAATGCTTCTTCTTTGTAATGAGGAATCGACTAATCGGAATCATCGAGTCAATGTGAATGATCATTTCCTTAGCTGCATATTACGTGCTTCACCAGGGTTATATAGAGTTTTTAATTCAGAACTTTTCTCTTCCTACTTGCAACTCAAGTCTATAGAATCCAGTCTGTAATGCTATTTACCTATAGCTAAGAGGAGAAGAGAAAGATTCATATCTTTCTTAAGGGTATTAGCACGTAAGTGAATGTCATGAACTCGCCTGGAATTCTAACTCGGCTCTCGATTCTTCAATCTGAGTCAAAATCTATTACGCAAAGCTTCATGATGTTCTACGTTAAATTAAGCATGAAACACTGTCGCTTTTTTCTGCAGTTTATTTTAGAGTTAGAATAATTAATGGGTCGATAATATTAAAACAAAAAGTGGAAAAATATATCATACGACGGAATATGTTTCTATGTGAGGTGTCTATTCAGTATGTGGGCGGTTATGGTTCTCCACAGCTTCTTGTTCCTTGTAACTCATACCAATTTTTGTCTTTCTGATATCTCGCCTAGTACCTGTTCCACCAACCATTTACGCAAGGTCGTTAGGTAGTTTATTCACTGCTTTCCTTCGTACCTCTTGCTTTTCACGTGTCGTGTGAGTGTTAAACTTGCCAAGCCCTCTCTCCTTGTTATATGTCCTAGAATTTTATTTTATGATTCTAGGTATAATTTTCCTTTTAGCTTCCATTTTCTTTAAAATTTTGACGCTGCTCCAAGATATCCTCAGCATCCTTCTGTCGAACCACATTTTTGTTCTCTCTTATTTTATCTGTGAAGGAATTGTCCTTCAATTTATTTCATGTAGGGCTTATATTGCATAATAGCCCAGTAATCTTTTATTTATTGAAAATAGATTCATTAATTAGGAATTTGCCTTTTTAATATATGCATGCACACAAGTGTTCAGTACTATGTGGGTGGGTCAGAAAAGTACACAACAATCTTTATATAATATATACACACAAGCATTTAGTACCCTGCTGGTAAATGCGGGTCATACGCAAAGCCAAATAATTCTTTATGGAGGCGTGCTAATTCAGGAACTTGCCAATTTTGTTCGTATCGGTTGCCAACATTGATATCTTAAGCTTATAATGATATTAGCAAGATTTACGAAATATATTACCATCTTGCTTACTACCCACGCAAATGAAACAAACCTCTAATTTGTTACGAAATCAGGACGTCAGGTATCTAATTTTTTAGAAGCTGAATTTGCAAATGTACAGTTCTGTTCACCGCTTACAAGAAGACCATCTTTTTCCTTAAAGTGTTGTCCATTTGTGTGATTCAGTCATTTAAGTGCCATACGTGATACACGCTTTGGGCGATCATGAATCGAAAGTGACATGACTGACTGGGCAGAAGATTATCCCGCAGTAGGTTGCCATTGCTTTCTGCGGTAGACTGGTTGCAAGCCAAGGCTATAGAACACAATCTGTTCTATTATTTAATCCATAACTTGAGGGAAGAGATGGATTAATACCTTTCCCAAGGGTATTTGTGCGTAAGTAGATGCAACGAATTTAGGTGGATTTTCAAATTCGGGTCACAGATTTCCCGTTCCGAGTCGATATCCATTGCCCCAAAACGCACATCCGATATCCATTGCTCCACAACGCACATCCAATATCCATTGATCCACAACGCATATCCGGTATCCATTGCCCCAAAACGCACATCCGATATCCATTGCCCCACAAGGCACATCCGATATCCATTACTCCACAACGCACATCCGATATCTATTGCTCCACAACGCATATCCGATATCCATTACTCCACAACGCACATCCGATATCCATTGGCCCACAACGCACATCCGATATCCATAGCCCCACAACGCACATCCGATATGCATTGCTACACAGCACACATCCGATATCCATTACTCCACAACGCACATCCGATATCCATTGATCCACAACGCACATCCGATATCCATTACTCCACAGCACACCTCCGATATCCATTACTCCACAACGCACATCCGATATGCATTGCTCCACAAAGCACATCCGATATCCATTGCCCCACAACGCACATTCGATATCCATTTCTCCACAACGCCCACCCGATATCCATTGCTCCACAACGCACATCCGATATCCATTGCCCCACAACGCACATCAGATATCCATTGCTCCACGACGCACATCCGATATACATTACTCCACAGCACACATCCGATATCCATTACTCCACAACGCACATCCGATATCCATTGCTCCACAACGCACATCCGATATCCATTGCCCCACAACGCACATCAGATATCCATTGCTCCACGACGCACATACGATATACATTGCTCTACGACGCACATCCGATATCCATTGCTCCACAACGCACATCCGATATCCATTGCCCCACTACGCACATTCGATATCCATTGCTCCACAACGCACATTCGGTATCCATTGCTCCACAAAGCATATCCGATATCCATGTGCTCCACAACGCACATCCGATATCCATTGCTCCACAACGCACATACGATATACATTGCTCCATTACACACATCCGATATCCATTGATTCACAACGCACATCCGATATTCCTTGCTCCACAACGCACATCCGATATCCATGTGCTCCACAACGCACATCCGATATCCATTGCTCCACAACGCCCACCCGATATCCATTGCTCCACAACGCACATCCGATATCCATTGCCCCACAACGCACATCACATATTCATTGCTCCACAATGCACATCCGATATCCATTGCTCCACAATGCACATCCGATATCCATTCGCTCCACAGAGCACATCCGATATTCATTGCTCCACAACGCACATCCGATATCCCTCTGCTCCACACCGCACATCCGATATCCATTGCTACTCAACGCCCACCCGATATCCATTGATCCACAACGCACATCCGATATCCATTGCCCCACAACGCACATCAGATATCCATTGCTCCACAATGCACATCCGATATCCATTCGCTCCACAGCCCACATCCGATATTCATTGCTCCACAACGCACATCCGATATCCCTCTGCTCCACACCGCACATCCGATATCCATTGCTACACAACGCACATCCGATATCCATCGATCCACAACGCACATCCGATATTCATTGGTCCATATGCACATCCGATATCCATTTGCTCCACAAAGCACATCCGATATCCATTGCCCCAAAACGCACATCCGATATCCATTGCCCCACAACGCACATCCGATATCCATTGCTCCACAACGCACATCCGATATCCATTGCCCCACAACGCACATCCGATATCCATTACTCCACAACGCACATCCGATATCCATTGCACCACTACGCACATCCGATATCCATTGCTCCACAACGCATATCCGATATCCATTGCTCCACAACGCACATCCGATATCCTTTCCACCACAACGCACATCCGATATCCATTGCTCCACAACGCACATCCGATATCCATTGCTCCACAACGCACATCCGATATCCATTGCTCCACAACGCACATCCGATATCCATTGCTTCACAACGCACATCCCATATCCATCGCCCCACAACGCACATCCGATATCCATTGCTCCACAACGCACATCCGTTATCCGTTGCCCCTCAACGCACATCCGATATACATTGCTCCACAACGCACATCCGATATACATTGCTCCACAACGCACATCCGATATGCATTGCTCCACAATGCACATCCGATATCCATGTGCTCCACAACGCACATCCGATATCCATGTGCTACACAACGCACATCCGATATTCATTGCTCTACAGCGCATATCCGATATCCATGTGCTCCACAACGCACATCCGATATCCATTGCTCCACAACGCACATACGATATACATTGCTCCGCAACACATATCCGATATCCATTGCTCCACAACGCACATCCGATATCCATTGCTCCTCAACGCACATCCGATATCCATTGCTCTACAACGCACATACGATATACATTGCTCCGCAACACACATCCGATATCCATTGCTCCACCACGCAGATACGATATCCATTGCTCTACTCACATATCAGATATCCATTGCTCCACAACGCACATCCGATATCCATTGCTTCACAACGCACATCCCATATCCATTGCCCCAAAACGCACATCCGATATCCATTGCTCCACAACGCACATCCGATATCCGTCTCTCCACAACACACATCCGATATCCCTTGCTCCACAACGCACATCCGATATCCATTGCTCCTCAACGCACATCCGATATCCATTGCCCCACAACGCACATCCGATATCCCTTGCTCCACAACGCACATCCAATATCCCTTGCCCCACAACGCACATCCGATATCCATTGCTCCTCAACGCACATCCGATATCCATTGCCCCACAACGCACATCCGATATCCCTTGCTCCACAACGCACATCCAATATCCATTGCCCCACAACGCACATCCGATATCCATTGCTCCACAACTCACATCCGATATCCATTGCCCCACAACGCACATCCGATATCCATTGCCCCACAACGCACATCAGATATCCATTGCCCCACAACGCACATACGATATACATTGCCCCACAACGCACATCAGATATCCATTGCTCCACAACGCACATCCCATATCCATGTGCTCCACAACGCACATCCGATATCCATTTAGTTCAGTTAAAATATGAATGTTATTTCTTGCGTTTTCTTAATTGATTCCACCTCGAATTGGTTATTTAACATCCAGTGTAAACCATATTCTCATTCTTTTACTTAATGCTTATTTCTTTTCGTTCCCCTCTGGCCTTCTCTCTCCACCTTCGATTAATCTCGCCCTTTTTTCCTGACTTCACTTTCCCTCTCTTTAGTCTAATTCTCTCTATCATTGCTCCATTTCCCTTACTCCACTTTTTTCGTCAGCTCTTATTTCACTCTTTTTTTTCTATCCCATTTCTAGCCACTCTCTCTTTCACACTTTCCTTCCTCTTTTAAATTAATATTCTCTCTCTCTCTCTCTCTCTTCCCTGCTTTATTTCTCTATTCTTTTTATCCTTCTATCTTTCTCTTTCTTATCAATTCGTCTCTTTTCACCTTTCTTTTCTTTCTTTCATTTTGTTTCTCTCTTTGTCTCTCTTACTCTCTCTTTTCTATTGCTTCCATCTCTCCCGTATCTTCTGCCTTTCTTTCTTTTTCTATACTCCCTCTTTTCTATTCGCACACTCTACTTCAAGCCGTACACTACTCCGCTCTTCCTTTCTTTCTCTCATTTGTATCTCCCATTCTCTAATCTACCTCTTCCACACACACACACACACACACACATATATATATATATATATATATATATATATATATATATAAATCCAGGTGAAGAAGACCCAAGGTTTTACGATTTTGAGTTCCTGGCATTTATTTTTTTATAAACAGTGCTCAATACAATAAATATTGTAGAGCATAATATAATCATATAATTATAAATTAAAAGTACATTGCAACACGGAAATTTCTATGCTTCGAGATAGAATCTCGTCATCAGGCAATAATGGAATGTTGGTTATGAAAATGATCTACAATCAACATCCAACATTGTCTGATGATGAGATTCAATTTCGAAACATAGAAATGTCCGTGTCGCAATGCACATTTAATTCATAATTGTATGATTATATATATATATATATATATATATATATATATATATATATGCCTCTTAATTCTTTCTCGTTCCCGTTCTCTCTTTCCCTTTCCCTTTCCCTCTCCCTATTTTATTCTTCCTTCTTCAGTTCCCCTTTTGTCTCTGTCTTCCACTCACACTTCCCCTTTATCTCCTCTTTTTGGGTCTTCTTTCAATCTTTCTTTATCTATTTCATACTCTCACTTCCCTGCCTCCCACTCGTCACTTTTTTCTTTTTTCCACTCTCTATACCTCATTTTTTATTCCTCCTCCTTTAGTTCTTTTCTCTCTCTCTCTCTCTCTCTCTCTCTCTCTCTCTCTCTCTCTTATGCTGGCAAATGCGACTATATTATAACATGTTTCGTATTTAGCGATGGTTAATAATCTTATCGGACGCAACATTATCTATTGTAGTCAGTTTGATTCTAACGAACATCCTACTGTTGTGGCCTTGTGCCAAACTAAGTTAACTTTGTGAAATAGCTTTTTAATAATCACAAGACGAACTTCATGTTTCAGATGGGTAAATAGTGATTATTTAATGAGTGCTTCTTTTAGTCAGTTCAATCAACACGTGATGCATGCAGCAATGCGTAATGACATGAAATCTGTTAAAATTATGTGCTTTTAGTAAAATTGTTTTGCGACTCTAGATCTATGTTGTAAGTTGAGATTTATCAGAGCAGGAAAACTGTGCTTTTTAATTTGAGTTCAATTTCATTTAGCTTTTATTTGTTCTATTTATTTATTTATTTACTTACTTATTTTATACTTGGAACAGATGTCCGTGAGGGGTGAAGTGGTTGGAAAGAAAGTGCGAGAGAATGACGAGATAAAACGCGATAGGAGAAAAAGAAAGACAAAGAAAGTTGAGAGAGGAAAGGCAGAAAGAGAGGATAGAAATTAGTTATAGGAAAGAAAGTGAGGAAGAGAAAGTGGAGAGATAAAGAAGAAAGAGAGGGCGTGGATAGAGTGTAGAGATAGGAAAGGTAGTGGGGGAGAGAGGGGATAGAAAGTAGAAATAGGAAAGAAAGTTTGTGAGAGAGAGAAAGAGAGAGAGAGATGAGAGAAAAGTAAGACAGGAAAGAAGGAGACAGTGGATATCTAAACTTATTTATAAATGGAATTGTGTGTGTGTGTGTGTGTGTGTGTGTGTGTGTGTGTGTGTGTGTGTGTGTGTCCGATACCTATAGACTCCGAAACGGCTGAACCGATTTTCTTGAAAATTTACAGTTATATTATAAGCGTCTGCGAGTGTTCTTAGCTAGGTTTTGTGTCGAGGTACCCCCGATAAATATCGAAAATCGATAATCGAAAGATTATACTTAGAATCAGAAATAAAAATCGGGTTATAGAAGGAGTGGTCCGATTTTAATCAAATTTGATACACTCATAAACAATGACATAAAAAAAAGATATTCAGAAGTTTCAAAGTTTGCAGTTCTTACAATAGTGCATAAAATCGATAATATATATATATATATATATATATATATATATATATATATATATATATATGGTGAAGCCCGAACCGTTGCCTTGGATATCTCTAAAGCGTTCGACAGATTTTGGCATGCTGGTTTTCTATGCAAACTGCGGAACTATGGTATAACTGGACATTTGTTTGAACTAATCCAGTCATTCCTCTCTAACCGCACAATGAAGGTGGTATTAAACGGACATGCCTCCCAGAACTACCATACGAACACAGGTGTCCCTCAAGGCTCTATCCTAGGTCCTACGCTCTTTCTGATATACATTAATGATCTCCCTGATTCCATAAGATCCCAAGTAGGTATGTACGCCGATGACACCACAGTTTACTCTCGCCTCGACCAAAAATCTGATGTAGGCGACAAAGCTAACCTTGCAGCCGAGCTTGAAAAGGAGTCCAATCCGTAATGGACTGGGGTAAGAAATGGCTCGTAAATTTTAATGCTTCTAAAACGAGGCTACTATCAGTTAACCATCATAGACAATCGCACCTACCTCCCATTAGCATGGACCAGGCTTGCCTCCCAGAGAGTAAAACACTGCGCCTCCTTGGTTTCACACTTACAGCGGACCTCAAATGGAATGACTATATCGAATCCATTGCTAAATCCACTGCTATGAAAGTCGGTTCTCTGTGCAGGACCCGGAAGTTTTTCCGTCTGAAACGATCTTGCACATATATAAATCTACCATCCGCCCGTGCATTGAATACTGCTGCCATATCTGGTCGGCTGCCCCTGCTATTCTCCTCGGGCTTCTCGACAAGGTACAGCGGAGGGTCTGTAATGTGATCGATACCAACTTGGCAGACCGCCTACAGTCTCTCTCTCACAGGCGCGACGTGGCTTCCCTGTGTCTCTTCTATAAATATTTTCACGGCTTCTGCTCCAATGAACTTAGATCACTGCTGCCCCCTAGATACGAATTTGCACGTGAAACTAGATTAGCAACTAGATCCCACCCTTTTACAATGAAACCGATAAAATGCAACCGCAACTTCTACTCCAACAGTTTTTTCTCGCACTTTCTGACTGTGGAATTCTCTTCCACATGATTGCTTCCCCGACGGCTACAATCTCCAGGAGTTTAAATGTAAGGTCCATAGACACCTCCTAACACACTAACTCGCTCCCATTCTTTCAAACACTCTTCCCGTCTGCCCAACCCTCATCCTCGGTATCCTTACCCATCTATCAACTTCCTTTTGACATTCCCTATGTCTAACCACTCCTTCTGTTTACATTCCCCTATGTAGCCCCATGCGTAATAGTGGCAGTGGAATGCCTTGCTTGGGGTTAGATGATTAAAAAAAATAAAAACAAAAAAAATATATAAGGCAAGATGTTTGTGTGTGTGTCTGTTTATCTGTCTGTATGTCCTTTATACAAATCCACAATTTTTATCCGATTCTCACCAAACTTCACACAAATATTCTTTAGGCCGAGTCTGAGCTCCAGGAACATGGATTAATTTTAAACATTTCATTACACCCTAGCAACGCTATACTGCCAGTAAAGCATAATACTATGAACAAAAGTGAGAGAATGAAGAGAAAGGTGTTATTAGAAAGAAATAGAGAGAAAGTTCTTTTTTTTTTATCGTTTCACCCCGAGCAAGGCGGTTGTGCCACTGATGCGCAAGGGGCTACAGAAAAGAAGAGTGAAAGTTTAAGCGAAGAGAAAAAAGAACCGGTTACAGTGGGGGGGGGGCAGAGAAAGGGCAAGAGAAAGATGAGAACACCAGTGCGAAAACAGTTGCGAGGCTAGAGTGAGAAAGGAGAAGAACAAGATACACAAGGTGATGGGGAAAGGACAAAGGAAGGACTGGAGTCAAGTGAACAATTGATGGGAATTGACATTGCATTTAAATTCTTGGAGATTGTAGCCGTTATATAAGCAAGTATACAGAAAGGAGTTCCACAAGAGGGAAGTGCAAGAAAAGAAGCTGTTGGATTAGAAGGCTGCATTTAGTTGATTTAACTGTAAATGGGTGGGACCTTTTTGACAATCTGGTTGCACGAGTAAATTCTTGTTGGCGGGGGTGGGGGATCAGTGAGCTAAGCTCGTCGGAGTAGAAGCCATGAAAATATTTGTAGAAAAGACAGAGGGAAGCCACATGCCGCCGGTGAGAAAATGGCTGGAGTCGAGCTGCCAAGTCGGGACCAATCACGTTACACATTTTCCTTTGGAGCCTCTCAAGAACCCTGAGATGAATGGCGAGAAAAGTGAAATAGGAATGACAGAAAGAATGATCAGTCAGTTTAGAAAGGAAAGAAAGTGGGGGAAGCTTCTAGAGAAAGGTGAGATAGGAGAAAAAGAGAGCGAGGGTGGAAAGGAGACACGTTAGTGAGAGTGCGACAGAGAGCATAGAAAGGTGAGATAAAAACAATCGGGAAATAGATAGAATGGAGAGATTGAAAAGAAAGAGAGAGAGAGTGTGAATGTGTGTGTGTCTGGGAAGGAGTTATTACATAGAAAGAGAGAATTGATTGATTATTTTATTTTACGGTTATGGATTGTAAACATATTTGTGGGGCAGCGAATATTGTCTCGGAATGAGAAATCGGAGAGCCGTGTTCGAATTCCACTTGAGTTTGTTACATTTACTTACGGGAAAATACCTTAAGAAAAGTATTAATTCCCCACTTCTCTCTCCAGCTATAGGTTAAATATCAAACAAATTAGGTGCTATAGCGTTGGCTAGCAACCATTCTATCGCAGAAAGTAATGGCAACCTACTGCGGGAAAATCTTCTACAGTTTTTCGAGACATGATTGCCCAAGCATGTATCACTTAGATTGATATTGACTGATATTAACTTAGCGGATTGATATTAACAATTCTTTGAGATTCACAGTGGTTTTCTAGTTAGAAGTTACACTGTTTAACCCATATGCCGGGTGAGAACGATTCCTACATTTCCGAATGATATTTGCACGAAAGTAAATATAACGCACCCGAACAGAATAGCGGGTCATCTATTTTTCCTTAAAAGACGTTAACCATTACACCACCAGCTCAACGAGAGAAAGAGAGAGAGAGAGAGAGAGAGTATATGAAGTAGAGATAAGAAAGAAAGTGGGAGAGAGCTATGGGAAAGGGGAGAGAAAAACGAACGGGAATATTTCGAGGGAAATGATATATATATATATATATATATATATATATATATCACCAGGTGGCGCAGTTCCCCCACGCGTTTCCCTAATAACCCTAATGAACACGACTCACTACTTGATCTCTGCTTTGCTTCCATCCCTGACTCTTGTAATGTCAAGCAACTCTGCCCTCTCGGAAACTCAGACCATGCGGTAGTTTCCGTTAGCGTCTCCTTCCAATCCCACTCCCCACAAGAACCTCAGACCAGCAGAATATCTTACTGCTACCAAAGAGCTGATTGGGACTCGTTCCGCGATTTCATGTGTGACGTCCCTTGAAACAAAGTATTTAGCCGTCCCGTTGAAGACTGTGCGGCTGAGGTCTCCTCTTGGGTTAAGGCTCGCATCGATGCTTTCATCTCTGCCAGGAAGTTGAGACTGAAATCCCACTCACACCATGGTTCTCCCCTGCCTGCTCGAAATCACTTCTTCCAGCTTTACCGAAGTCACGCGTCGGACCATAACAGGCGCCTTTTTGCCTCGGCTCGCAATGAGTGCAAGAAGATAATTAAAGGAGCTAAGCTGATATTTGCAGCCAGAATGAAGCAGCGCATAGCATTTCGTAAGTTTGGCTTCAAAGACTCCTGGAGGCCCTGAACAGTAGCAAGTCCTCAATCCTTCCTCTAATCAACGAATTTGAGATCCTCACCTCTTCGACAGACAAGGCTGAGTACTTCGCTCGCAGATTCTCCACCAACTCGACACTGGACACTTCTGGAGTATCTGTACCCGACTTCCCACCCCGAACCGGGGCTCAACTGACTGACATACACATTACTTCTTCGGTGATCTCCAAAATAATATCAAAGCTTGACCCCCATAAAGCGAGCGGTGGTAACGGAATACCAATCATTGTCCTAAAGAAATGTGCTCCTGAACTCTCCTCTGTTCTCTCTAAACTCTATAACTACTTCCTCTCTGCTTCTTGCTTTCCTGCCTGATGAAAATACTTCTCTGTGGTTCCTATATATAAAAATAACGGAGAACCCTCTGACCCCGCTAATTATCTCCCTATCAGCCTCCTATCGATCTTTGGCAAAGTGTTCGAAGCCATCATCAATGTCGAGGTGGTACAACATCTCACAGCCCAGAAACTCTTCTCTGAATATTCCTCCCAATACTATCACACGAACGCGGGTGTCCCTCAAGGCTCTATTCTAGGTCCAACGCTTTCCCTTATTTACATTAACGATTTCCCCGTAGTAATAAGATCCCAAGTAGGCATGTACGCAGACGACACTACGGTTTCCTCTCGCTTCGATCATCTGCCGAGGCTGACAAAGCAAACCTCGCTGCTAAGCTTGAAAAAGACCTCCAATCCGTGGTGGAGTTGGATAAGAAATGGCTCGTGAATTTTAATGATTCCAAAACGAAGCTCTTATCTATTAACCAACACGAGAATCGCCCCTACCCCCACATATTAGCATAGACAATATAAACATATAAACATAAACATATTACCCCCTGAATGTTAAACACTGCGCCTCCTGGGGTTAACTCTCACAACAGACCTCAAGTAGAATGACTATATATAATCCATAGCTACATCCGCTACTAAGAAGTTTTTTCTCGTCTGAAACAATCCTGCACAAATCCACCCGTGCATTGAATATTGCTGCCATATCTGGTCGGGTGCTCCTGCTATCACCTAGGGTCCTTGACAAAATCCAACGGAGAATCTGTAATGTGATCGATCCCGACTTGGCAACTCGGATACAGTCACTTTCTCACCGGCGCAATGTGATTCCCCTGTGTCTCTTCTACAAATACTTTCACGGCTACTGCTCAGATAAACTTAGCTCACTGGTACCCACTATATATGAATTTACTTGAGCCACAGGATTAGCAAATAGGTCCCACCTTTTATTGTAAAAATCATAAATAGTAAACTCAGATTCTACCAGCACCTTCTTTTCTCGCACGTCCCGAGTGTGGAATTACTTTCCGTTTATTTGTTTTCCCGACAGCTAAAATCTTCAAGAATTCAAATGTAAAGTCAATGGTCATCTCCTATTTCACTCACTGACATCCCCTGCAACCTGTCACTGTTTCTTATAACTTTCCTCCTATGCAAACCCCCTGTTCAACAGTTGCAGTAAAATTCCTTGCTTGGGGTGACACGGTTATATATATATATTGATTTGTAAATGAGTTTTATTACGAAACCCAGGTTTCTTCCATTAGGTGCATTCAGGCGATTTACAATAACTGAATTTACCGTTAGCGTTCTTTAAAGAACAGTAAATCATTTATTGTAAATCACCTAAAGACACCAGATGGTAGAAACCTAGGTTGAGTAATATAACTCGTTTACAAATGAAAAATATTCAAAATTTCCACATCATATTTGTATTGAACACTTTTAATAAAACTGTGTACTGGTCTAATTTAATTATGACCAAAAACTAAGTAATTAAATAATTATATATATATCTATGTATATATGTAATCATATAATTATGAATTAAATGTACATTGTAAAAGTAAATAATTTTCCCAACCAACATCCAATATTGCCTGAGGACGAGATCCTCTCTCGAAACATAGAAATTCCCGTGTCGCAATGTACATTTAATTCATAATTACATATATATATATATATATATATATATATATATATATAACTGGGCGTGTGTTTACATGGTGTATCACACACTAAAGGTCTTCCTTCTTCTACCGAGCGCCCATAGTTGATGTCAATTCGGTCAAGTTTCAATTCTGGCTAAAACCAATCGGATGTCTAATGATGAGCTACGATACAGCGAAACAGATCTGTCTGCGGATGATTATATATATATATATATATATATGTGTGTGTGTGTGTGTGTGTGTGTGTAAAGAGAAAGAGAGGGAGAGAAACAAGATAGACAAGGATAGAGAAGTAAATTAAAGGCATATTCCTTGACAAATTTATCATCACTTGTCTGTTTCGAAGGAGATAATAGTCGGGGATGTTGCTATTGGGAAAGCGAATCCACTTATTAATCAGACATAAGCAAGAAAAAATATACCACCTTCTTAAAAAGAGGCCAATCATTATGAATCTATAAATTAGAACTGCCTTTCCCCCATAACTGTCATATTTTTAAAATTTAACCGGTACTTTGTGGGACCAACTCCCAAGAGGTTGGTTCCCTGATCTTTGCAACCTTAACTTGATCAAGTCATGGGTTTATCGTTATCTTTTCTACATATCCTTATAAACTGTGCCTCTTATTCTGTAACCTTCTACCTCAAGTGGCTCTTGGGCTTGTACAAATCGAACATCATTGTAACCCACCCTTATAAAAAATGGTAACAGTTATTATAATTCTGTTCAAGCAGTCGAGTTTACTAACAATTAACACATGCCGAACCGTCATTCTCTTCCGCAAGAATTGCTATTTGTAATATGCAAAATGTGTACGATGCAGTCGTAATATAGTTTTACATTTTATTTTCGTTTGAAAATTAAGATTCAATGAAAATATTTTGATCACCTTTTCTTGTGAGAGAACGGCATCAGTATTAGTTTACCAAAGGTCAACCTCCACCCATTTTGACAAAAACATTGTTCAGTTTTTAAAAATTGTTAATAAATTCAGTTAAGTGCTATACGTGATACACGCTTGGGCGATCATGTCTCGAAAGAGACAAGACTGACTGGCAGAAGATCATCCCGCAGTAGGCTGCCATTGCTTTCTGCAGTTGACTTGTTGCCAACCAAGGCTATAGAACCCAATCTGTCCTATTATTTAACCCATAACTGGAAGGAAGAGACAGATTAATACCTTTACCAAGGGTATTTGTGTGTAAGTGAATGCAACGAGTTCAACGGGAATTCGAACTCAACTCCGCGATTTTTCGTTCCGCGCCGATATCCACTGCACCACAACGCAGATGTTAAGTTAACGAACCATTCCAAACGACAAGAACAAGAAAAATCTAAGAAGCTCTTCTTAACCAAAAAGATATTTTTAGGAATGGGGATTCAACATTAGAATCAAGGAAATAATAGTTAACATTGAAAATATCCAATAATTTGAAACTATTTAAACAAGGTTAAAATCAAACGTTAATTACGAAGGAAACATATCAACTTCTAAGGCATGATTAGGGCGTCTTGTAATGCGGCGATTAGAAAAATTATCATTAAGCGTTGTATGTTAGACTGAATCTGGACAAACAACGCGGAACGCCTACATATAAAAATATCATCTTATATTTTTATTTTTCGTCGGTGACGCTTGTGTGGAGCAGGAGGGCAGTCGAACATTGCCACGCACACGAAGGGGTCGTCGGGAGTCGCTAGACAGTCTCTGCTATAAAAAAAAAAAAAAAAAAAAGTCTGTCCTGCTTTATACCCATAGCTAGGAATGTATGAGTTGGATTCATCGCTTTCCCAAGAGGTATTACTGATATATACTACCGCTAGAAATGAACGAGGAACACATAAATATAAAAATATGATCTTATATTTTTATTCATCGTCGGTGGCGCTTGTGTCGAGCAGCAGGGCAGTTGGAGAGCGTCACGCACGCGATGGAGTCATCGAGAATCAGAATCCAGCAGGATTTCTCTGTCTTTTCTGTCCTTTCAGGCAAAAACTCTAGATTTTATAGAGTCTTAAAACTCAAACGCATTTTTGTTTTTCGGGTTGTCGCTTTTTTATGCTATCTACGGTGTGATGTATCGGTCAATCACACCCGGCTGTCCATTGCTTTTTAAGCCCGTTGTCGCTTGTGTTTTATTTTCTTGTTGCACTTTGTTGACATCATCTACGCAAGATATATCTGTCAAACGCCCTTATCCTTTGCAGATCTGATTTACGGCCGGATGTACCTGTCAATTAATTCCGTCGTTCATGTTAATATATTACGTAAGGTCTTCCCGAAAAACAAATCGACAAGGTCATAAGTAATGGACTTGGTATTCAGTGGGTGTCTCATATTTGTGAAGTTGAAAGTAAGATGTATTTAGTAAATAACAAATTTAAACCTTTACTTTGATCAAATCCTACTGTCTGACAACGATAAAAGGTGGTAGATAGACGCTGTGTGTCATCAGAACCAAGGTAGTGTTTCTAATTTTGTTTGTTTTTACAAAATAAAAGATAAAACTAAGTTAAGCAGCATAAATGATTTACAGATAAAATTTACATGAAGTATGAGGACCCTAGATGTTCTGTAATCGGAGGCCACAATTTGAATGACACACAAAAAATAGCTGAAGAGAGTGACAAAAAAGAACTACAGATAAAAAAAAGAGCAGCCCAAAATGCCGAATACAGTTGGGAGATACTAAAATAAAGCAAGTACAAAAATTTTAATACATGGGAAATCTTCAAACAGAAGACGGAACGTACGACCCAAAGATCCGAAGGCGAATTAGCATGGCGAAGGACGCGTTCCAGCTGAGTAAAGTATTTAGACACAGGGAACTTTCACTAGAAACAAAGAAGAGAGTACTAGATTGCTATGTGATGTCAGTTCTTCAATATGGCAGTGAATGCTGGACAATATCATCAAAGATGAAGGAATACTTGAAGCAACAGAAATGTGGTTTCTAGAGAAGGATGCTGCAGATATCATGGATCAAGCATCTGAGTAATGATGAGGTTTTAGAAATTATGGAAACAAAAAGGAAATTAATATTGAGCATCAGGAAGAGACAACTGAAGTTCCTGGGATATGCAATGAGGAAGGAGGGCTTGGAGAACCTGCTACTAACAGGCCAGATAGAGGGAAAAAGAGACAGAGGAAAGCAGTGGCTAATATATTTGAAGGGTCTGAGCAGGTAGAACGTGGGTTGCGTGGTGTTACAGGAGAATAGGGAGACGTGAAAGGTCATGGTTGCCTGCGGTCTGAAAGGACAAGGCGCATAGAAGAAGAAGGTTATGTGCTTGTAACGTCAGCTAGTCAGTTAAGTACCATACGTGATACACACTTGGGCGATCATGTCTCCCTCGATTCGGGACTGATTAGGCAGAATAGTATCCCACTGTAAGCTTCCGTTCCTTTCTTTGGTTGCCAATCAAAGCTATAGGACACTGTCTGGTATGTTTTCAACCCATAGTTGAGGAAGAAAAAAAATTGATCCACACCTTTACTAAAGGTATTTTCGCATAAGTGAATGTAAAGTAATTCGACTGGAAATCGAACTCGGTTCTCCGATTTCGTGGCGTTATCCATTAACGTTGCGGTTATTGAACATGGGATTGACGCCCTGCCTTCAAATTCTATGACTGTTCGCTTTTGCACAATCACCAATTTCAAATATTTGGAGCCATCTTTACTCTCCCAAATTAACCGGATATAACAAAACTCTCTAGGTTGGGTCGAGTAACCAGTCTTGCATTAGAACAATTCTGAACTCAAAAGCCGGTTGGGTACAGGGTCAGTAATTCCACCACTACCGTGGCCCTATCCTCTAATGAATGATAGATTAATTGATGACATTTTGTTGTTTGAAGGTAGATAGAAAGTTCAAAAAGAATGATTATCTTAGAATCTATTTGGCTATTTAAGATTTGATTCTTCTCCAACTTACTAATTATTATTCCAGACTCCGTTCCAGGTTATTTTATTTACTGCGTTTTTCCAACCTGCCTGCTTATCGTAACATACCCGTATAATACCCAGTTTAATAAAATACCCCGTTTAATAAAATTTTCTCCTCTTTTGTTCTAAAACCTAATTGAACTTCGAATTAATTTTCCATCCAACCATTTTATTTCCATGTGGTGCAGTTGATATCGGCTCGGAACGAGAAATCGGGGAGCCGAGTTCAAATTCCAGTTGAACTCATTGCATTCACTTGCGCGCAAATACATTTGGGAAAGGTATTAATCCGTCTCTTCCCTCCAGTTATGGGTTAAATAACAGGACAGTTTTGGTTCTATAGCTTTGGCTGGCAACCAATCTACCGCAGATAGCAATGGCAACCTACAGCGGGATAATCTTCTGCCCAATCAGTCATGTCTCTTTCGAGACATGATCGCCAAGCGTGTTTCATGTATGACACTTAACTGACTGACCGTTCTATTCCGTACGATCAGATAAAAAATAAAAAACAGGTTAATGATCAAGTTGTAGGATAATTTTACGTACAGTTCTCAACCCCTCCCTCCGTTTCTCTTCCCATAACTCCCTATCTCCCTTCTCTCAGTCAGTACGTCTCTCTCTCTCTCTTCCTCAATATCTCTGCCTTCTTGCCTCTCCAACACACTCTCTCTTTCTTCTCACTCGTTCCCAACCACACCATCCCTATCTCCTCTCTCACTCAGTACCTCTCTCTTCCTCCGTATCTTTCCCTCCTTTCCTCTCTAACACTCTCTATATCTCTTCTCTCTCTTTCTCTACCGCCCCATCCCTATCTCACTTTTCTCACTCAGTATCTCTTCCTCTCTTCCTCCATATTTCTCCCTCCTCTCCTCTCTAACACTCTCTATGTCTCTTTTCTTTTTTCATTTCTCTACGACCATCCCTATCTCTCTTTTCTCACTCAGAACGACTCTCTCACTTCCTCCTAATGTCTCCTTCCTTTCTTTTTCAACCCTCTCTTTCTTCTCTCTCTCTCTACCACCCCATCCCTATCTCCCTTCTCTCACTCAGTACGTCTTTCTCTCTTCCTCTATATCTCTCCCTCCTTTTCATCTTCAACACTATTTTCTCTTCTCTCTCATTTTCTACCACTCCATCCCTATATCCCTTCTCTCAGTACGTCTCTCTCTTCCTCCATATCTCCTCCTACTTTCTTCTCCAACCCTCTCTATCTTTCTTCTCTCTCTCTCTCTTTTTCTACCATCCTATCCCTACCTCATTTCTCTCACCCAGTGCGTCTCTCTCTCTTTCTCTCTTCCTCCATATCTCTTCCTCCTTTTCTCTCCAACATTCTTTATCTCTCTTCTCTCTCTCTCTCTCTCTCTTTCTCTACCACCCCATTCCTATGTCCCTTCTCTCTCTCCATCTATCTCCCTCTCACTCTGTTACAAATTTTCTCAACATTTTTTTCCAAATTAAAGAAGCCTGGTTTTATGACAAACCCATCTTTTGGAAAATCAAATATGTACAGGTAAAAAAAACGAGAGAAGAGGAGAGAGCAAAAGAGAGAGAAAGAAGAAGAGAGTAAAAAGAAAGAGTGAAAAAGTAAAATTTTAAAAATTATCGAAATGATTCACACTCAAGTCAAATAAATGATGATACATGGCTTGAGTTTGAGGACGACCTAAAACTATTTTTACACTGAATCACTGCAAACTGATTTTAAGGTGAAAAACGATGTAAAATCGTAAGGACAAAAAAAGTCAATCAAAATGTGTTGGATTCTAAAAATCCTCTGAAGAATCATTGACAATTTCATTTGCTCAAACATTTTCTTGGAAAACAGCAAAAGTCTCTACAGGGTAAAAGCATCTCTATATTACTTAAACTACCGGCCATAATTATTAGGTCACCCCAGTATTTTAAAAAATGATGTATTTCATACTATTTTTTAGTATTTATTGCCAAGTGAACCAATTGTAAATGAAAATAGAATGGTTCTTTTGTTATTATTACTTTGCAAAAATTTATAAGGTAAATAGCGACAATTTACCCATCGCACCCTGCAGATTTGCTATATACATGTATATATACATATATATATATGTATGTATATACACTACCGCCCATAATTATTAGGTCACTCCAGTGCTTTAAAAAATGACGTATTTCATACTATTTTTAGTATTTATTGCCAAGTGAATAATTGTAAATGAAAATAGAATTGTTCTTTTGTTAATACAGCATGTGCATCAAATGAATTTATAAATATTTAATAATTACCTATATTGCAGTTTCATCAATGAAAGAATGAAAAAAATTTAGGGTGATTCGGACGAGTTCATCTTTGCTTCCTTGCCTTGTAAAATTTTGCAAAGTAATAATAACAAAATAATTATTCTATTTTCATTTAAAATAATACACTTGGCAATAAATACTAAAAATAGTATGAAATACATAATTTCTTTTAAAAAAAACTAGGTGTAATTATGACCGGTAGTTTAGTTCTCGTTTCATTGTTCTAATTATTCAAGCAACGCAAGGCTCAATAGGCAGTGCGTTGTGGTGCAGTAGATATCATCTCGGAACGAGAAATCGAGGAGCCGAGTTCGAATTCCAGTTAAATTCACTTACGCGCAAATACCTTTGGGAAAGTTATTAATCCGCCTCTTCCTTCCAGTTATGGGTTAAATAGCAGATTTGGTTCTCTAGCCTTGGCTGGCAACCAGTCTCTCGCAGAAAGTAATGGGAACCTACTGCGGGATAATCTTCTGCCCAGTCAGTCATGTCTCTTTCGAGACATTATCGCCCAAAGCGTGTGTCATGTATGGCACTTAACTGACTGACCGACTGACTGAAGGCTCAATATCTACACTTGATAAACCGTTAATAAATATCTTTGTTGTAAGGACGTACACGGCGGTCACAAAAAAGTGCATATTATTCGCATATGTAGCGTATATGACTGATCCTTGACATGAAATTGTTAAGATTGAACGGAGACTGACTAATTGACGTTGGCTGTTGATGCTCTTTTGGGATATTTAAAGGATTAAACATATTTTGGACTATAGGATTATTTTTTTGTAGGGAATATTGCATTAAGAACTGTCCGAGAAATAATAAAGATTTTTTTCTAATTCTATTATGAAAATGCTTTTTCCGTCCTGTTATTTAATCCATAGATAGGGGAAGAGATAAATTCATGTCTTTCGCAATGGTATTTTCGCGCAAATGAATATAACGAACACGATAAGCGCTATCGATTATCCTACTTCGTATATCTACGTTGTAATTCGGAGAGCATCCTCTCAGGAGATATTAACTCTGAAATGAAAATAATCAGAGAACGTAAAAGAGTTTAAAAGAAACTGTTGAAAATAAAGGTGCCGGGTAGTAGAAGAATGTTTGCTAGTGTGTAAACGATGGTGAGAAAAATGGGTTGGGATAGACAGATTAGACTAGCATCTCCCGCCCACCCCTTCTTCAACATCAGTCAGTCTGCAAATCTGGATCGGTATTGTTTAGATTAAGTGATTTGTCTTTTGCTGTTCTACTCTAGACTTTAGCTCTTGTTCACCAGTGTCATTCTCGCGAGATTAGATATGTCGAAACGAGAGGTCGGAAGACCGATCCATCAAACGAAATCTCTTATGAGATGAGACGTTGTTATCACTAAAGAGCGTTTTCCCTTTTTTGATCGGATTGTTAACTGACTGGACATGACCTTACATCTACAAGTGGTTCTGAAAGATTACTTCCGGCTGGTGATAAAAGGGATTGGAAAAAAATAAAAGTAAGAATGTTGCAACCAAAAGCTACAATTCTGTTTTATTAACAAATGAAAAGCAAATTATTAACAATGACGCGAATTATTTTGACGATAAAAAATATATTGTACACAAACCATTTTCCTGCTCCGAACTATGGCGATCATGACACTTCACAATTTCCCGTCTTTTATTTATTTTAAGTAGGGTTTAACATTGTCTCTTGGTCTCCAGGTTGTGGTGTAATGGTAAGCTTGTCTCGCGAGAATGATTACGAATTAAGTAAGTTCTATCCCCACTGGGTGTTCATACTTTCGGCCTTGTGCCACATCCTTAGAAAATCACCACTCTTGCCCGATTTCTTTAATTTGTGTTTTCCCCCTATTTTAGTGGCTACTATATCATATGCTAGGTCTACTAAGACTGTTCTAATAGCCCAGTACAGTTGCGAGCATAAAAATCAGAACGATGTTAAAAAAAAAGTTTAAATTTGAAATCACTTTTTATTTTAAATCTTCATAAGACATTTTATCAAAAAAAATCTAAGGAAATAAAGGTAGATTATATCATTCCAAAAGCTCAATAAACTTATTTTGATAAAGTTATAAAAATAATTATATAGCTTTAAAAAAAATAGATGATCAAAAATATCAGAACGATTAACAAAATCATATTATTATCATGGATACATCATATCCAAATGGAAATAACGTTTATAATTCATTAGTCAGTCAGTGAAGTGCCATCCGTGATACACGCTTGGGAGATTATATCTAGAAAGAGACATGACTGACTGGGCAGAAGATTATCCCGCAGTAAGTTGCCATAGCTTTCTGCGGTATACTGGTTGCCAGTCAAGGCTATAGAACCAAATCTGTCCTGCTATTTAACCCATAACTGGAAGAAATAGACGGATTCATACCTTTACTCAAGGGTATTTGCGCGTAAGTGAATGCAAGGAATTCAACTGAAATTTGAACTCGGCTCCCCGATTTCTCGTTCCGAGACGATATCCACTGCCCCACAACGCACATCCAAACTATTCGAGCTTGTCGGGATAGTATTAATATTCATTAGTACTTGAAGTGAAAAACCTTTACTTTAAATAAGAGCTTGACATCTTTTGCTACATCAGCGAATTAATTTCTTGCATTGGTCTATGAAGCTTTAAAATAAAAAAGTTATTTCATATTTAGACCTTTTTCTTAACATTGTTCTGATCTTTATTCTCGCTATTGTATATGCAATGATTCTTTCAGATGTCTAAGTCTGCAGCGTTTTTCTTTATCTAGTACTTCATTTTTAATTCTACAAGAGTTAATTTCCACTCTTTTCCCTCTATACCTGATCAGCTCTGCCTGATTTTATTGTCTCGCCTCCAACTACGGCCTTTCGAGATACGCCATCCTTATCTTGAGACGGCATTTTGTTTCAGCTCTATTTTCTTACCTCAACTACAAGGAATGTCGTATATTCAGTTTTTGGTCATGTTCTTCTTCGTGTTAAGCTTTACGCGGTAGAGATTTTCCCGTAGAGCGGAGCTGCTTCTGAATATTGTCCTTAATGTTGTATAGACCGCAGATGTTAATCTTTTCAGCGATTACATCGAATCACTAGCTACAGTTACTGCTAGGAAGATCTGATCATTGTGTTGGGCCAGAAAGTTTTTCTTGTCAGAATCCATATTGTACATATACAACTCTAACATTCGTCCGTGCATGGAATACTGTAGCCATATCTGGTCGGGTGCTCCTGCTATTCATCTCGGGGTCCTCGACAAAATTCCGAGGAGGATCTGCAATGTAATCAATTCTGATTTAGACGCTAGACTTCAGCCCCTTTCTCACCGTTAGAACGTCCTGTCTTTTCTACAAGTATTTTCACGGTTCCTGCTCTGACAAGCTTACCTTCCTGGTGCCCCCTCTCAACGAATTTAGCCGTGCTACTAGACTGGCAACTAGGTCCCACCCTTTTATAGTGAAAACTATCAAATGTAACCGCCTCTTTTACCTTTTCTCGCACTTCCCGCATTTGGAACTCCCTTCTGTAGACTTGCTTACCTGATAGCTACAATCTCCAAGAGTTTAAGTGCAACGTCAATTTTCATCTTTTATCCCTTTAATTCTCATCTTTCTTTTATCCTTTTCCTGAACCCCCAAACTCCCGAACCGTTATCTTCTTTCTCTTTCTTTTAATCTCTTTTCTCTTGTAAACCCCTGCGCTTCGGTGGCAGTACTGCATTGCCTGGGTGTAAATCGATTAAAAAAAGCCCTTGACGTCAAACAGACAGATCATAGCAATTTCTGTTTCCACCTCCAGACACTGATGTTCTGTTTTCATGATAGTTGTTATTCTGAATGTATACTCTCAATGCTTATCATTTCTTGCTGGTATGTGGCTGGATTGTCCGATACATCGGAAGATCCTTTTCTTCACACTGTATGTATGGTGGAAGTTGAAAAGGTCAAGATTGGCTTGTAATATACTGATATCTCGAACCCATTCTCTGTGTGAGTCATAAGTACACCCAGGAAGGCTATCTGATTATTATTTTCATCTTCCACAGTGAAGTAGATTTAAAATGAAAATATTGGCCAAGAAACACATCTGGAGAATTAGACGTCTGAAAGTATCAGCGCATATGCTAAGTTATAATGATCTCTTTATTAATCCTAACATAGAAATAAATACGATATGGATAAATAAAAGCAAGTCTTCAACAGCAGCAGCTGTAACAAAAGAGAATATTTTAAGTTACTGCATTCAATCATGACAAGCACAGAAACACTCATCAGCAGGCAGCTTAGGTTTAAAGTGTTGGAGTTTTTGGATATCCTTGTATACTTGTGAGCCAACCATGAGCTGACTCATTTAAAGTTCACCAATAGAAGGCTTAACCAATCAGAAGGTTCAAAATATTCAATGCAACGTGTATAAAAGCAACCATATTTTCTCGAGTATTGGCAATATAGTCAGATTCAATAAATGTCTGACTCGTGAATGTTAATCTTTGACGTAGTTTCATTGAACAGATTACGTACTGCGCTGTATTCTATATTCATCAACTATGGTGGACATGGTCAACATAAGGCTCCGTGTTCTCTACAGAGAATTGTCTTATTAGCCAAGTCGATTGAAGTCTTAGTTCGTGCATTTGGTGACATAGTCATTGGAAGTTCAATCTCTGGGTTGGGTAGTGTGTACTTGAACTCAGTGTAAGCAGAGAGAGAGAGAGAGTAATAACAACTGATCAGTAATAAAAATGACATAGATCAGATAAAAAATTCAGTTCGGAAGTCTTTGTAAGTTCTCTAGATCGACACACACTTGATGAAGGCTGGAGAGCTCAAATACCCTAACGTTGTGGTTTAGTCCTCATGTAAATAATGTAAATAATGATAATTGCTCATCTCAGAAATTCAGAGAGAATAAATGCTATTGTTTTCCAATAAATATTTCTGAATATGGTATTACTTATCATATTGTTGAAATGTGATTAGATTGATACATTTAAAATGGAGTTGAATTATGATACTGTTAAAATGAGGTAAATCCTGATACTAAATTTAGATTTAAATAACATTGTAGATTTCAAATAAGCAAATAATATTCAACAAGTTTGTTTTACAAGTTCTCTGGAGAGGGAAACATTTGAAAATGGGTATTACTCAATTTTTCTCTGCGCTCTGGCTCATCGTTTAATATCCTGACAAAATACCATATCACTAGTGTGTCCAATCATTGAATAAAATTACGCAAACCATTCACATAAAGTCCTTCACATGCCCATCCCTTAGTTGCAATAAAAAGGCTATTATACATATTTTCAACTACTCGATTTTCAAATTGACTAAATCACCAAAAGTACGCAACAAAGATCTGATGGAGACGCTCGGCAAACTCAATATATTTGGGAAAGACATTAGAGTAATCAACAACTTATATCGGAAACAAACTGCCTGCATACGGACAGAGAAGTTCAGCAGATATACATCAATAGAAAGGAATGTAAAACAAGAGTGTGCCTTCTCGCCAGAGTTTTTCAACTCATTCAGCAAGCAACTCTGAGAGCTCTAAAAGTTCTGCCAGGATTCGTCATTGCGGCTGCGATCTGAACAATATAAGATCCAAAAATGATACAGTGCTGATAGCAGACACGGAAAGTAAACAGCAAGATCCCCTACAGGAAGTGGAGAGATAGGACTACATATAAACTACAGAAAACTGAATGCATGGTAATCAGTAAAAAGAGTAGCCCTAAGTGCCAAATCCAAGTAGGGGAGACTAAAATTAAGCTAGTACAGAAATTTAAATACATAGGAATTGTCCAAACAGAGGATGGAACGTGTGACATTGAGAGCTAAAGATGTATTGGTTTGGCCAACTATGCATTTCAGAAGCTAAATAGAGTATTGAGAGACAGAGATATTTGCTAATAGAGTATTGAGAGACAGAGAGATTTTGCTGGAAACAAAGAAGTGAGTAATGGATTCTTATATGATGTTAGTCCTTCAATATGGCAGTGAATGCTAGATTGTCTCAACAAAGATTAAGGAAAAACTTGACGCAACAGTAATGTGGTTCTACAGAAGGCTGCTGAGGATACCATGGACTGAACATGTGAACAACGACGAGGTTTTTGAAAGGATGGACACAAAACCTATACTTACAGAAGATATATATATATATTAGGGACAGACAGCTAAAGTATTTTGGATATGTAGTGAGGAATGAGGGCTTGGAGAATCTGATGCTCACGGAACGGATAGAGGGAAGGAGAGACAAGAGAAAGCAACGCATTATATACTTGAGGGTCTTGAGTAGATGGAGGGCGGGGCTTGGGTGGGATAAAAAAGAAGGGCTGTTAAAAGCTACAAAGCATAGGGAGATGTGGAGGGCCATGATCTATGTTCTTAAGGAACATAGCACGTAGAAAAAAGAAGAAGAAGAAAAATTCAACTAACAACGAAGCAACCTCTTTTGTGCTTCTTGTATATCTGTTTGGCTTCTTGATAAATGTCCTTTTGTCAGCCTTCAAGCGATGGTTCACGCGACCATCTGTTAGCGATGTAGAAAAGTAAACAACCTTGAATCTCGTCTCTTGGAAATCGGGTGTGTGAACGACTGGGACAAATACGATGAGACAAAATTTAATTCTGATAAATAGTTTTATTTCTGAACTAGTTTTAGTTTATTTCCAAAAAATGTTTGTTTATAAAATCACTTTGACACGTTCCGGGTTCCTTTCTTTGTTTTACTTTTATTCATATTTGGCCTCATTCATATTCTTATTACAACGTTAAATGTCTCCACTTTCGATATTTATTGCGGTCTGTTTTGTCTGCTACAATGCCAAAGATGTGGAAGTCAGTGGTAATGAGAACCCCTGTTGATCCCAACTTTCAAGTAAAGAAGGCCAGCATGCTTGACTTAAAAACAAATGTTTGAATTTCTGACTTTTCAGCGAGTCTCTAACATGGACCACGAGTGCTAAAGAAAAATGCTGTTGTCACGAGGCACGGATCAGCGATAATAAGTGAAGGTAAAAAGGATGTTCGCCTGTTTTAATTCATGACATACCACCAACTTAGGAAATCTTCGTTATGTTTCTTAGACCATAAACAGGTTTGAACATCGACTATAGACGCCGGTGAGAACGGATCAACTGTAAGAACTACGGGATAGTTCCGCAAATGTTTTATTTTATATAATTTTAAGCTTTTTTTCAGTATTTGTTTTGTTTCGGAGACATAAAAATATGTAGAACTAGCAGTATAGCCCAGCGTTGCTCGGTGTAATGAAAGCTTTAAAACTAATCCATGGTCCTGGAGCTCAGACTCAGCTTAAAGAATATTTGTGTGAAGTTTGGTGAGAATCGGATAAAAAATGTGGATTTGTATAAAGGACATACAGACAGATAAACAGACACACACACAAACATCTTGCCTTTTATAGCGATTTTCTGTACTATTGTAAGAACTGGAACCTTGAAACTTCTGTATATCGTTCCTTATGTCTTTGTCTATGAGTGTATCAAATTTGATTAAAATCGGACTATTCCTTCTATAACCCGATTTTTTCGATTATTGATTTTCGATATTTATCGGGGGTACCTCGACACAAAACCTAGCTAAGAACACTCGCAGACGCTCACAGTACAACCGTGTAAATTTTCAAGAAAATCGGTTCAGCCGTTTCGGAGTCTATAGGTAACGGATATACACACATACACACACAGAGACAAAATTCCATTTATAAATAGGTATAGATAATTTCCCCATATCTTATTCATATATTTATTATTATTATTATTATTATTATTATTATTATTCATTTCTAGGAAATATTTGTATCTTTATGTTCTAATACGTTTTACAAGATATTGTATCACCTGTCACAAAATTCTTCATTCATCTAAATTAGATCATTTTTTGTCCCTTGTCTCTCGTTCGCCATTTTTATTTTTCGTCTACCCTTTTGTCTATTCGTCTCTTTCTGTACTCATCTTCTTTATAACCTCCTCACTTAAAAAGTTCTCTTCTCTTCTACCTTTTGCTTACGCTTATAGAACTCCCTCTCCTTTAACATTAATTTCTCTCTCTCTCTCTCTCTCTCTCTCTCGCTTTTGTTCATGTTATCTTTCTGTTTTACTCCCTTTTAAACACCTTTTATGATGTCTTTTTCACCCCTCTGCCCCGTTTCCGAATTACATTAAATCAAAAGTTGAATAAAAGCCTTTCACTTTCTTTCATTTTTCAAAATTTAGAGCCAGACAATTAAAACGCAACGATATTTTTGGATTCTCAAACACTTATGCGAGATGTCGGAAAGCCTAAGATGTCGGAAACCCTGCATTTTCACCCTTGCTGTTTTATGTGTATTAATTTGAAAGCTCGTCTTTTTACTTGGCAAATGTTTGCAGGAAATTGTATCATCTTGTTCCAATTTACTTTATCTTCTCTGTTAGCTTTCTCTGTCAATTTTCTTATTGCTTTTTTTTTTCACGCCGAAGTGAACAAAAATGCATTATAAACTCTCTTTTTGCCGGGACTCAAAACCGCGCCACGAACTCTTAATGTCTATTTTTGCTATTGTTCGAGAAATATGACAATGTAAAATTTGAAATAGAATAATTAAACTTTCTTTTTATTTGTTTTCCAATTTTTATTGATTTTTACTTGTTTAAATAATCATTTAGGTTTTCAGTATCATGTCCTTACACAAATATTTTCAACTGGGCACTAATTCAACTAAAATTACATCAAGACCAAGTGAATCTCTTTGGTGTATTTTGTAATGATATGACTTAGAACATTCTTAAAAGACTGCTTTGTTCCCGTTTTAGAAAAACTCAGAAAATTTCAACTAGGCTAAGGCTTCTCTCGCGTAAGGTATTGCCAATTTTCTATGTGTTTAGGTTTTCTTTTAGTCACAAACCAAAGGAAGTTTTACGCTTGATTCCATCTTGCACATATACAAATCAACCATCCGTCTGTGCATGTAATACTGCTGTCATATATAGTCAGGTGTCCCTGCTGTTCATCTCAATGTTCTCGATGGGCTCCAAAGAAGAATCTGTAATGTGATAGGTTCCGACTTGGGAACTCAACTCCAGCCACTTTCTCCCCGGCGGTATGTAGCTTCTCTCTGTCTATTCTACAAATATTTTCATGGCTTCTGCTCCGACGAACTTAAATCACTGGTGCTCCCGCAACTAGAATTTACTCGTGCAACCAGACTGGCAACAAGGCCCCATCCACTTACAGTTAGATCAACGAAATCCAGCCGACAATTCTACTCCACTAGCTTCTTTATTCGCACTTCCCGCCTGTGGAACTATCTTCCGTATACTTGCTTTCCTGACAGCTACAATCTCCAGGTATTTAAATGCAAGGTCTTATCCACTTGACTCCAGTTCTTTCTACATCACACTTAGTATCTTGTTCTATCTTCTTCTTTTTTCTCTCTGCCTTAGCAACCTGTGTTTCCGTCATTCTTATGCCTTTTCTCTGGAGCTGGGTCGTCTTTCTCTTCACCCTCCAACTTGACTAAACTTTTGCTCTTATGTAGTCCCCTGCGCATCAATGGCGGTACTGCCTTGCTTGGGATGAAACGATTAAAAAAAAGTTTATAGCGATAGTATAACATACAACCTTACAGTCAGTCAGTTAAGTGTCATACGTGATACATGCTTGGGCGATCATGTCTCGACAGAGACATGACTGACTAGGCAGAAGATTATCCCGCAGTAGGTTGCCATTGCTTTCTACGGTAGACTGGTTGCCGACCAAGGCTATAGAACCCCATCTGTCCTGCTATTTAACCCATAACTGGAAGGAAGAGACGGATTAATACCTTTTCCAAGGGTATTTGCGCGTAAGTGAATACAATGGATTCAACTGGAATTCGAACTCGGCTCCTCGGTTTCTCGTTCCGAGCCGATATCCACTGTACCACAACGCACATCCTATAAACAAAATTCCAAACTTTCAGCAGCATTATTTCTCAATTTGCTAATGTTGTAATTGTATAAATACTTATGTATTTTTTTATGGATCACCCCGAGCAAGATGGTAACGCCACTGATGTGCAGGGGGCTACATAAGTGTAAAAAGATTAGATAGGAGAGAGTAAAGAGAGTGAAAAGAAAGACGAACCAGTTAGAAAGGAGCAAGAGAATGCTGGGAATACAGGTGTGATGACAGTTGCAAAGGTAGAGAGAAAGGAAAGGATATGCAGGGTGATGTAGAAAGAACTAGAGTCAAGTGGTTAAGAGATGAGTATTGACACTGCGTTTAAATTACTGGAGGTTGTAGCCGTCAGGAAAGCAAGAATATCGAAGCGTGTTCCACAGGCGGAAAGTGCGAGAAAAGAAGCTTCAGGAGTAGAATTGTCGTCTGCATTTGGTTGATCTAACTGTGAATAGGTGAAACCTAGTTGCCAGTCTGGTTGCATGAGTAAACACCTGTTGCAGAGGCACCAGTGACTTAAGCAGAAGCCATGAAAGTTGGAGCAGAAAGTTGGAGCAGAAGCCATGAAAGTATTTATAGAACAAACAAAGGGAAGCCACATCCCGTCGGTGGGGAAGTGGCTGGAGTCGAGCCACCAAGTCGGTACATTACTGATTCTTCTTTAGAGCCTGTCAAGAATACTGAGATGAACAGCGGGGGCGTCTGGCCATATATGACATCAGTACTCCATTCACGGACGAATGGTTGATTTGTATATATGCAGGATGGATTGGAATGCGTTTAACAGTTTATTGGCTGATAATGAATCCTTTTCGGAATTTTACGCCACTCGGTTTGATCTTGTTCCATAGGTTAAATAAGTCCGATGTGAAAATAAATCCTTGATATACAGCTATTTTCTATTTTCATATAATCTGGTAATTCCTTCTTTATCCGCATGCAGACGTTTTTTTTTAATTCCTTGTAGAGTTTATGGATTAATTTTTTATCTTTTCCATGTTGACAAAAAATTTTAGTTTTTTCGCTCTTTAAAGAATATTTTTTGATTATTTGCCGTCTGCATTTTTACGATAATCTAATGCTTCTTCTTTGTCCCGCTTTACCTAATCCTAACTATATTATCTCGCGTTCTTTCATGTTTTCATGTTTCCATGTTTTATGTTTTTCCTCTTATGTTATGAAAGGGTTCGCCTATTTATTCATTACTAGCAGTATAGCCCGGCGTTGCTCGGGTGTAATGAAAGCTTTAAAACTAATCCATGGTCCTGGAGCTCAGACTCTTTAGACGTTGGCACGAAGGACTAAAAAGCAATAGTTCTTTCCAGTTAAAGCGAAACCATAAACTGAAAGAAAAATGAATGGAAGTAAGTCAAATTTTGATTTCCTGGTAACGATATCAAATACGTGTTGTCGTCGTAAACTGAATTTTGAAGACTAAATAAGTCCTCTGAGAAAATGGCATCATGGCTGAGACTAAGAACTACAATTATACCTACTTAGAGCCAAACCCGAAGCAAAAACTAAAATAAAAGGGCTGAAAAAATACAGACATACAGGCAGATTAACAGACACAAACACAAACATCTTGCCTTTTATATATATATATATATATATATATATATATATATATATATATATATTATCAATTTTCTGCACTATTGTAAGAACTTCTGAATATCGTTTCTTATGTCTTTGTCTATCAGTGTAACAAATTTGATTAAAATCAAACCACTCCTTCTATAACCCGATGTTTTCGATTATCGATTTTTGAAATTTATCGGGGGTATCTCGATACAAAACCTAGCTAAGAACACTCGCAGGCGCTTATAGAACAACTGTGTGAATTTTCAAGAAAATCGGTTCAGCCGTTTCGGAGTCTATAGGTAACGGATACACACACACACAGACACACACACATACACAGACAAAGTTCCATTTATAAATAAGTTTAGATTTCTCTCTTGCAGTTTTTCTTATTCTATGAGGATTGTTCGTTTTTTGGATGACATACATGCTGCCAATGCACTAGTATCCAGCACTTATTTTTTTAATCTTTATCTTCTGCTACGTCTATGTTCTGCAGTTTTTCTATTTCTACACACTTCTAGTGAAGTTTACTTAATATACTTCTTGACCTGATATGCTATCTACTTTTCGTTACGTCAATAATTTAATCTCTACCTTCTTTTATTTGTCTATATTTCTGAGATTAGGTAGTATTTAAAGTCCTCATCTTTGCTGCCATTAGTACGACGTTTCTTCGGGTGCTAGGAATTTCGAACCGCACCCTTTATTACAATCAATGGGGCATGTCATCCTCGTTTGCAAGTCATGAGTTATCTCTCTAACTCCGCAAGTTACTTGCAGCTTGGTATTGGACACACAACACTTTGGATCAAGTCACATGAATTAACATGGGCCATGTGTTCTTAAGGACCAAGAACAACTGGATTTTTGGGACTTATAAACCTAATGTCCAGTAACCCTTTTTTACCAAATTTCATATTGCAATTTTTTATGTTTTTCTATAGTATTTTTATGTTAATGGTTTTCCCTCGTATTTTTTTATATTATAATAAAGGATTAGGTTCGAAATTGCTAGCACCTAGCACCTGAAGAAGGCAAGATCGTACAACGACCGAAACGTCGTAAAAATGGCAACAAAGATGAGGACAATAGTCCGAATAATGTAGTTACCTTCATTTATCTTCGTTTTTTTCTTTTAATAATTTACTATGCGTCCGTTAAGACGTTCCGATTCGAGTTTTAATGCTATCCCAAAGCTTCATATCAGAAATTTTCATTTTTAACTGCAACTTCATATTGGCTGTGGAATTCTCCATAGTGCAGTTTGTGTATCGATTTGGTGTTAGTTTCTTATTATTTTACATTTAATCTTTCTTAACAACAGCCACAACAATGATACAAAACTTCGTCTCGTGTATATTTGACCATTGTTTTCCTTTCTTTATTACTAGTCGCACACCTTACGAACTTTTAAGCTAGCACTTGTTGAAGGCTAATTGGTCGTCCTGTCTAAAATTGTAAGTACTTCTGATGCAATTTAGAAAATAGCAATGATAATTTTGAACAAATAATTTCGAATTACCCAATTCACTCCATGGAACTTCATAACGTCATTTAACTCTGATTCGGTCTATAAAATCAATTTCAGCCGAAAGTTCGATTTGAGCTGAAAGCCCAATTTTGGCTGAAAGTTCGATATGAAGCGAAAGTTTGATTTGCACTGAAAGTCCGATGTGGGCTGAAAGTCCGATTTTAGGCGAAAATCCGATTTAAGGCAAAAGTCTAATTTGGGACGAAGGTTTGATTTGGGACGAAATTCTAATCCAAACCGAAAAATGACTTCTTCTAATCACAATCTCTGCGCAACTTCAAAAACTCACGACACGAAACTTCTTACATTAATTCTAATTCCTTGGCATTTTGCAGAAATAAAATTAATTTCGATAACTCACAAAGCAGATATTTTCAAGTGAATTTAAAACAAAAACTTTTAAATTCACAAAGTTTTGTGTTACGTTAAGCTCAATATATATATATATTTTCAGTTATTTTAAAATTTGAATTTTTAACCGTCATCCGGACACACATCCCAATGCTGGACGTTCACACATCAAATGAAGGGCAGATTTTTATTCCCGGGACCATCTTGATTCCAAAACGGTGGCCCAAGTTAGAGGGAGTTCAGACACACACACATTTCTTTCTATGTCTGTTCTGATGAAATGAAATTTGCTTTATGAACACCATGACGTAAGATTTCTATGGAACAGACGAGTGTACAAAATATTTGAGAGAATTATTAGCTGTTCCCTCACAGGAAAGCGTGGCAGGAGAAAAAATACAGGGTGTCCATAGAGTCTCTTTGCACTTATTTATACTTGTTTTTCACATGTCCTCCATCATTAGCAATACAAAGGGTAATACAATTTTGCAGTTCAGACTTTTATACTTATCTAAAAACTGTTGCAAACTTTGTGGTAAAGAATAATTCAACTGAAGATCTTCCCTGAAGATCCGTTTAGATGAAACCTTGGTAGGTTTGTTGGCTCACTAGGTTAATTTACTTATTCTGCTCTGCTTACGTATTGAGCGCTTTTTTATTATTGATTACTTGTCTCGGGTCTTTTCTTTGGGCTACGTACTGGCTCGGTCTAAATTGCTTTGGCTGATGTTCATCAGTGTGCTTAGGTCTTTCTTTTTTTACAACCATTTTTTCCTTCCGCGTATATACGCGGTGGGTTTTTCGAAACGAGTATAATGATAAGTTTGCATTTATATTTATATAACCTCCAGAAATTTAAATGCAAAGTCAATACTCATCTACTAACCACTGGACTCTAGCTCTCTCCCCACCCCTGTATAACCTTCCCTTTCTCTCCACCTATGTATCTGTCATCGCACCTGCTTTCTATTGTTCCTTTCTAATTAGTTTGTACTCCTCACTCTTTTCTAATTAATCTTTTTACATTTATGTAGCCCCCTGCACATCAGTGGCGTTTCCGCCTTGCTCGGGGTGAAATGATTAAAAAAAAAAAAAATATATATATATATGTGTGTGTGTGTGTGTGTGTGTGTGTGTGTGTGTGTGTGTGTGTGTGTGTGTGTGTAACCGTTTTTTAATGTAATAGAGAGGATATTTCCTTCAGAATTTACATTGAACAAACCATCTGCTAAAAGAAAATGAATTCAACAAGTTCACAAAGATAGAAAAGGGCTTTAGACAAGGATGTCTTCGCTCTAGATTTTATTTAATCTATACAGGGAAGCAATCTTAAAAGAAACAAACTTCCTACTAGTATTTATTATTAGTGGGTGAAGTCTTAACGAAATGTCATACTCATATGGCACAGAATGGCTGTCAGACATAGAAAGAAAATTGCAGGTATTCGAAACAAACTAGTAAAGGAAAGTCAGAAGAAAGGACTAACTATCAACTGTAAGAAAACAGAATGTATGGTCATTAGCAAAATGGTTAGTCCAAGATGTGAGCTATAAAATGACGACGTGAAAATAAGAAAAATACAACAATGAAACTGCCTGAGTTTGAGTTTTGTTTAACATCATATCAACCTATGTTGGTTATTTAATGCCAAAACGATAGGGTTTTAAGGTACTTTTTTTAAATGTTCGGTTATTGTGAGAAGGTTGATTTAGTCAGATTTTGATGAAATTGTTTATTTTAGAAAATTGAAGATGTCTTCTAGTTTTGTATTCAAAAATGTATTGCTGGTAATCTTTTTCCTTTAAAAATATGTTCTGGTAATAATTTTTTCCTTCAAAATGTATATTTTTCTATAAAAGTGTATTTTTATACTTTCATAGTGTTTTGACCCCAATGTGGGGGTTAACTATTTGCCCATAACAGGTGCTATCACTCCAGGCCAGGGTGAACATGGAAGCAACAACAATTAAGGGGTGGTTCAAGGCTCCTCACAACCTCCCAATCGGAGGCCTTGCTGCCGAATGCAGTCTACCGTCATGCACAAGACTGTGAAACTGTTTGGTCAGTAATGAAATAAACTATGGGGAATTTGACACCGAAATCGAAAGGAGTTTTCGAATTGCGAAAGACTAGTTTGCAATGATTTTTCAATAAACAAAAAATATGGCTAGAAAGAAAGAATGACGTCCTGGGGTTTCGTTCGGTGAACAATTGTTTAGAGTTGATCTGGGTAAGTATAGATAACGCATAAGTAATGTTATTGTTTGGAAAGAGCTGAACAATCCAAAGATAAATAGCTGAATGGGTTGCCTCCCTTGACTCTACACAACTTTGCTAGATCAATTACAATTGAATAGTGACTTCGATCTTCACTAGGTGCTCCAAACTTTCTGCCTTGTGCAAAATCTAGATTTAAAGAGCACTTCGATGCGATGTAATGATTAAATAACTAGTCTCGCCATAATTTATGACTACTGAGTAGTGATTTCGATACTTGCTTGGTGCTTCATTCTTTAAGTCTTCCTATTTCCAAGATCTATGGCACTTCAACGTGGGATATGGTTAACAAGCGTGTCTCGCTAGACCACTTTCAAATGTGTAGTGAGTACGATACTCACTGGGTAACCCATACTTTCGACTTAGTGCCACATCTATGCCAAAGAAATGAACGCTGATATGTTAAGATATATCAATAACTCTTGGATTAATATTTGTCTATATTTCTGAGATGAGGTAGTATTTACAGTATTTACATTTTTCGGAATATTGACCTCATCTTTCTTGTCATTTGTACGACGTTTCGGTCGTTGTACGCTCCGGCCTTCTTCATGTGCTTCAAATTAGACAAGGAATGGAATTCATATAACCCAGTGATTGTAATAAAGGGTTCAGTTCAAAATTCCTAGCACCTTAAGAAGGCTGGAGCGTGCAACGGCCGAAACGTGGTACAAAAGGCAAGAAAGATTATGACAATAGTTCGAATAATGTAAATACTCCTGGATTAATATCAATAACTCCTGGATTAATATCAATAATGCTGGACAATTTCCTTACAGATAAAAAGTAGATTTGGGGTAACAGAAGGATGGTGAGAATACCATGGACTGAACATGTAAGCAATGATGAAGTCTTAAGTAAAATGGGAATGAAAAAGAGATTTGTGTTTATAATTCGGAAAGCATAACGAGAAAAGGAGGCTTGGAAAATATGGCACCCGTAAAACACATTGAATGCAAGAGGGCCGTGGGATAAAGCGAATAATCTACCTAACGAATTTTTGTGAACAGATGGCAGAACATCAATCGATATTACAGAAATAATATTTAAACTTACAAAGGATAAGAAGTTGTGGAGGGCCCACAAAGCCTAAACCCTGAAAAGACAGCGCGCATAACAGAAGACTAACATAAGTTTGATTTGAAAAAAAAAATTTTTCCAGATAAATTGATTACTGCCACGTAGAATTAATGAATATCGTTAAATGCAACAAAACACCGAACATCTTTCTTTGTTCATATCCATTAAATATTTATCGTCTTGAAACATCTACGAAAATGTCACAGAGAAGGAATTGTTCAAAGTAACGCCGCGTCACGTCAGTTCACGTCAAATCACGTCGTGTCACATCGTACATGAACAATAACACTTAATTTCAAAAGTAAAAATGAATAATGATATAGAAAATAAACTATAAATTTTAGAAATGATATAAAGAAGAAAGCGTAAAAATAAAATATGGTACAATGTATAAATAAATAAAAAAAAATCATATAGAAACACTGAAGACTTTTTAAAAATGTCTTCCGCCTGGACACCAAACATGCGCTTCCCAAATGTGATGTATTTTTGTCCCAACATATTTTTATTAATATTCCTTTTATTCTTTTCTTCGTGTTTACTGTCGTTCCTAATGTCTTCTTTGTTATTTACAAGCACCTTTCTAGTTTTGTCAAATTACGAGTGAGAAGTGCGCAAAAGATGTTAAATAGTAAACAAAAACAAAAAAAGGAAAACAAACCTGCAAGATAAAAGAGCTCTACTTAAAACAAAAGACAAAAAAAATCTTTACTCATAATGGTGGAGTCGGCTGTCGGACGACGGCGGGTCACATGACTTCACTCTTGTAAGCCTTGATAATGGATTCCCGACGAAAGTGAACAGACGACCAAGTGGCTACAAGATTTCTATTAGCGAGCCATGTATATGCACAGGCCTGTGTTCAAAGGCAATATAAATAAAATCTGAGGAGAATGCGAAAAAAAAAAAGAAACAAAAAGGCTTCTTATTAATGTGTTTCCATTCGGCTCACCATTCAAAAAAAATACAAGCAAATAAAAGTGCGATAGATCATTTTATTTTAAAAAAATGCTGAGTCGAAAAAAAATAAGCATTACATAAATATAGCAAAATTTGAATAAAAACTAAATTGAGAAATTAAAACGTGAATGACACAAAATGCAGCAAGTCATGGTTTAGAGACAAAATATTATTTTTTCTGTTTGTTAATATTTTGTTATAAGTGTTTTAATTTCTAAAAATATCGTTGTGTCTTAATTGTTCCGAAAAGCAAGGCTCTAAATTTGTAACGAAAAAGAAAACAGAATATTTGATTTCCATTTACGATTTAATGGAAATGAAAGAAAAATGTGTGGGAAGGAATTGCATTCTTCGAGGAAAGGAAAATATGAGAGACAAACAGCGAGAGGTTGAAAGAAATAAACGATGGTAGGGGCGAATCGTGAAAATGCGAGAGAAAAAAAACTTAAAAAACGCAATAAAAATAAAGGGTTCCAAAAAGATTAAATAAAACGCAAGAGAAAATAAATAAAATGATTTTGAGTTTTAAGTCGACAAAAAGGAAACAATCGTGGGAAAAAGAGTGAAGAGAGCCGTACTGTGAAACAGTAATTAGCAAGTGACTTACAGAGACCAATTCCACAGGAATGGGGTCCATTCTAACTTGGTACCTCTTACTTAATAAAAATCCCAAAGTCGATGCGTTATGCAACAAAATTTATGAAATCCTTTTTATAGCTCATAACTATTTAAAAATAAAACTATCACTATAGTAGAATATAAACGAGAACCCAGTTTTATTAGTGTTAACGATTTATGTCATATTTTCCCAGGTGATTTTGAAAATTATTACCTATTAAATCAGTTAAGTGACATACGTGATACACGCTTTGGGCGCTCATGTCTCGAATGAGACATGACTGACCGGGCATAAGATTATCCCGCAGTAGGTTGCCATTGCTTTCCGCGGTAGACTGGTTGCCAGCCAAGGCTATAGAAGCTAGTCTGTCCTGTTATTTAACGCATAACTGGAGGAAAGAGACATATTAATACCTTTCCCAAGGGTATTTGTGCGTAAGTGAATGCAAAGAATTCAACTGGAATTCGAACTCGGCAACCCGATTTATCGTTCCCAGTTGATATCCACTGCACCACAACGCACATACTGTTCTTTTATCGGCTCGGAACGATAAATCGGCGAGCCGAGTTCGAATCCCGGTTGATTTCGTTGAATTCACTTACGTACAAATACCATAAAAAAGGTATTAATTCGTCTCTTCTCCGTTCAGCTGTTTGTTAAATAGCAGAACAGATAAAACTGGTTGCCTTGGCTGGCAACCAGTCTACTGCAGAAAGTAATGGCAACCTACCGCGGGAAAATCTTTTACTCAGCAATTCGTGCGTCTATCGTGAGTTAATCGCCCAAGTGTGATTCACGTATGACACTTAACTGAGTTTTCCGATGTTGTTTCTACTTTAGACATTAATTCTTTAAAGAGTTTTAGAAGTAATTTAGATTTATTTTAATTTACATACAACTTTCGTAATTTAAACTATTTAATTATATTTTAATTTTTGTTATTCAAAGCAAGAAATGTAACACATGATAAATCGAATTTCTGCCTGATATTACTCGAGAATTTTTATTTTATTTTAGATATGAATAAAATTGTGTCCTTTACTTTTCCAGGTTTAATAACTTGTCCTGTTATTTTCCAGGTTTAATAACTTGTCCTGTTCTTTTCCAGGTTTAATATAATCTTAAGAATATTACTTTTCACGCGCGCATTTTTCCATGTAATTATAAAAATGTATTTCTGGTAATTTTACCATAAAAATATATTGTTGTTAATTTTATCAAAATTTACTGATCATTTTTGGTGGGAGATATCTATAGCTGTAACCCTAAAAGTGCTACTAACTACCCCGGGTCAGGGTTAGCCTAGGATCAACAGTAATTAAAAGATGGTTACACCCTTCTCAAAAGCAACCAATTACCCGATAAGAGGCTGCTGGATGTAATTAATCGTCATACACAGGGCGCAGACAGATTGATAGAACAAGACTAAAAAACACGAATAACCAAACCTCTCCTAATTTATTTCAAGAAGGGACCTAATGTAAACTTATTTCCACATACGAAAAATGTAATTATTAGTTTAATACGACGGAGCGAAAGAAATTATTATTAGTGGTATTGTTGATTTTGCAGTTTATTGGAAATCGCGATATGAGCGCTGATTAGAACTATTTTAATACTCAGATGCTTGTAAAATCCAGAAAATAGAAAAACTAGTTAAAAATTGGGGAGAAAGGAAAAATATATTTTTCCCATTGTTATTCAGAAGCGAATTTTTTGACCAGTAGAGTGAAAAATAAATATAGTCAAAACAAGGCTGTCAGGACTTTTGATGGGGTAAGGTCAGATTCTTAGATCCCACATTTGATGGGGAAGGATTTGAAAATTTGAAAACTTAAAATCAGTTGAATTAACAAGAAGAGGACGAAGAGAAAATTACGTCAGATGAGGTGTTGTTGCCTCATTCGTTGAACCATAACTCCACCTTGAAATGTGTAGGTGAAAGTAATTTCATTGGTCAAAGATTTGATTTGCATAACGATACCCCGTGTCTCTCAGCATCCTACAAGAGAATTAGAGACAAGTATCAGTGGATATCGGCTCGGAACGAGAAACCGATGAGCCGAGTTCGAATTCCAGTTGAATCCATTGTATTCACGTACGCCCAAATAACCTTGGGAAAGGTATTAATCCGTCTCTTCCTTCCAGTTATGGGTTAAATAGCAGGACAGATTGGGTTCTATAGCCTTGGTCGGCAACCAGTCTACCGCATAAAGCAATGGCAACCTACTGCGGGATAATCTTCTGCCCAGTCAGTCATGTCTCTTTCGAGACATGATCGCCCAAGCGTGTATCCCGTATGACACTTAACTGACTGACTGATAAGAATCGAGACCGCAGTGAGAAAAATCAGTAGTTAGTTGGAGTCGTTAGAATTGCAGTCCAGATGTAATGACTGAGTTCCCAACCGAGAGCCATGCCGATTGGGTGCCAGCCGTAGAGACCGTGACGGTCGCCTTCCCTAGAGCTCCAGGCTGAAGATGTAAAGAAACATAGAAAAGCCTACCGCCGATCAACTTAAGAGTTAAAGTCAAATAATGCGCCTCCGATAGAGTCCTAGCTGAAGATGTATAGAAACAGAAAGAACCATTTTAAGTTTCAGAGCTGCCGAGCGGCAGAGTTCAAACGACCCCACTACCGCCGTCGCTACCATTCGCTCCACTTCGGCTATTTCCGTAAAGCTTGGATAAAGAGCCCTGAAAGAACTTTTTGTTTTAAAAGCAATTGGGAAAATTGAAAGCTCTGATTAATCTAAACGAATCTTTCGCTCCGTTGTGAACATTGAATTTTTACGATTGTACATTCTGCTTTTATTGTTAATTATTTTATATATATATATAAAGACTTTTTCTGTAACTCATCCAGGCGTCTTCGATCTTATTCATTTTTCCTGGGTTTTTTTTTTTTTTTTTTTTTTTGTACCGTGTTTATTTTATCAACACAAGTGTACACGTGTGTCCGGTCTGGTTTGAGGTGGTAGAGAAACGGCTACCGGGTTATCAACGTGACTTTCCTGAGATCAAAGAATACAGTGTGGGCAGGGAAGATCAAAGTTGTAATAGACGTCTTGAGGACCAGCTGCTGTGACGAGGCCATCACGATTAGCGACCCGAGAGCGTCGTCATAATTAGTGCCATTTCGGCAGCATCAACCCTGATTCAGGTTCCGGTCGTCATCATTATCCCTACAGGTTCCGGACCAGGGGGAAGCGAGCCTGCAGCCTGGTGGCAGTGTCACACTAATGCTTTTCCAAATAAATATCTTTTGAAACATTAAGTACAAATAATGATAAATACGAATGCATCGTTCGGTTGTATGGTAGACTAAAATTGCCATTATTATGAAAAGGTTACGTAATCTGAGAGTTTTTTTCTTCACTTAGATTTATAAAAATTGTCATTCATGGTCATATTTAGCAGCTGTCATTCAACAGTCCATCAAACGTTCGATCAGATAAACACGACTAATCGTTAATAATTGGTTTCATATTACTTTGTTATGCTATAAGTAAGTAAGATTTCTTTAAAATCAGATTAATTTAACTTTCAATTTGCAAGTTTTACTAAAATAAAGTGTCAGAAATCTTTTGAAATATTTTAAAATCGATTAATCGATTAATCGATTAATCGATTAAAATCGATTAAAAGTTTGTTTACAAATTTCTTAAAATTAAGAAAATGGCCACTTTTAAAAAAATTTTAAGAAATCGAAATTAAATGTGACATTCCAATCTATATAATTTCTATTTAAAATACACCAGAATTTTTTACTTAATGGAAATAAATTTAATCAAGCTTAATTAAGCTTTTAATTAAATCTAAAATGAAATCTTCAAGGATGTTTTTTTATTTCAAAAAATTTATTCTGAACTCTGGTATCGAAAATTTATGCCGAAAAAGTGGAGATAGCTAATTTTTATTAAAGAGAAAAATATGGTTAAAAAGAAAGAATGACGTCCTGGGGCTTCGTTCTGTGAACAATTGTTTAGAGTTGATCTGGGTAAGTATAGATAACGCATAAGTAATGTTATTGTTTGGAAAGAGCTGAACAATCCAAAGATAAATAGCTGAATGGGTTGCCTCCCTGTATTTCCAGACAACTTTGAAGTCTGTTTTGTTTTGTTTCGCTATTTTATATCCAGTCTGGACGACTGATTTTATCTCTAAGCATTCGAATTTAACTTTTTCGTATTTTGATGAGTAAAAAAAAAAAAAAGGAAAGTATTTAAACATTTCAATGGGTTATCATCCATATTGATTTATGCATAATAAACTATGACATTATCCCTCCTTCTACGGATTTTATCTCGTCTATAGCAGACCAACTTATTAATTTACTGATTTGAATAGTCGTCATGAAAGGAAAATGGTTCAGTGTTTCAGTCTGTTACTTTTATACTGTGGACCAGTTTATGAATATCACTCTTCAATTAAAATAGATTCGTTAATCCAAACTTAATTATTACAAGAAAATACAGAATTAGAAAATAGGTACGGGTAATATACCGGTTATCGTCGAAGTATACGGAATCGGCGAGGCAAGTTCAAATTCCGGTCGGGTTCGTTGCATTTGCTTTCATAATAATGATCGTTGGAAAAGAATGATTACATCGTTTTCCCCATTTCCAGCTTTGAATTAAATAGCGGCTGGACTGATCTATATAGGATTTATTGGTAGCCACTCTGGGTGAGGGAATTTTTAATTGAAAAAATGTGGAGAATGCAATGCGATATTACTCTCTTATCTTTTCCAAGGAATCAGAGAAATTCACAGATAATAACGAAAAGGAATACGTAGAGATCCATGGTGAGCGGTCAGCCGCTGCATTTGGGTGGCACTACATTAAATATGGGATTGTTTTTATACGAAATCATTGTATTGGAATAGATATAAGTTAGATTCTTTAAGAATGGATTCAAAGAGGGATGATGATATGTCCCGTTAAAGGATATATATCAATACCAGGTAGTTAAGTGGTTTAGGCAAATGTAACCAGGTCGGTCAATCTAGTACGTAGACGTAATCGTCGTATGCATTATTCTGAGACGTAGGCGTATTCAATAATCGTTGACCAGTAGACATCTGGATCTCTGGTGGAAGATCTCTCTCTCTCTCTCTCTCTCTCTCTCTCTCTCTCTCTCTCTCTCTCCGCTCTCGCTCTGTCCGGCATTGGTTTGTATTTATGACTGACATTAGCCAATCACATTCCAGTGAAGGGAAACCAAGGTGTATTCATATTTATTACCTATTCATTACATCAGATGGTGATGTAATGAAATATTTTAGGCTTGTGTTCGTAGTTGCTGATAATGTTATTAGTAAGCTTTCAAAGTATTTTCCCTAAAAGTCATGTTCTTTTTTTTTTTTTTTAATTATAGTGACATTAGGAAAAGAAAAAATTATTTCCGGTATCGTTCATATCCAATACCGGAGAGTTAGATCATTTGTTCAAAAGCAAGTCTCTCTTGTGTTTGTAGATACGGGCTTGTCGATCAAGTGATGCCCCCCCCCCATGCGTTGTGGTGCAGTGGATATTGGCTCGAAACGAGAAATTGGCGAGCCAAGTTCGAATTCCAGTTGAATTCCCTGCATTCACTTACGTGCAAATACCCTTGGGAAAGGTATTAATCCGTCTCTTCCTTCCAGTTATGGGTTAAATAACAGGCCATATTGGATTCTATAACCTTGGCTGGAAAACTGTCAAACGCAAAATGTAATGGCTGTGAGCTTTAGGTCCCACAAGTAATCGAAACAAGGAGCCTCATAGATCGTACGACAGCCCATCAAGACTGGGGCAAATTTAGACTCTGCTTGGTGGTGATGAACTGTTGCTAGTTCTGTTTTAGGTATACTGAATATCACATACTAATCTTACCCCCATTATGGGTCAAATATTAAGACAGATTGCGTTCTATAGCTTTGGCTGGTAAACACTCTACCGCAGAAAGTAATGGCACCCTACAGCCATTTTTCTTCGAGACATGATCGCCCAAGCGTGTATCACGTATGGCATTTAACGGACTGACTGATGTCTCCTCGACATAAATACTTTTGCATTCTAAACATACAATTTGATAAGTCCAGCAATGTTTCCAGTTTAACATTGAAACTATTTGCAACCCAATGTATCCTTTATGTACAAAAGCTGAAGCACTAATCGTTTCTCTCTCGTTAATTTACTGGCCATAATGTCAGTCAGTTAAGTGTCATACGTAACACACGCTTTGGCGATCATGTCTCGAAAGAGACATGACTAACTGGGCAGAAGATTTTCCCACAGTAGGTTGCTTTTACTTTCTGCGGTAGAGTGGTTACCAGCCAAAACTATAGAACCTAATTTGTCTTGCTATTTAACCCATAGCTTGCGGTAGAGAGAACGGATTAATACTTTTCCCAAGGGTATTTGCGCGTAAGTAAATGCAACGAATTTAACTGGAATTCGAACTTGGCTCTCCGATTTCTCGTTCCAACCCGATATCAACTGCGCCACAAGGCCATAATGTAACAATCTGTAAAAATCGCAGAAACTAATTTATAAATCGATGTTAAGCAAAAATCATAGTGTAGAATAGACATTTTTTGTCCTCAAACAACAGTAAATACAGCAAAATACTGCTTTATCTATACATTATTGGAAATTAAAAAACTCCAACAAGAACCCAATAATTACCTGGAATATCGTAGCTAAATCCAAGCATTACAATGAAAAAGGAGATAAATGTAATTTATGCCTTTTGGAAAAACTTAAACCATATCTATAATTCCAATTTGCTTAATAACAAAGTGATTTAATGACTACATGCTGTCATAAAAAATACTTACTTAAATTCTTAGACCCTAATTGATATAGATTCCTCTATGTTTACTTCTTTCTTTCTCCCCACCCCCCGCAATAATACTGTTAGCCATTATAGTTGAAAAAGAGATGCAAAATAATAGAGACAGACTGAGAAAAACATAGACTGAACATGCGATCAATTCGGAAGTTGTAAGGAAAATTGGACCTAGAACACTTGTACTTAAAATCAGAAATGGGTTGTTGAAATTTTTGTGAGATATAAACAGAATTTTTTGACTGATTCGTTTATTTTTATGTCATAAAATTTGGGAGGGGGGTATATAGAACCAAAACATTTTTTTTTCAGTTAGTAATTTCACCCATTTCAAGGCAAAAATCCTGTAAGAAGCAAGGTTGATAATGAGTGTCAAAGAGTAAGAGAATAAGAAAAGCATTTTTAAGTAGAGAGAACAATAAAAGAACAAGATGGCAAAAGATTGACATTAGTTTAAAGAACAATATTGGCGGGAAAGTAAGAGGAGGAAAAGTTAGAGGTTTAATATGTGATGTTGCATGAATTAGAAATCTACTCCTAAACAGAAACAGGGGATAAAGCTCTACTTCTGTTCAAAAGACTGGATAGACGTATGAACCGAACTATAGGCCAAACTATCTAATCCTTATGGGAGAGAAAAAGTAAGGAAATAATGCTTTAAATTTCAGAGTTCAGGCTGAGACGTAAAAAGTATGAGGTTGAAGTCGACTTTAGAAGGAACCTGAAACCCAATTCCAAGTTGGAAAAATAAATAAATAGTGAATAAATTTGTGGAGCCTCGACGGAGACTGTGAATTCGAATTCGGCTCTCAGATTATTCATTCTAAACCAATATCGATTACACCATCCGTACACACTCCAAAAGGATAATAGGCGGCTTAGAACATTTAATACTCGTAGGCTATATTGATGGAAGGAAGAGAAAAGCAGACAACTTACCTGAAGTATGTAAGGATAATGACAAAGAAACACGTGTTATTTTTAACGAAACAACATAAGGAATTTATTTACAAAGTTACACATTTGAAGATTCTTTAGCTTGTTCAGGATAAGTAATCAAACATTAAAGGTTCGTAGTTTCGATGTCAAGAAGAAAAAAAAGTTCATATCAAATTATCGGACACTACGAAATATTCCGAAATGCTTAAAACAAATTTATTGAGTTCGCGTCTAACATAAAAGTTGTACGCTTGTATTCAAGCTTAAAAGTTGAATAGGGTTCTTTGAAATTCCCCTCCTATCATTAGAGGCTGTTAATGTATCAGCGCATAATTTCAAAACGGCGTATTCAGACACGTGGGACTCTGCATTTCTTTCTTTCTTTCTTTCTTTCTTTCTTTCTTTCTTTCTCTCTCTCTCTCTCTCTCTCTCTCTCTCTCCTTTGATTAAACTTTCTATGCTTATTTATATCAAAAAGCGATTTGACTTCGGCTTGTTACTTTTTCTTAGTTTGTAAGGCTGCTCCTTTTCATTGGTTAAAGTAAATTTTCCCGTAGGCTCATTTAACTTTCCCTTGGTCACTCCCTTTTTCTTTTGGCCAAAATTAAATTTTCGCACAGGTTCGTGAGTTTGAAAACAGTGAAAAAAGGAGAATTAATTTTATTTTGTATTCACCACATAACTGAAAATTGTGAATTGATAGTAGAACAAAGACAAGTAATGGCAAATAAACAAACAAGTGACGAGAAGTTGAGGAGAGATGTGATTGCCCTTGTTCTTTATTGTTGCTCTGTAGTGAATTCGAATATTAGTAGTTATCACTTACTAGCAGTTATAAAATAGTCAAAGCTTTGTAACTTATCTACTATATATATATATATATATATATATATATATATATATATATAACCAAAACCTACCGCGGTTTCACACTACGGTTCTTCAGGCCATATGCCCTGAAGAAGCGTGGTGTGTAGCCGCGGTAATTTTGGCTCGTTTTAGATTTTTGCATTTGTAGCCTCTACTTTCTAAGCTTACTCGTGTCCGAGCACGTTATTGTTAAGGTTTCCTCTCGGGTTTTTTCTTTCTAACGGGTATTCGATGTTTTGTGCTTGTACGCCGTTTGTTTCTTTTTTTTATCCCCCACCTTTGCCCTAAGAAGAGGTTCTCTTCTGGGTGTTCAAGACGATTAAATTATAGTTAAGTTAGCGCCAGTTGTAGCAATTTAGTTTCTTATAATTGGTGTTAGTTTCACTGTGATTATTATTATTATTATTATTATTATTATTATTATTATTATATATATATATATATATATATATATAATTGAAAATAATTTCTCGCAGGAAATTGCCTATGAACTCATGGACTATATAAAATCCCGTTTCTTGATGTCAATATAAAGCTCAAAACCAACGATTTTTTCACTTACCTGTATAAAAAAACACTAGTACGAACTCTTGTGTTCTTAACTATAATAGTCAATGCCCAGAAAGATATAAAATAGCAGTAATAACGAACTTCTAAAATAAATCACATCAAAATTCTTCCTGCCAAAGAATATTTTTGAGCGAACCAAATCACATAAAACAAACATTAGTCATCAATAATTTTCCCAACTACTTCATTGATAAACAAATAAAATTATTCTTACAAAAATACATGACAAACATCGATATATTTTATTGCAGCCAAATGCACATTAATTATAAACAAGTCAAATTTTTTATACGAAAAATTATTAAACACCATATTTATGTCGTAATTCCTCAAAAACATGTAAAATTTATAATATATTATAGAAAAATGGAAAACACCAAACCTTGTGGTTTCTAATAATAACCTCGTCAAATCTAAACTAGCGATAACTACAATGCACTATACAAGATTGTGTTTCTGAATAAATTGCCTATATTGGCCATACTACCACTTCTCTAAGTAGACGCCTTACATGTCACCTATCTAGCAATAATAGTGAGAAAAAAATTAACTTATAACTTACAAGAAACATTAAAAAAATATTTGGTTGTAAGTACAAACATATTATTTAAATCCCAACATCGATGGCAGCTCACTATAAGAGAGGCACTATATATCAAGCAATTTTCTTCTACCATCGAACTTACATTATTTAACAGTGGAAATGCAGTTTTGAAAGTTAAAAAAAAAATAGACTGATGCTTACGCGATTCCCAGCCGCACGCATCACGTGATAGTTTTAAAGAACTCTCCTTTCCAAAAACACATAAAACAAAAACAATGATATTACAGTCAAATATGAGGGCATAATAAAAACACCAGCAAAAATAATATCCTTGAAAATAGCCAGTAAAGTGACTGAAAGCGCTCGAAAAATAAAAAAGATTATATATATATATATATATATATATATATACTCATGTACAAATTAATTGAAACAAATACTTTCCCTTCTTTCAACATACGGTCAGTTTTGACCCACTGGAGTGACAGTGTGTAATCAATTTTTATTTTTTCCTTAGATTAGTTCATTTTCAATGGTGTGCAGTAATATGAATCTATATACACCCTTGTGCTAATTAATTAAAATAACTACTTTAGTTTCCTTTCTTTCAACAATTTTTATCACACGCAGGCACTATTTTCTCATCTACGGCCATTGTTTGCAAAAAATGTTACTTCAAGGAAGCGTACGAAAATTGTAAAGCTCGACGAACACACCTGCAAGCCTTACAGAGAGATCGCGGATATTCTTAGTGTCAGCCCTTCAACTGTCAGTCGTGTCATCAAGGTGAAGAAGCAAACGCAACAGTCTGAAACGCAAAGGAAAATGCTGTCAGAATAAAAAAAAACGCCAAGAGACGGTTGGAGAAAGTTTGAAAAATCGTAGGGAGACATTATTCGTTTTGTTTAAATTATATATATATATATATATATATATATATATAGCATAATGATGATCCACGTATACTGTCTTAATATGTATAGGAAAACTAATAAAAAGTTGTATATTTAAAAATGTATTTTTTGACAGTATTTATTTATTTCTATTGTTATATATATATATTTGATATTTCAGACCGGCCTTGGCCTTTCATCAGAAACAATGATTTAAAAATTAAACGCTTCTAGTTTAAATTTTAAAATCATTTGTTTCTGATGAAAGGCCGAGTCCGGTCTGAAATATCAAATATATATATATATATATATATATATATATATATATATATAATAGAAATAAATAAATACTGTCAAAAAATACATTTTTAAACTTACAACTTTTTCCTATACATATTATCAGAGTATACGTTGATCATCATTATGCTATATATATATATATATATGCAGTTTTCATTAAAAATGGCAGACAAGGCTTTATGGTTAATTTTTATGTAATCTTTGATGTGATATGAATTTTTTTCTTTTAATGACATAAATTATTTAACATTGTCTACTGTGTTGTTTATCTGAGCGCTTTCTGCTATACTTTTAGCTATTATCGAACATAGATTACATTTTACGTGTAGCATAATCTATGTAATGGTATGTATATTTGTAGTGTGCATGTTTTATGTTCCGAACACGGTCAACAGGTTGTTAGCGTGTTCGTAGTGGATATTGTTGAGTGTTTTTTTTTTCTCTTTTGTTAGTAATGCTTCCATTATTTTTAGGTCCTGGGTATGACAATAAACTGCATCCGGCAGCAAGGCCTCTTATTGGAGGGTTGTGAAAAGCATAGAATCACCTCTTAATTGCTGTTGTTCCCAGGTTCAACCTGACCCGGGGTGATAGCACCTGTTAGGGTCTAAGCTATGGTAAATAGTTTATCCACAAACTGGGGTTAAAACACTATGAAAGTACAAAAATAGACTTTTATAGAAAAATAAACATTTTTTAAGGAAAAATATTACCAACAAGACGTTATTAAAGAAAAAAAATTGCCAAAACAGATTTTGAAGAAAAGAAAAAAGGAATTATAGCCATAATACATTTTTAAGGAAGAAAATTATTACCAGCAATACAATTTTGAATACAAAACTAGAAGACATATTCAGTTTTCTAAAATAAAAAAAAATAATAAAATTTTTTTATCAAAATCTGACTAAATCAACCTTTTCACTATAACTGAATAATAAAAAAAAGATCTTAAAACTCTACCTTTTGGGCATTAAATAATCCATAGAGATTGATATGCCGTTAAACAAAACTGAACTCATTCCAATCCATTACTTTTAGCCCCCTTTTTTTCATGTAGACGATGCTATGATATTTGTCTTGTCAACATGTTTGTTATTGATAGGGTTTAGTGGGTCTCTGTGTTTGTTTGAACGAGATCGAATTGAATTCTGTGGTGGCATAAAATCTAAACAGCCAAATTAAATATATATACTTTTATAAAATATTTTATTAATTTAAAATGTGCTAAATATATAAATTTGTTAAATGTATGAATTTGTCTAGATAAATAAGTCTGTTATATATATTAATTTGTTAAACATACAAACCTCTTGAAATTGTTCTTAACTTTTTGTTCGATTCTTAATAATTCGATTCGGCGTTAAATGATACGCCGTAAAACAAAAGAAAACAAACAAGCAAACAAACAAACAATTTAGAATATTAAGCGTGTGTTCTCCCTTCATTTCCTAGTTGTATGGCCGATATAATTATTTACGAAATTACGTAGATCAAGAACGCAGTTCTTCAAAGGACCTGCAAATTTCTAAATAATATTGGTTCGCTGTTGTTTGAATTTGGTCAATTTTATATAATTTATGTCCTCAAAAGAAAAAAATCATAACACTACATAAAAAATTACATAAAAAAAACTTAACCCTGATACCCTGTTTGTCATTTTTAATGAAACCTGCATAAAACAGAGATTGCTGCCTATATATATATATATATAAATGCTTTCTGACCGTGTCATTAAATCTGTAAGTTTTGGGCGTTTATATTACATACTTCTTTCTAGCACAAACAAAGACGAGGTCAAAGATGCAAATGGCAATCAGTCACGGACAAACACACACATTCACACAATCGCATACACATATATGCATATATCCACAAGTATATGACTTAAATATATATTTGAAGATAGACTCTTATATATTTATGTATTTATACACACATATATTTATGTATTTATAGATGAGGTTACGTCATATATATATATATATATATATATATATATATATAAATGGAACTTTGTGTGTGTGTGTCTGTGTGTTCGCTACATATAGACTCCGAAACGGCTGAACCATTTTCTTGAAAATTTACACAGTTGTATTATAAGCGTCTGCGAGTGTTCTTAGCTAGGTTTTGTGCCGAGGTACCCCCGATAAATATCGAAAATGGATAATCGAAAAAAATCGGGTTATAGAAGGAATGGTCCGATTTTAATCAAATTTTGATACACTCATAGACAAAGAGATAAGAAATGATATTCAGATATTTCAAGGTTGCAGTTCTAACAATAGTGCAGAAAATGTGATATCGATACCAGGAAATCAAAATTTGACTTACATCCATTCATTTTTCTTATAGTCTACGGTTTCGCTTTAACTTGAAACACCTATTGCTTTTTAGTCTTGCGTGCTAACGTCCAAAGAGTCTGAGTTCCAGGACCATGGATTAGTTTTAAAGCTTCATTACACCCGAGCGACGCCGGGCTATACTGCCAGTATATATATATATATATATATATATATATATATATATATATATATATATGTTTAATACTAATGGAAGTATATTTCGCAGTTAGATATTTTTCTTTTAAAAGTGCTCAATAGAAAAACCCAAATAGATGAGAAAAAAAGAAGTGAAATTTCACTTCTTTTTTTCTCAACGATTAGGGGTTTTTTTTTTATATCAACAAAACTCTTTACGCATTTTTTTTATTTTTATATTATTCTTATCTTTTATTTTTTATTTCTATTTTTTCCAACTCTTCGCTTTTTAGATTCCCAGCTACCGTCTTATTCCTTTACGGTTTAAACTTTTGATATGTGTAGCATTCTTTGGTTGTGTTCATAACTGATATTGTTGAGGGTCGTTTCTTTTTATTAATGTATCAATAGATTTTATAATTTATGTTCTGAAAAGAAAAAAGTAAGATCACATGAAATATTATATAAAAAACCTAAGTGTAGCATCTCTTTTGTCATTTTTCACGAAACCTCTCACTTGCTACCTAGGCGTCAATCATATAGGCCTCACCAGGCGGCAAGCGCAAACGTTATTTTTTAATGCTTATGCTGTTTTTTTTTAATTCATACATCATAAATATTATCTTCTATTTGGGTAGCAACCTTTCTTTAAACATCTTTCGTTGTATATGACAGACAAAGTAAATTTGATTAATGTTTCATTTAGTTTTTTCAGCATTTCTACAGTATTCAAAATAAAACAAAAGTTACATCTTGTACAATCAAACATGAACTGAAATTAACAGCATCTAAAAACTCCTTTGAAAATGGCTAAAGAAACTGCTGAAAGCGCTTGGAACAAAGAAAATACAGACGATTTTTGCACTCCCACCAAATGAAAAAATGTAAGATTCTGGAAAAAAAATAATACAAAATATATGAAATGTTTCTTGTTCGTCGTGTTCAACGAAATACATACACAGGTACACGCACTCTCTCTCTCTCTCTCTCTCACACACACGCACACACACACACACAAACACACACACACACATATATATATATAGGTAGGTAAAATATGCCGATTACGTTACCATCTTTTGACCTTTCAGGTTTTGCCAGAATAAATCGAAAATCTCTAAACCGTTGTATCGTAATTGGCTGATCTCCCTTTCTTAAACTCTCTACATGTTGACTCTTCTCTTCTTTCAAACATTCATGGACCACTTTTTAAGACAACTGCTTACTGGTCTAGTTTAATTTAAATCTAAACTAATAAAAGTTCAGTATAAATTAAATCTAAACTAATAAATATTCAGTATAAATTAAATCTGAACTAATAAAAGTTCAGTATAAATTAAATCTGAACTAATAAAAGTTCAGTATAAATTAAATCTAAACTAATAAAAGTTCAGTATAAATTAAATCTGAACTAATAAAAGTTCAGAATATATACAGTGAAACAGATCTGTCTGTGAATGACACGATATATATATATATATATATATATATAGGTAACGGACAAACACACACACACACACACACGATATATATATATATGTATATATATATATATATACACTACCGGCCATAATTATTAGGCCAGCTCAGTGTTTTAAAAATGATGTATTTCATACTATTTTTTAGTATTTATTGCCAAGTGAATAATTTTAAATAAAAATAGAATAGTTCTTTTGTTAATACTGCACAATAACATGTACATCAAATGAATTTATAAATATTTAATAATTACCTATATTGCAGGTCATCTTTACTTCCTTGCCTTGTTAAACTTTGCAAAGTAATAATAACAAAAGAACCATTCTATTTTCATTTAGAATTATCCACTTAAAAATAGTATGAAATACTTCATTTCTTTTAAAAGACTGGGGTGGCCTAATAGTTTAGGCCGGTAGTGTATGTAGGTGTGTATTTCTGTATACACATGCATATATGCATATGTATTCCTTTTCGCAGCACTATATATATATATTATAAGCGTTTCACCCCGAGCAAGGCATTTCACTGCCACTATTGCGCAGGGAGCTACATAGAGTGAAGAAAGGATGGTTAAATATAGTAAATGTCGGAGGGTGGGTGATAGGCGGGTAAGGATACGGAGAATGAGGGTTGCGTAGATGAGAGTGTTGGGAGAATAATTGGAAGTTAGTGTGATAGGAGGTATCTATTGACTCTACATTTAAACACCTGGAGAATGTAGCTGTCGGGAAAGCAGACATGTGGAAGGGAATTCCACAGGCGGGAAGCGCGAGAAAAGAAGCTGTTGGAGTAGAAATTACGGTTACATCTTATTTGTTTAACTGTAAAAGGGTGGGACCTAGTTGCTAATCTAGTATCTCGTGTAAATTCGTGCCTAGGCGGCACCAATGATCTAAGTTCATCGGAGCAGAAGCCATAAAAGTACTTGTAGAAGAGGCACAGGGAAGCCACATCACGCCGGTGAGAGAGTGGTTGCAGCCGGTCTGCCAAGTCAGTATCAACCACGTTACAGATTCTCCTTTGTATTTTGTCAAGAAGCCCAAGGAGAGTAGCAGGGTCACCCGACCAGATGTGGCAGCAGTATTCAATACATGGGCGGATGGTAGATTTGTATATGTATATATTACCGTAATTAATATTTTATTATAAACTGTATATATTCGGTTATATCTGATTACATACGTGCGTTTGTTTCGATGTGTGTATGTTACAGTTGGTGATGTCTTATTCATAATTATATATGCGTTTATATGTGACTACATGTGGTTGTTTCCATGTATGTGTGTTACTGTTAGGGATATATTTTATTACAAAACATATATATGCGTTCATATGTGATTACATGTTTGTTTGTTTTTCAATGTGTGTGTGCCACTGTGAATGATATATCTTATTACTCAATACATTTGTCTATAGTTCTACGATGAGGCAGTATTTACACTATTACATTGTTAGAACTATTGTCGTCATCTTTGTTGCCATGTTTACGTCGTTTCGGCCGTTTTACGCTCCGATCTTCTTCAGGTGCTAGGAATTTTGAACCGAACCTTTTATTACGATCATACGGTATATCATTCTCATTCCAAGTGCGATGCACTACTGGTAGCCATAAGTTACCTCCCTTTAACTCAACTCTTCTAAGTTATTTGTTCACCACTGGTGTTGCTTGGTATTGAACTCACAATTCTTTGGGACAAGTCACTGAAACTAACCAACGTCTGTATCCACTGAGCCATGTGTATATGCCTTTATAGGTGATTAGATGTGCGTGTCTTTTTCGATGTGTGTGTGTCTCTTTCGATGTGTGTGTGTCTCTTTCGATGTGTGTGTGTTACATTTCCCTGATTAAAGATTACATACATGCGTTTGTATGTGACTAAATTAGTGTGTTTGTTTCGATGTCTGTGTGTAGGTGGCGGAGGTCTTACAGTAAGTGATATGTCTTATTACAAAGCAACACTATAAAAGGTAGTTGATATCTTTATCAGATGAGATTTATGGCGTACTCAACCTGGTGAGGCTTGCCAAGAATTAATGATAACGTTTCTGTATTTTCGCAGATAGACAAGAGTTACTTACAGATTTCAATTCATTTTATGTCCATCTGTCTTACTCTTCATTTCCGAGCACAACATTTTGACCAATAATTATCTCTCCACAATTTGTCATATTTCTTTCTTTCTTTCTTTCTTTCTTTCTTTCTTTCTTTCTTTCTTTCTTTCTTTCTTTCTTTCTTTCTTTCTTTCTTTCTTTCTTTCTTTCTTTCTTTCTTTCTTTCTTTCTTTCTTTCTTTCTTTCTTTCTTTCTTTCTTTCTTTCTTTCTTTCTTTCTTTCTTTCTTTCTTTCTTTCTTTTTTCTTTCTTTCTTTCTTTCTTTCTTTCTTTCTTTCTTTCTTTCTTTCTTTCTTTCTTATTTTGCTTCCTCTTCTCTTTCTATCTCTCTCCTTCATCTTTTTCATAAACAGAGAGAATTAGATAGATAGATAGATAGACAGAGAGAGAGAGATCTAAACTTATTTTTAATGGAACTTTGTGTGTGTGTGTGTGTGTGTGTGTGTGTGTGTGTGTGTGTGTGTGTGTACGTTACATTTAACTGGAAACACCTATTGCTTTTTAGTCTTTTGTGCCAACGACCAAAGAGTCTGAGCTCCAGGATCATGCATTAGTTTTAAAGCTTTCATTACACCCAAGCAACGCCGGGCTATACTGCTAGTAGATAGATAGATAGATAGATAGATAGATAGATAGATAGATAGATAGATAGATAGATAGATGACGTATTTAAATTGGTAAGACAAAATAGATTGACAGATAAAAAGAACTAGATAGATAGATAGATAGATAGAGAGAGAGAGAGAGAGAGAGAGAGAGAGAGAGAGAGAGAGATCTAAACTTATTTATAAATGGAACTTTGTGTGTGTGTATCCGTTACCTATAGAGTCTGCGATTGTTCTTAGCTAGGTTTTGTGTCGAGGTATCCCCGATAAATATCGAAAATCGATAATCGAAAAAATCGGGTTATAGAAGGAGTGGTCCAATTTTATTCAAATTTGATACACTCATAGACAAAGTCATAAGAAACGATATTCAGAAGTTTCAAGGTTGCAGTTCTTACAATAGTCCAGAAAATTTGATATCGATACCAGGAAATCAAAATTTGACTTACATCCATTTATTTCTCTTTTAGTCTACGGTTTCGCTTTAACTAAATAGATAGATAGATAGACAGATAGATAGATAGATACATACATACATACATACATACATACATACATACAAAATTGATTGACGGATAAAAAGAACTAGATAGATAGATAGATAGATAGATAGATAGATAGATAGATAGATAACTTATTCAACTTGGGGAGACTAGATAGACATGAATAGAATGGGATAGATTGGCAGATAAAAATGAGAGGGATAGATAGATAGATAGATAGATAGATAGATAGATAGATAGATATTAAACCTTTTTATGCTATTCTGCCATGCCATGCAAGCAGATTACATAATCTCATCTCTCTATGTCTTTTTACGCCCAACTCGGCATGATTTAACCAATTTTTTTCTTTATTTGATTTCTTTTTTTTTCCTATATATCTGCTCTTGCCTCTGTTTTGTTTATTTATCGCTTGTATATCGTTTAACTTAATCTGTTCTCGAGTCTAATTCTTATCTCGAAGGGTTTTCTTTCACATTGTTCTTTCCACCGATTTTTGTTCGATTCAGTTTATTTTTTAAATATTTTCAACTGGCTTAACTATTTGGCTTAATATTTGCATTGTTTAAAATTTACTATAATTACGGCGTGGGAAGAGATTGTAAATGTAGACAGTGTAAACACAGCAACTAACAACCTCAGGCGATCGTCAGAGCATTGTTGAACATTGCATCAGCTTTGAAACTGTTGATTCTAATATCTACACTACATCCATTTACACGCACATACATACATAATCGCATAAACAATCTATCTCACATATACAATCTCTTTCAAAAGTATTGGAACGGCAACGCCAATTCGTTTGTTTTTCTTGCTTACTGAAGATATTTGGTTTTAAGATCAAAAGATGAATATGAGACAAGAGTTTAGAATTTCAGTTTTTAATGCCTACTCTTTATATTTCGATTTGTTAAATAACTTAAAACTTACCACCTTTTGTTTGAACCTATAGTGAACAAGACAAGATTTTCGTTTAAAATTCAAATCTGACTCATTGTTAGGAACAAACGAATCTTCTCGAATCTACAAACTTTGCTTAACACACAGAAAACTCGCAAAATTTCACACCTCGATGCGAAATGTTTGTCGTCCAACGGAAAGGCCAGAATCACATCCGGGAATGAATTCCCAAACAAATTAAAAGGCGAGCAAGTTTGACCATCATTCAGAGAGTTAAGATGAAAAGCCAGTAGTATGTACCTTTGACAAATGTCAAGCGATCGCTATTGTTGTCTCTATCTTTCTCTCTCATCTCTCACCTCTCACATCCTTCTTCTTCATCGTTCACCAGTCTATTTGATAACCGCACGGAACCCTTTTAGTCTGAGCGAATAATTCAAAAGCACTCCTACCCAACAAACGCTCATACATACTTACATACACACGTACACATAAACTCTTTCGTGCAAGGACCACTAAAAACTCTACCCTTAACTTCTTAATACTTTTCTCATGAACGTTTAACTTCTCTACCAAATTATGTTATTCTTTTTCCATCAATAAATTTCTATTTTAACCTATTCTAACTATTTTAACTTATTAACTAACCTATTTTAACTTATTCTAACCCTGCCAAAGTTCCACTTTTATTCTTCCACAAATCTGCACGATCAAACCTCCAACCTGCTGATAATCTTTAAATTTAAAAAATTTAAAATTAATTTAAATTTAAAATTTTTAAGTTGTAAGAAGTTCGGTTATGTATGACACAAGGCCACCAATTTAATAAATATTAACCATCTTCTTACGGCTTCAAACCCACCCATTTTTCAGGTGAGCAAAACTACTGCATCATGTGACCGTCAAGTGTTTCTCGTTGCCCAGATTTGTTTTTTTATTGCTTGTTCAAATTTTAATGCTTCCAAAACAAAGCTGCTATCTATTAACCATCACAGACAATCACTCCTACCCCCCCATTAGCATGAATCAGGCTAATCTCCCTGAAAGCAAAACACTGCGCCTCATCGGATTAACTCTCACAACAGACCTCAAGTGAAGTACCTTCATAGAATCCATAAATAAATCCGCTGCTAAGAAGGTCGGTCTCTGTGCAGGACCAGGAAGTCTACCTAGGGTTCCTTGACAAAATTCAACTGAGAATCTGCAATGTTATCGATCCCGACTTGGCAGCGCGGCTGCAGTCGCTCTCTCATCGGCGTAATGTGGATTCCTTGTGTCTCTTCTATAAATACTTTCACAGCTTCTGCTTCGATGATGGTGCTCACTGGTGCTCCATTTATACGAATTTAATCGAGCCACAAGATTAGCAACTAGATCCCACCATTTTGCTGTGAAACCAATAAGATGTAAATGCAAATTCTACTCCATCAGCTTCTTTTCTCGCACTTTCCGCTTGTGGAATTCCCTTCCGTTTATTTACTTCCCTGACAGCTACAATCTCCAAGAATTAAAATGTAAAGTCAATAGTCATCTCCTATCTCACTAACTTGCATCCTTCCACTCATGCTCTCATCTCATCTCTTCAGTAGTCTCATCCTTCTCTTACCCGTTTCCTGACACACCCTGTATTCTCTCACTCTTTCTCATAACTTTCCTCATATGTAACCCCTGCACGACAGTGGCAGTATAATGCCTTGCTTGGGGCGATACGATTATAAAAAAATGACAAGGTTAAAAATGTGGCTATCTGAGGAAAATTCGTTATGATATATGTTGCTTACCATTAAAAAAGAATTGCTATATGAATTACAGAAGAAGCTCTGAATGGCTACTTTTGGTTTTATCTTTGGGTTTCACATTTCTTTTTTCAAAAAGATAAACGGGAGAAAATCAAGCCATTTTGAAGTTTAGAAAAAAATTAAAGCCCACCATAGCCATAGCCAATACAACAATTTGGAATGTCCTGCAAAAGAAAGAAACTATTAGTGTACAGAACAACCAACCTAGAACACTTCGGCCAAGGAAAACAACAACACTTAATGATAGAAACATTGTAAGCGCTATGAGGAAAAACCCCAAAACCAGAATCAGTGACATCACCAACAACCTCCACAATGCAAGGGTGAAATATGGAGACCATACACCAAGATGCAAACCACTCATCAGCAGTAAGAATCGGAAGGCCAAATTAGAATTTGCGAAGAACTACAGAGATGAGTGAGAACAGTTCTGAAAGAAAGTTTTATGGACTGAAGATACCAAAATTAATGTCTATCGAAAAGGTAGAAATGTCAAAGTGTGGAAAAAGAAAGGATCTGAAATTATCCAAAGCATACAAGTTCATTTGAGAAGCATGATGGAGGCAGTGTCATGGCTTGGGATTGCATGGTTGCTTTTAGAAGTTTCATTCGTACTTATTGATTATGTAACTCATGATGGTAGCAGCAGAATTGAATTCAGAATTGAGTCTACGGAAACATTCTGCCCGCTAGGTTACAGAGAAATGCATATAAACTGATATGAAGGAAGTTTATCAGACAGCAGGACAAAGACTCTAAACATGCTACCAACACAACAAAGAACTTCATCAGGGGAAAAATTGAACAATTATATACTATTCAAATCAATCCCCGGACCCTGTCGAATGAAGCACATTTTCCTAACAAGATTTCTCAAAGATATATTCAGGCCAGTATATATATATATATACTGTTTAATTAAAAACAGAGAATCTACTCAAATACGAGTATACATTAAATAGAATGTTTAAACAAATAAAAATATATATACATACAAATATATATATATGTGTGTGTGTATGTGTTCAATTATAGTATCCTATCAACTCATGAATTCCTTCAAATTGTTAAGACTATTCAACCAAACCAAGGTATTTTAGTGTCACTCGACGCTGAAAGTTACAAAATGTTCTCGTCGATCAAAATATCGACATAATTCTTATCTCTGTGTGAAAGAATAATTCCATTCCATCTCCATACATCAAACCAAATTTCCTCAAACAATTATTGCATTGCTCACATCTAAAATCTTTTTCTACAACCATAATTGCAGTATCTACACCAAAACTAATGGTGTTAGTATGAAATTCCTCGTCCGGTTCTTCTCCAACTACGATATGTATCACGTAGAAAACACGAGATTGAAAAAGTTAGTAGGCACCGAATATATGTCCGCTATGTGGACGATATATTGATAACCTTAAAACTACATTTGAAAAAAATCCTTCCTTAACTTTAAACAATATATATATATATATATATATATATATATATATATATATATATATATATATATATATTGTGTGTGTGTATTTTGGCAGCATTTTTTCATTAATGCAGGTTTCATTGAATAATATAGACAAGTTTTGTCTATTAATTTTGTGTAGGATCCGTTCATACCGTATTTCAAGGTGGTGATGGTATGTTGGGCTGCTGGATCATGTAATTTAAATTGTGTGTATTTTGGCAGCATTTTTTCATTGATGCAGGTTTCATTGAATAATATGGACAAGTTTTATCTATTAATTTTGTGTAGGATCCGTTCATACCGTATTTCAAAATACACACAATTTAAATTACATGATCCAGCATCCCAACACACCATCACCACCTTGAAATACGGTATGAACGGATCCTACACAAAATTAATAGAATAATGGAAGAGATCATAAAGTTACTAGTGAATATCGTGGTACTAATGTTAATACTATAAAGGTTTATCGTTTCTAGAGATCCTAACTTTAACTCTTGTAATTTTAGTATGATTGTAAGGTTAGCTCTTTAATGTGTTTGTAGTTTACTGTGATTTCAGGACTCTGGTTTAGTAATATGTTGCTCCTCATGTATTTAATGATTTCCATTTTTTCTTGAAGACAAAGGAAACATGGTTCCTGTACCGATTTAGATGTTCTGGCCTGTTTAAGGATTTTCCATTTAAATTTTGGTCTTTTTTTTCTCGTTTTTTAACTTCCAAAAATATTTAGAAAATGATGTCATATTTTGCTTGTCTTTGTTAGTAAAGGATGGGAGGTGTTTGTAAAAGCCCTTTTTTTAAAAAAAATCTCTCTTTAAAAAAATCTCTTTTAAAAAAGAAGCCAACTTACCTCTCACACTTAATTCGTCAATATAAGGTAAAGAATTTTCCATCTAATTTCAAACTACCTGATGAGACATTGTCCTTTCAATGTCGAAACAAAATGTACACTTTGTAGTAGATGATAATTTGTATATGTTCTAAACTATATACATATATATATATAGTGTATTTATATTGTATAGTGTATGTTATATTTATGGGTTAAATTACTCAATACTATGGTTATAACGCATGTAAATACAAAAGTTGGCATTGAAGTTAACATCCAGTGGCTTTTTCTTGCCTAAACACAATCGTCAGACCACATGAGTTTGGTTCGACTGTTTATTTAAACAGGTGATTGATGTATTTTGGTTAATTCATTGCATTGTTCTAATGGTTATTTTGGTGGGCGGTAACGGTTATGTTTTGAATTATTCTAGCCGCTATTAAGAGGAAATAATTGTGGAGCTGGCTGCAGTTTAAAATGTTTTTGTTAACTTTCTTATATATTATTGATTGTTTTATTGCTGGTTGTTACGTTACGTTTACTCGTGTTTATGTGATCTTTTGTGGTTTGTTTATTTATTACTTAATTTTTTACTTATTTATTGATTTGGATTAAGTAATTTTACTTACCTATGTTCACTTATTTATTTTATTTTTATTTATATATTTTTGTTTATTTTTGTTCGCTTTTAGTTTTCGATTTTTAAATAACGTAGTCTGCATTTTGAGATGAGTTCTGATCGTATATTTAGTGGTTTGTATTGGTCTAAGTAAGTAATTATGGCTATTACCTCCTCCAAACAGAGATTACAACTTTGGAATTTATTGTTGTAGGCTGATGTTGCTTTCCTTATTTTTCATGATATGTTTTGCTGTGGTTTGTTTTTTGTTTTTCATTTTCCAAATGTATTTAAAAAGTATATATAAATGACTAATTACGCTCTCACACCCCGATTGAACACTATGGGGGAATGGTAGATTTTGAAAAAACAGTAGCTACTCACGCATCTACGCATCGTTCATTCAGTAATGAATTTGAACACTCGGCTACTAGCACGTGTATACATTGTATATAACACTCTAAAGTCCGTCTTCCTCTACCGTGCAGCCATACCTCAGTGGTAGAATCGCCGACTGAGGTCAATTTGGTCAGCTATCAATCCTGGCTATCAGTAATCTGATGTCTCTGTCTGCCTGTCTGCGGATGACTATATATATATATATATATATATATATATATATATACATTACAAACACACACACACGTTTCATTAAATGCTACCTACCACCAATAAGGTCGGTCACTTTAACTTTTAATATTATTTTAATTTTTGAATAATTATTACACAGCAAAATAAAAAGTGTGTATTATTTATCCAAATTCATGTTTTTGTTTGTTTTTTCTCGGTTAACCTGGCATAATTAGCGCTACACTTTGAATTAAATATCTGTGTGGTCAGAAGTTTGTAAAATGAAAGATCAAGTTCGTTGCTACTGGACGGCCTTCTTTCAATCTAGAAAATGCAGTAACGTCGTGTGCCAAATTCTTTGTATGCGCGCTGACATTTGCAACGTTTTTATTATGGCACACATATGACATTAATGATATGACATATTGTGATGGCTGAACTGGTAGGAAGGCTACTGAACATCCTGGGCAAGATAGTAGAAGGAAATGAAAAATAAAGCACTAACCATCAACTGATATTTTCATCTTATTTTTAGATGCATTAGAAAGCGAGAAGAAAAGACTATCAGCAGCAAGTAGACAAAAAGTAGGAACATCAGCAAGAGAATAAGTCCAAGATGCGAGTTACAAACTGGGGCGTCAACATCAAGCAGGTTCAGAGATTTAAATATCTGGGAAGCGTTTTAACAGAGGATGGAAAACTCGACACAGCCATCCGAACGCCCTTTGGACGAGAAGCATTCTAAAAGCTAAGCAAAAAAACGAGAAAGGGAAAAGAGCATCGTTAGAAACGAAGAAAAGAATACGGGACTGCGATGTTCTCTTCATCCTCTTCTATGGCAAGGAATTCTGAACATCTCTCCCTCATTCCCTCTCTCCCTCTACCTCTCTCTCTCTCACTCTCTCTCTCTCTCTTACTCTCTCACTCACTCCCCCACTCCATTACCAAACCATTTTAATAATAATTACCATATATCTATACTCTATTTTTGTATGGAGCACTTTTTAAAAGTAAATCTCTTACTGTGGAATGTACTTCCATTAATAACCATTACATAATGAATTAGTGCACTCTGGCTATTGGGCGTGTATAATGATATACGCGCTAAAAAGTCTGCCTTCTTCTTCCGAACGCTCGTAGCCCAGAGGTAGAATCGCCGACTGACGCCAATTCGGTCGGGTTTAAATCCTACGTTAAAAAGCAATTGGAGTCTAACCGTACTGATGAGCTGTGATACAGCGAAACAGATCTGTCTGCGGATGACTGTAAATATATATATATATATATATATATATATAGAGAGAGAGAGAGAGCGTAAGAGAATGAGAAAGAGATGGAGGCTTAGTGTCTTATTAAGGCATTGCGTAAACGAAATATCTTAATATTTTCCCAGTTTTCCGACATGTATCGTTTCCTCTCTCTAATTAGGGGTATTTTTATCTCTACGTGTTCGCGAGAGAGACTAAATATTACTTTTATCACTTATATCATGACTATGTCTTTGTGAAGTCCAATGAATGTCATTACAATGTTACTGGCTCTTCCCAATTACACTTAATACATTTATCGCAAGATAAAGAAAAAAGCATTTTAATACTTGCTTGATGTTGTGTACTTGAACTGCGCATGTCAGAAGGCATTAGCATGATGACAATGCGTATATTTTGGGCTTCTGCGCTCGACATTGTTATTGCAAGACAGAGGTACCAAAACCAAAGTTAATTTCATGAAATGGTTTTACCTGAAAAACCTTTTATTACAGATATGGCGCATTCATGAGCTTTTATATTCCATTGTCCAATAATCTTTTTTCTCAAATACAATTTCTCTGACACGATTGCATACAAACATAATCCCATCTTAATTATCAAATTACGCTAATTATATTTTACAATAAATAATTGGCTTGATAATTTTAGTTTTAATTCTAATTGCAAAGAGCATAAAAGAATATTTTATATTCCTGGTAAAAACTTAATTCTTTTCTTTCCAACCTAAATGGGTGTTTGTCGAAACAATATTATTACAAATCTCGTCAATATCTGGTCGACGTTTTTGTTTTTGTTTTTTCTTCTTTTTTTTTATCATTTCACACCTAGTAAGGCGAGACCGCCACTAGTGCACAGGAGAATACAGTAAGGTAAAAAAAAGATGAACGGGATTCAAAAGGCTAGAAGATGGCAATTGACGTTGCATTTAAATTTTTGCAGATTGTAGCTATCAGAGAAGCATGTAAACGGGTGGGAGTTCCACAGGACCGAAGTTCAAAACGGGTGGGTGTTCCACAGGATCGAAGTTCAAAACGGGTGGGTGTTCCACAGGATCGAAGTTAAAGAAAAGAAACTATCCGAGTAGAAGAGATGGTTAAATTTAACTATTTCATCAATAAATGGCTGGGACATAGATACTAAACTAGTCAGTCAGCCAGTGAAGTGCCATACGTGAAACACGCTTGGGTGATCATGTCTCGAAAGAGTCATGACTGACTGGGCAGAAGATTATCCCGCAGTAGGTCGCCATTGCTTTCTGCAGTAGACTGGTTGCCGACCAAGGCTATAGAACCCAATCTGTTCTGCTATTTAACCCATAACTGGAAGGAAGAGACGGATTAATACCTTTCCCAAGGGTATTTTGCTCGTAAGTGAATGCAGTGAATTCGGCTGGAATTCGAACTCGGCTCTCCGATTTCTCGTTCCGAGTCGATATCCACCTGATCGGGGTACGAGGGTAAAATCTCGCCAAAATATTTGTAGGAAAGACAGAGGGAGGTAACGTCACGCCGGTGAGAAAATGAGTGAAGTCAAAATGCCAAGTCAGGCTCGATTAGATTGCAGATCCTTCTTTGCTTGTTAATTTTAGTTTCAATACCAAATGAAAAGATTATTTCACATTTCTGGTAAAAACTTAATTGTTTACTTTCAAACCTACATAGGTGTTTGTCGTACTCAATATTATTACTAATCTCGTCAATATCTGATCTATGACATTCCGCACTCATAAATAATCGATAAAAGAATTTTAACAGAACGAGTTCCCTGATCCTATGTGACATTTATGTGACATTTATGTGACATTTATGTGACATTTTATGTGACATTTATGTGACATTTATGTGACATTTTTTGCGCCTAAAAATAACTCCTATGCATTTCGAAAACAGAATATGAAACATTGAAATTTTTTTCAAGAATTTTTCTATACTTCTGGGATAAGGGATTATTTACACTATTTACATTGCTCAAACTATAGTCCTTATCTTTATTGCCATGTTTACGACGTTTCGGATTGTTGTACGCTCCTGCCTTTCATCAGGTGCTAGGAATTTCGAACCAAATACTTTATTTCAATCACTGGAGTATATCATTCTCATTCCGTGTGCGATGCCACTTCCAGATGCCATGTAGTTATCTCCCTTTAGCTTAACTCACTAAGTTAGTTGTTCACCACTGATGTAGCCAAGTATTGAACTAAAAACTCTTTGGGTATAGTTACTGGAGTTAACCAATGCCTATATCTACTGAGCCATATCGTAACAGTCCGAACAATGTCCATCGAGTTTTGCAGTTCTAAAATAAAACATTTTTAAACATTCATAAAAAAAACACATTTTAAAAGACATTAAAACATTTTAAAAAACGTTTTAAAAATTTTGTTAAATAAAAACATTATGAAAAATATTTTAAAAAACATTTAAAAACATCTAAAAAGCATTCGAAAACATATTTAAAAACTTTTTTAAAAGATGTGGTGTATGTGGAGATCAACATTTTGAACCAGCAACTCTTATGAACTATCCCAATAGCTGTTTCCCTTTAAGGAAACATTCGGATTTCACTGACCATACAAGTAGTTTTATCGTTGTTTCGAATTCCTAAAATCCTTCTCTTGAAACAATCTTTTCAGGAAAAGAGGTTTCTCAAGTCCACTAACTGTTATTGCTCTTTCTAGTATTGATAAGGGGTTTCCTAACCTTTTGTTTGAAGTAATATGTCAGCATTTTGATTATATCACTATTTTCTCTTCAAGTTTAATGTGATATTCATTTTAATCTTTGCTGCTGTTGAAGTTCTCCAATGATGTAATTTCGGTTTTCTTGTACCTGTCTGTGACTCCATAGTACAAATCCCCAAAGTTTGGTAAAGGATAGTTCTCATAAAGACCTACAGGATTCATTCCCTCAGAGCTATTCTAACCATTGATCTGAGAAGGCAGTTGTATACAGCAGACAGTTTAGGTATTTCTGAATGGATTTGGTACCATGCGTGCAATCCATAGAAAAGTTTTGATCTGATTTCAAAACATAAGAATTTATCGCAATATTTTGGTTTTGCATCAATTTGTTCTCATTCAGTTTTTGACAGTGAAGCAGATTTGTGCTACAGATAATCTATGACCAAAAGGTGTTCCCCATGAGGATTGCTCTTCATATGCTGATCGCAATATTATCTGTTTAGGGAGTTATCTATATATATAAAAGGCAATCTGTGAGTCTGTGTGTGACTGTAATCTATGCACGCCTACATTTTTTAAGCTACGCCATTCAAACTTTCTATGGACACATATCTACAGGGAAGCCAGGTCAACACATACTTTTTGAGTTTAAGTTCAGCAATTTGTACTTTTCGCACTTTTTGGCCAATGGAGACGATTGTTTACATTTGCTCCGTAAAACATCTAAGATCTAAGATGGTTGCTAGATTACGTCACAGAAATTAAATCACACGTGTCAAACGCGACTAAAAAAACAAAAATAAGCCTTTATATTTAATTTTTATTCCGACGTTTTAAAAATATATTTGGTTAACAAAAAATGTGAAATTTTTTTCCCGTAATTTTGAAACAAAAGAAATATTTTTAAACAAACAAAATATGCAAAAAAAGTGCCAATGGCTAATTTAATTATTTAAGTTTTTTTTTTTCATTTCAGATTTAATATTTCATACTTCAAAAATGCTTTTTTTCGTTAAATATTTCATGCAGGAAATCAACTGTCAGTAATTCGTGTGGCATTAATGTAACTTTTTCCTCTCAAATATCTTCGAAAATTTCTGAATTTCAACAAAAAAATGTAAATATTTTCCCCCGTAATATGAAACAAAAACAAACGCAATGTTGTTTACAATGTCACACAAAATATCAACTTACGTTTACGCAAAACAAAAGAAAATAGATTTTTTAATGGAATTTGTTGAACAATTTTTAAACAACGATTTTTTATATAATTATTTTTTATATAACTGAGTTTTAAAGTGAGGCGGCGACTACAAGCGCTTGGAAATCGCAACACGTTACATTAATCATCTAATTAAAAATATTTAAGTTGCACGGGCAACGCCGGGATACGCTGCTAGTAAACTTATAAGGAAACATTCGACGTTCACTGACCATTCAGCTAGGGTTACCGTTCTTTGAAATTTATAAAATGTTTCTCTCAAAACAATTTTTCAGGAAAATAGATTTCTTAAGTCCATTAAATGTTATTGCTCTTTCTAAGATTGATAAGGGGTTTCTTTCCTAAACTTTTCTTTGAAGTTCTGTGGAATGTCAACAATTTAATTGTTATTATATTCTCTTCGAATTACGTATGGTTTTATGGAATCAAGTTTTGTATTACTGTAATAGGAGGCAGTAAGCGCAGATTATGAGCATTTGTAGATTAGTTAACGGTTGACCTTATAGACTTTAAGAAGTAGTGATCTGGACATCATCCTCTCGGGAATTTTTTTAATAAAGTAGAGACTCTCGAGATTAAAACGTACGAATGGAACTTCCTTCTTATGAATAAAATACCAAGGGAATCGGAATAATTCGAGGCTGTCTCTATGATGTGACGGGTCCTATCTGTGAATGTCTGAACTGGTGGAACGAAAGAATGTAGTTCACCTGTATATCTGACATGAAAACAGTGATAGTGTATCGAGATGCTAGTAACATTTCGTTTGTGGGAAAGACTTGGAGAGTGGTAAACAATTCATCACCCAAGAGGCCGCGTAATTGATGTTGAACACTGGCAAAACTGAAAAGTGAGAACTGAACAGCTCCAGGCCAACTGTACTTCTGGGCTGATCTGTTTTTTGAGGCTTATCAACACATTTCAGGTTATTTAAAGGCAGAAAATATTTTGAGTTTTTTAAGAATCTTTGTAGAGAATATTGATTTGTTGGTACAAGTCCTTCTAATTAACCCATAACTTGGAAGAGAAAAGGTAGATTCATGTATTTCTCAAGAGTATTTACACTAAAGCGAATATAAGGAACTCGACCAGAATTGGAAGTCAACTCTCCGATCACCGATTCAGAGAGGTTATCATCTGAGTCATGCGCGCATCAAAGATTAAGTGCTTAGTATTCCCAAGTAGTCACCCATGTAGGTACTGATCACGTTCGACGTTGCTGAATCGTTTTTCAACCAGATATGGCCGTAAGCTCTTTTAGTGTTATCTACCTTTTGTAAATATAAATCTTGTCAGAAGAATTTCAAATGTCAGAGAGGATTTCCACCGCCCAACGGAGTAAGAGTATAAGATGTTGGTTTAAATAATTTTGTTCGAACAATTTATTCCTATTCACTGATGATTAGTTATGTTGCTTAGTTTCTTAAATAGTTGAAATTAAATAGTTAAATGTTGCTTAGTTTCTTAAATAGTTGATCTTAAATAGTTGAAAATAGTAAAATATGTAGATATTGTATCGGGAAATTGTCAGTTCAGTTCAGAGTCCAACATATTCAAGTATATCGAAATTCTTGAAGAGTGACTGGTTTTGTTTTTGTTTTTTAGCAACGATACCCAAGGATATGCGTTGTGGTGTAAAGGATATCAGCTCGGAATAGAAAATCCGTAGGGCCGAGTTCGAAGTCCAATTAAATTCGTTGCCTTCATTTGCGTTCGTTGGGAAAAAGCATTAGGCATTTTTAGCCTTGGTTGGCAACCAGTCTACCGCAGAAAGAAAAGGTAATATACTGTTGAAAAATCTCCTACCTATACAGTCATGAATTGAAAGAGAAATGATCATTGAAGTGTGTATCATGTCTGGCATTTAAGTGATTGAAGAAAAAAAACTGTCAGTAGTCAGGAATTTTTTGAGATGTAAAATTATTACGACAGTATATCATTAGTAGCCTTTCCATTCAGACTGTACACTAAAAATTAGTAAATAATAAGGGATGTGCGTTGTGGCACAATGGATACCAACTCAGAATGAGAAATCACTCTGGATTAAATAGCAGAACAAATTGGGTTGTTTAGTCTTGGTTGGCAACCAGTCTACCGTAGAAAAAATAGCAACCTACTGTGGAAAAATTTTCTACCTATTCAGTCATGAATCTAAAGAGAAATGATCACCGAATTATCTAACACGTCTTCTTCTATGTGTCCTCTTCTTTCAGGACGTATGCGATCATGACTTTCCATGTCTCCCTATCTCTTAAGCCTGTAACAACAGACATCACATAGCAATCCAGTACTCTCTTCTTTGTTACTAGCAAAATTTTTCTGTCTCTTAATACTTTACTCAAATGAGCAAAATTACTTCGAGCGAGTGAAGCCTGTTATCCGCTGCTTTCCCCTGTCTCCTTTTTCCTCTATCTGACCTGTTAGTATCAGGTTCTCCAAGCCCTCCTTCTTCATTGCATGTTCCAGAAAATTTAGCTTGCTTTTCCTGATGCTCAATATTAATTTCCTTTTCGTTTCCATTCTTTCCAAAACCTCATCAATGCTCACATGCTCGATCCATGATATCCTCAGCATCCTTCTGTAGAACAACATTTCAGTTGCTTTAAGTTTTTCCTTCATCTTTGATATTGTCCAGCATTCACTGCCATATTGAAGAACTGACATTACATAGCAATCCAGTACTCTTTGTTTCTAGTGAAATTTTCCTGTCTCTTAATACTCTACTCTGCTGCTGGAACGAGTCCTTTGCCATGCCAATTCGCCTTCGGATCAATTCGAACTTTCCGTCTTCCAGGTATTCAAATTTATGTACCTGCTTGATTTTAGTATCCCTCACCTGTATTTAGCATTTTGGGCTGCTCTTTTTGCTGATAACCATGCATTCGGTTTTCTTACAGTTTATTTGTAGTCCTTTCTGGTCACTCTCTTCAGCTACCTTCTGATGGAGGTCTTGTAGTTATTTTTTCCCGTGTCTACTGTCAGCACTGTATCATCTGCGTACCTTATGTTGTTCATTTATGGCTTCCAAAGTCGAATCCTGGCATAACATCTAGGACCCTCAGAATAGTCTCGCTGTACAAGTTAAATAGATCCAGTGAAAAGACACATCCTTGTCTTACGCCCCTTTCTATCTTTGTATATCAGCTTATTTTGTTACCTGTTCATGTGCAGGTGATTTGCCGCCAGTAGACATTCATGATTACTCTTTTATCTTTCCCAAATATGTCGAGGCTGCTGAGCATCTCCATCATTTCTTTGCGACGTATTTTGTCGAATGTTTTTAACACGTATGGAACATAATTGAATGACTGACCCCACGTTCAGACAACCGATCGCTCGGCACCTCTCTTAAGCTGGAATAAATTACATGAAAGAATTGGAATTTCAAACTACTTCACCGGGCGGCAGCAGTTGATGTTTGTGCGTCAATCAAACAATTATGGTTAGGTTCAGCTCCATCGAAGTAATTAAAAATTAATACAAATTCCTCTCAATGGATGATGTTCAGAGGAAACTATAGATGTTTAGATGTGTAATAAAATAGGTAAAATAGTGAAAGGAAAGCAAAGTGATGTATTTAAAAAAAACTAAAGGAAACAGGAGAAAAGAATACAGACAATATATATATATATATATATATATATATATAGCTATTCAGCGGAAATACATTTCGGAATTTATTGATATATTATATAGATATTTGGCTCTGTAAATAGATAATACTGTTTACATCGAGCCCTCCACCTGGATCATTTTTAATATTGATAAAATTAATATTAATTAAATCTGGTTTTTGGGAATTTACCTATATACACCTTTTTTTTTATTTAACACACACACACACACACACACACACACACACACACACACACACATATATATATATATATATATATATATATATATATATATATATCCAGGGGTAGAGTTGCCGACTGACGCCAATTCGGTCGGTTTCGAGCTTGGGTTAGGGAGCAATCGGAGTCTATCCGTACTGATGAGCTGTGATACAGCGAAACAGATCTGTCTGCGGATGACAATATATATATATATATATATATATATATATTCCTGTCACGCTAATGGAGTCAGAGACAACAGCGAGGTAGCATCGGCTCAGTTCATTCTCTTAACTACCAGTTATTAAACTTTACTACCAGTTCTGAAACCTCTTGCCGCGTGTTTGCTCTTTAACAGTGCCTTATTGTTTTACTTTTTTTGCAATAATTATGAGTTTAAAGATTACGTTTAGGCACAAAATTGGAGGGTTGTAATTTCATTCCAGTGATCAGTGAAATATTTAACTCTGTCAAAATCTTTCGTGCCCTTATTGAAAACAGATATGTACATGTTATTTGATAAAATGTTTTCTAATTGCAACATTTGCCTCGTCTTGAATAAATAAAAAAAATCAGGATTATGAATAATATAAAAAAATTCACTTTATAAAAGAGTTTCACTTTGAGTTTTGCTTTACGGCATATCAACACCTCTGTGGGTTATTTACTGCCAAAAAGGTGGGGTGTTAGTTACTTTTTTTAATGTTCGATTATAGTGAGTAGGTTGATTTAGTCAGATTTTGATGAAAACATTTTTTTTTATTTTAGAAAAATAAAGATGTCTTCTAGTTTTGTATTCAAAAATGTATTGCTGGTAATAATTTTTTTCTTTTGAAAATGTGTTATGGTAATAATATTTTTCCTTCAAAAATGTATTGTTGACAATATTTTTCCTGCAAAAATGTATATTTTTTGTAAAAGTCTATTTTTATAAATATATTTCTATGAATGTTTATTTTTATACTTTCATAGTGTTTTGACCCCAGTTTGAGGGTTAACTATTTGCCCATAGCTAGAACCCTAACAGGTGCTACGACTCCGGGTCAGGGTGGACCTGGGAACAATTAAGAGATGGTTCCATGCCCCTCACAACCTCCCCAATCAGAGGCCTTGCTGCCAGATGCTGTTTACAGTCATAACCAGGACCAAATTTATAAAAGAAAAATGGAAATTAAATACAATGTATATGCAGTTAGTTGGTTTAAAACTAAAAGGGATTGTAAATCCCATCAACAATAATTGTATATCTTCAACATGATCCAAAGAATAAAGCAACATTTGATCAAAATACAAAATATTGCATGATAAAATTTACAGCAGAAAAATATATTTTGTTCAGAAGTAGCGAAACACCAAAGAAGAGATTTAAAAAAATACATTCATCAAATTTGATTAACATCTCATAGACTTGAGTTTGTGAACCGGTCGGATAATGAACTGCAAGTTGTTCTAATGAATGGAATGGCGATGGAGTGGCTGATCTATACATTCGTAAGGTGTAGAAAGGTCAGTTAAATTAACAACATTGTTTTTTTTAATAATTTCTCTCCAAGCAAGGTGGTACCGCCACTGATGTGCAGGTGGCTACACATGAAAGTTAAAGTTTCAGACAGGAAAAGAGTGAAGACAAAGACGAACCAGGTACAGGAGGAGAAAGAGAATGGGCAAGAGAAAGATATGAACACAGGATTGAAGACAGTTACGAAGGTAGAAAGAAAGGAAAAGAGCAAGATACACGGGGTGATGTGGAAAGGGCTGGAGTTAAGTGGATAAGAGATGGGAATTGATTTTGCATTTAAATTCTTGGAGGTTATAGCCATCAGGAAAACAGTTCCACGGGCGAGAAGCGCGAGAAAAGAAGCTGCTGGATTTGAATTGTCGCCTACATTTGGTTGATCTAAATGTAAAAGAGTGGGACATTGATGCCAGTCTAGTTGCCCAAGGAAATTCTTATAGAGGGGGCACCAGTGACCGAAGTTCTTAGGAGCAGAAGCCATAAAAATATTTGTAGAAGAGACAGTGAGAAGCCACATTCCACCGATGGGAAAAGTGGCTGGAGTCGAGCTGCCGGGTCGGAACTGATCACATTAAAGATTCTCCTTTGGAGCCTGTCGAGAACACTGAGATGAACAGTAGATGCCCCTGACCAGCAGTATTCGATGCACGGTCGAATGATTGATTTGTATATGTGCAAGATGGATTCGGTCAGAAAAATCTTCCTGGGCTGACACAGTGTCCCAGCCTTCCTAGCAGTGGATTTAGTAATCAATTCAATGTAATGATTCCACTTGAGGTCGGAAGAAAGGGTAAGACCAACGAGGCACATTGTATTGCTTTCGGGGAGACTTGCTTGGTCCATGCTTATGAGTGGCAAAAGAGATTGCCTGTGATGGTTGACAGATATGAGTTCGGTTTTAAAGGCATTGGAATTTACAAGCCACTTCTTACCCCAATCCACCACTGAGTGGAGGTCCTTCTCGTGATCAGCAGAGAGGTTATGTTACCCGCCTCGTCAGATGTCTTACTGATGCGGGAGTAGATGCTGGTGTCATCTGCACAGATGCCTACTTCGGATTCGATCACGTCTGGTAGATCATTTATGAAGATTAGAAAGAGCGTCGGGCCTGGGATAGGGCCCTGGGGAAAGCCAGCGTTCGTGCGGTAGGATGTAGAGGCATGCCCATTCAAGACAACATTCATTATGCGGTTAGATAGGAATTATTGGATCACATCAAGATGGATAAGCAAGGAAGAAGCACATAATTATTAGATTATTATACCATCAAAGAGGACCCTCATTTACTTCGAATTATACAGATTGTTTTATTTATATTATGATGTAATATGCTATAAAATGCAGTTGTTTTTATGTAATTTTCAATAAATAATGCAAATTTAAAACAATCTGTCGAATAATTTGTGCCAGGGTTTTTATATACACTTTTATCTATTTTTTTATCGTAGTGATTATGTGGTGCAGTGGATATCGACTCATAAGGACAGATCGGCGATCCGAGTTCGAATTCCATTTGAATTCTTTGTATTCACTTACGCGCAAAAAATCCGTCACTTTCTTCCAGTTATGTGTTAAATAACAGGACAGATTGGGTTCTATAGCCTTGGTCAGCAACCAGTCTACCGCAGAAAGCAATGGCAACCTACTGCGGAATAATCTTCTGCCTAATCAGTCATGTCCCTTTCGAGACATGATCGCCCAAGCGTGTATCACGTATGACACTTGACTGACTTAACTGATTATAACTTACCAAATGATATAAGATCTTCATTGATTAGCCGTTTCTATAATCTGTTACTGATTTATACTAGTTTCTACTTATTGAATACAGCAAATAAAATTTCACATTTTGCTTGTGGTGATTTAGAATTAGAATTCTGGTTTCAATTTATTTCCCATTCAATGTGTCTAATAATAAAACATATCAACTTTATTTGAATTTGTTCTTAAAATGCTAACATTTTCAAATCAGTTTGTACGCAAAAAACCTTTAGAACTTATTTATATACATTTTTCAGACGATCTTTAAAACTACAAACTCAAAATTAGTAAAACCTAATCTTTGGTGTTAGTATTTATCATATCAAATCCTTCTTTACACAGTAAATGCAATCTTGATTTTCTAAAGAAAGTGAAAAAAATCAACCTACCCTGATGCTTACATTAATTTGAGAGAAGCCTTCATTGAATGTTTTGCATTTTCGTCTATGGCCAGCAACTTTATACAATACAGAACAAAGATATTTAAAACTAGCAGTATAGCCCGGCGTTGCTCAGGTGTAATGAAAGCTTTAAAACTAGTCCATAGTCCTGGAGCTCAGACTATTTAGACGTTGGTACGAAAGACTAAAAAGCAATAATTGTTTCTAGTTAAAGCGAAACCGTAGACTGAAAGAAAAATGAATGGATGTAAGTCAAATTTTGATTTCCTGGTATCGATATCAAATTTTCTGCACTATTGTAAGAACTGCAACCTCGAAACGTCTGAATATCGTTTCTTATGTCTTTGTCTATGAGTGTATCAAATTTGATTAAAATCGGACCACTCCTTCTATAACCCGATTTTTTCGATTATCGATTTTCGATATTTATCGGGAGTACCTCGACACAAAACTTAGCTAAAAACATTAGCAGACGCTTAAAGTACAACTGTGTAAATTTCAAGAAAATCAGTTCAGCCGTTTTGGAGTCTATAGGTAACGAACACACACACACAGACAAAGTTTCATTTATAAATAAGTTTAAACCAAGTGATACCTATGCTTGAAGCATTTCTGAAATGAGGGAGAGCTTTGCTCATGGTAAGTCGCACTCTATGAACTTGGAATACATTTGTGTAAAAAAACAAACTGGTCTACATCAATATCTTTAAAGCCTAAAATTTGCAGAAATTTAAAATTCAGTCTTTCCACATCTTTGGCACTTCCTCTCGATACATAATTATAACTAACGCACGAATTTAAGTCAACCTCTCATTGACCTACACATATATCATTTTATCTGTAATAACATAATGCTGATGAAGTCCTTCTAGACGGTGAGAAGCGTTACATAGTTTTTCCAATTTGTCATTTTTTACATTGTTCTGTTCAATAAAAATTTATGTATTATATGCTTCCATATATATAGTCAGTCAGTCAGTTAAGTGCCATATGTGATACACGCTTAGGCGATCATGTCTCGAAAGAAACATGACGACTTGACAGAAGATTATCCCTCAGTAGGTTGCCATTACTTTCTGCGGTAGAATGGCTGCCAGTCATGACCACAGAACCCAATCTGTCTTATTATTTAACCCATAACTGGAGGGAAGAGATGGATTGATACTTATGATATGATGATACGGATATGAATGCAAGGAATTCAACTGGAATTCGAACTCGGCTCGCCGATTACGCATTGACTTACGCTCAAATACCCTTGGAAACCGTATTAATCCGTCTCTACCCTCCAGCTAAGGGTTAAATAATAGAACATATTGGTTTCTATAGCCTAGACTAGCACCCAGTCTACTGCAGAAAGCAATGGCAACCTACTGTGAGATAATCCTCTGCCCAGTCAGTCAGGTCTCTTTCGAGACATGATCACCCAAAGTGTGTATCACGAATGGCACTTAACTGACTGAAAGGATGTTAGATTACTGACCCCTTTTTTTAGTCGCTTTTTCTTTAATATGATTTCTTTTAATATAACCATTTCATCATTAAATGAGAGAAAAAAACATCAATTCGTTTATACTTGAAAAAGGACACACGTGTCGGAAAATTCTGATTTTAAACAATGCTCTCATTGACCTTCTATTAGACTAATAATAATAATAATAATAATAATAATAAGAAGAAGAAGAAGAAGAAGAAGAAGAAATAATAATAATAAGAAAAATAATAATAAGAAATAATAATAATAATAGAAATAATAATAAGAAATAATAATAATAATAATAATAATAGAAATAATAATAGAAATAATAATAATAATAATAGAAATAATAATAATAATAGTAGAAATAATAATAAGAAATAATAATAATAATAATAGAAATAATAATAGAAATAATAATAATAATAATAATAGAAATAATAATAAGAAATAATAATAATAATAATAGAAATAATAATAAGAAATAATAATAATAATAATAATAATTATAATAATAATAATAATAATAATAGAAATAATAATAGAAATAATAATAATAATAGAAATAATAATAGAAATAATAATAATAATAGAAATAATAATAGAAATAATAATAATAATCATAATAGAAATAATAATAGAAATAATAATAATAGAAATAATAATAGAAATAATAATAATAATAATAATAGAAATAATAATAAGAAATAATAATAATAATAATAATAATTATAATAATAATAATAATAATAATAATAGAAATAATAATAGAAATAATAATAATAATCATAATAGAAATAATAATAGAAATAATAATAATAGAAATAATAATAGAAATAATAATAATAATAATAATAATAGAAATAATAATAAGAAATAATAATAATAATAATAATAATAGAAATAATAATAGAAATAATAATAGAAATAATAATAATAATAATAGAAATAATTATAGAAATAATAATAGAAATAATAATAATAATAATAGAAATAATTATAGAAATATCATTAATAGCACTAACCAGTCAACTTAATAAGACAGAATGTGGTTATAAAATAGGCCAAAAGAAAATAAGCCATCTATTTTACATGGATGACTTAAAGTTATATGCTAAGAATGATAATGAGCTGGAAGGTCTTCTGCAAACTGTAAAATGCTTCAGCGAAGACATTGGAATGAAATTTAATTGGAATAAATGTGCTAAAGCTACAGTTTTACGTGGATCAATACAAGAAACATCCTCAATTAGCCTAGACCCTGCTGTAACAATAAAAGAATTGAAACCAGAAGAAGCTTATAAATACCTAGGTGTAAATGAGAGCAAAAACATTCACCATAAAAAAATTAAAGAAATAGTGCGTAAAGAGTACTATAGAAGGCTACGAATGATATTAAAAACTGAATTAAATTCACAGAACAGAGTTATGGCCATTAATAGCCTTGCAATCCCAGTTGTCCAATATAGCTTCAACATCTTAAACTGGACTCTAAACGACATCAGGCGAATGGATGCTAAAACAAGAAAGCTTCTTTCTAAGCATAAGATGCATCATCCAAAGGCTGATGTAGACCGTCTATACATACCCCGTAAAGAAGGTGGAAGGGGTCTTATTCAGCTGGAATTGTCATACAAGACAACAACTATTGGCTTACTAACATACATAGAAACAACAAAGGATTGGATGATACAATTAGTAAGGCAACATGAAGAAAGAAAGAAAAAATATTCAATAATAAAAGAAGGCAGTAAATACAAATAAGATTTGCAGTTAGTAGATTCTGTAGAAAAGCAAAACAGAAGCCAAGAACCAACTATTGCGGCAAAAAATATGAAAATGAAAGCCAAAGATAAAGCTCTTGAAAAGATGAAACAGCGCTGGCAAGACAAACCTCTGCATGGCCAATATCCAGTACGTGCCAATAAATCCAATGTTGACAAAGTTAATACTCATCGATGGTTACGTGCATCTGGATTAAAGTCTGAAACTGAAGGATTTATACTTGCAGCACAAGACCAAAGTCTTTTCACGAGAAACTTTCAGGCAAATATTATGCACAATAATATGGATCCAAAATGCAGGTTTTGTGATAAACACCAAGAAACAATAGACCACCTAATCTCAGGCTGTTCTGTGCTTGCCCCAAACGAATATAAAAATCGCCACGATAGAGTTGGGCAATATTTACATTGGGCAATGTGCAAACATTAAGGAAAAGCTGTAAACAAACACTGGTATGAACATCACCCAGCACAGGTTACAGAAATAGAAGATGTAACCATTCTATGGGATTACACCATCTACACAGACAGAAAAATTGAAGCAAACAGGCCAGACATTATTGTTAAAAACCAGAAGGAGAAACCTTGTCTATTAATTGATATGGCTTGTCCAGCGGATTGTAACATAGCAATCAAGGAATTTGAAAAACTGTCAAAATATAAAGACCTGGAAATTGAAATAGAAAAAATGTGGAAATTGAAAACAAGAGTTGTGCCAGTGATAGTAGGTGCACTTGGAATGATAAAAAAAGGAACAAAACAACACATTGAAAGAATCCCTGGAAACCCCAGCTTAAGAGATATACAAAAAATTGTCTTATTAAGTACAGCCCACACACTAAGGAAAACTTTATCTATGTAATGCTGGAGATGATAGGGAAGATAGAAAAACATGAAATGGAACCATAACAACACGCCACTACCTGCCTTAGGTCTCCCCGCAGACTTGGTTGGTAGTGAGACCAAAGCAGAAATCGAAATATGATGAAAAATGACATAATAATAATAGAAATAATAATAGAAATAATAATAGAAATAATAATAATAATAGTAGAAATAATAATAAGAAATAATAATAATAATAATAATAATAGAAATAATAATAAGAAATAATAATAATAATAATAATAATAATAATAAACCTATTTTAATGTATCTAAAATATTTTCAAAAGCATATTGATGTTAATTTGCAGATCGTATATAGGTTATTGGCGCAGAATTGTAAAACTGCCGACCTGAGTTCAATTTCAGATTGATTCTCTTTCTAAATGCTTTGTCTAAATGCTCTTGGGAAATGTTTGAAGCTATCTTCCTCCACCTATGGGTAAAATATCAAGGCAGGTTGAGATTTGGCCTTGTTAGAGTATTAGTTAAGAAGAAGGATAACTCTAAATAAAAAAAGGAATTTGAAGAACTATATGCTCCGTCAATTTATCTTGAACATGGCACATAACATCGCACGTGGTGCGCTTACGACCCAAACGGATTACCGGATTTGTGTCGCCTTCTGCATATTGGTGAAAAATTCAGTATTTGCAACAATCATAATTTATTTTTTAGCAGTATATCGACAACTTATGGGTCATTTAATGTTGAAATTTAATTTTCTTGACTCATTATTAATTTATTTTACAAAAATGTACTTTTGGTAATTTATTTTTTTAAATTTTTACAAAAATGTATTGCGGTTAATATTTTTAATATGAAAATACGTTGCTGTTATTTTTACTATAGAATTTCTTTTATAATTTCTGACTCCAGTTTAAGGGTTAAATATTTACCCATAGCTGGAATCCTAGCACGTGTCAGGATAGACCTGGGAACAACTGCAAATAAGAGGTCGTCCCACGCTCCTTAAAACCTCTAATCTCCCGACCAGAGGCCTTGCTGCCGGATGTAGTTTAGCGTCATACCCAGGAGATATGGTGAAACTGGAAGCAACAATAATTAAGAGGTAGTTCCAAGCTCCTCAAAACATCCCGATTAGAAGCTTTGCTGCCGGATGCAGTTTATCCTAATACCCGGGACACATGGTGCAAGCTCCTCAAAACATCCCGATTAGAAGCTTTGCTGCCGGATGCAGTTTATCCTAATACCCGGGACACATGGTGAACCTGGGACCAACAACAATTAAGAGGTGGTTCTATGCCCCCTAAAACCTCCCAATCAGAGATTTTGCTGCCGTATGTAGTTACATAACCTAGACGGTTCATAATTGCGTTACAGTAGTAGCCGCTTTTCCTATCATGGTCTTTGTTCTATTGCTGGAGTCCGCGATGGATTTAAAACACGATTAATACCGATCACTAATGCAATTGTATATTTTCACTGCACGAATTTTTAGTTACAAACTTCATATGAAGGTAATTGGTCTTTTTTTATTGAAGTCTAATCAAACAATAACAAATAAAATTACTGATCCAGCAATATCTGTGCAACACCGAATTGTAATATTTCTCTATATTTCTGAGATGAGGTAATATTTACATTATTTACATTATTCGGACTACTGTTCTTATCTTTGTTGCCATTTGTACGACGGTTAATAATAGATCATTCTATTTGTCTACATTTCTGAGATGAGATAGTATTTACAGTATTTACATTATTCGGACTATTGTCCTCATCTTTGTTGCCATTTGTACGACGTTTAATAATAGATCATTCTATTTGTCTACATTTCTTAGATGAGGTAGTATTTACAATATTTACATTATTCGGACTATTTTCCTCCTCCTTGTTGCCATTTGTACAACGTTTTGGTCGTTTTACGCTTCGACCTTCATAAACCCCAGTGAGTGTAATAAAGTGATTGGTTCGAAATTCCTAGCACCTGAAGAAGGCGAGGCGTACAACAGCCGAAACGTCGTACAAATGGCAACGAAGATGAGGACAATAGTCCGCATAATATAAATATTATAAAAATTTGTAATGCATAGCAATTCTTTGATGTGTGGTGTCTCTTCAGGACGTGTTCGACCATAACTCTCTACGACTTCCCACCTTGTCTTTTTTACGATTTTCCAATGATGTTCTGCTATTCTTTTACACAAGCTCGCTCGGTAGGTTACTCGATGTTTCTCTCTGTGCTCTCGATTTCAATATAGAACATTTGAGTGGAATATTTTCCTAATCTTTCTTGTTTTATGTGTCCAAGACTCTGATTCTAAGTATAAGTATCTTTTTTCGTTTTAATTTTCCTCAAATCCTCCGCTTTGCTTGCGTGCTTAGTCCTTGTTATTCTCAGCATCCTTCTGTAGAAACACATACTCGTTGCTTCAATATTTCTCTTCATCTGTGATGAAAATTGTTCAGCACTCACTGTTATATAGTAGGATTGATATTACATAGCAGTTCAGTATTCTTTTTTTGAGTTTAGCAAATGGTCTTCTTTTTTAAATGTTTAGATTTTAGAAACCTGTCGGCGTTCCAGTGAATTTTCGAGTTTCGGCGCCACATTTTCTGTCATCTGTCGATGATTATCAGTCCCTTGTCGCCTTCAATCATCGACGGAGCTAAAGGACAGAAGAAACAGAAATTCTCCTCCAGGTTAATTTGTTGGCGGTGGCTCTCAGGAGTTCCGGCATTGTCATGTCCATACACACTTTTTATGTTGCTTTTGCTTTACAGTCCCCGCTTGAGTCTGTCTAAAACAGTTCCTTTGGATGATGGTCTTAAAGAGGCTGTTACGCCGTGTGACACGGATAAACAATGACATATTCTAAATAGAGATGACGAGAGATTTCTGTCAAACCAAGAATTTTTTGTCCTTTCTCCATATGACATCTTCTAAATAGAGACGAAGAGAGATTCCTGTCAAACCACGAAAAGTTTGTCCATCCTCCATCAGACATATTCTAAATAGAGATGAAGAGAGATTCCTGTCAAACAACTAATTTTTTGTCCTTTCTCCATATGACATCTTCTAAATAGAGATGAAGAGAGATTCCTGTCAAACCACGAAAAGTTTGTCCATCCTCCATCAGACATATTCTAAATAGAGATGAAGAGAGATTCCTGTCAAACAACTAATTTTTTGTCCTTTCTCCATATGACATCTTCTAAATAGAGATGAAGAGAGATTCCTGTCAAACCACGAAAAGTTTGTTCTTTCTCCATAAGACATATTCTAAATAACGATGAAGATAGATTTGTCAAACCACTAATTATTTGTCCTTTCTCCATATAACATCTTCTAAATAGCGATGAAGAGAGAATTCTGTCAAACCACGAGTTTTTTGTCCTTTCTCCATATGACATCTTCTAAATAGAGATGAAGAGAGATTCCTGTCAAAGCACGAAAATTTTGTCCTTTCTCCATATGACATCTTCTAAATAGAGACGAAGAGAGATTCCTGTCAAACCACGAATTTTTTGTCCATCCTCCATCAGACATTTTCTAAATAGAGATGAAGAGTGTTTTCTGTCAAACCACGAGTTTTTTGTCCTTTCTCCATATGACATCTTCTAAATTGAGATGAAGAGAGATTTCTGTCAAACCATGAATTTTTTGTCCTTTCTCAATACATCGTTATTGTTTCCGTTCTCCTATTAACAGTTGCAGACAAGCTTTCTCTAGCATTTTTCTCGAACGTCTGAATTAATTTTCCTGCTTCAACCAGCAATCCCCAAGTCTCACATCCATAAAGAAGGATGAATGAAGTCAGTGATTTGTAGAGGTTGAACTTAGTATGGAAGCTGATACTGCTCTTCAATATTCTTTCCAGTCTAGCCATAGCTGCTTTGGATATGGCGATCCATCTACGGATTTCTGCTTTGCAGGTGTTAACCTTTGACCTTATTTGAAACTGGGCATTTCCACTACTAAATTCTCTGACACTGGCATTATTTTTGGATTTCTCTCTATCAAGTTCCATTCAATACTGGGTGATTTTAATATGAAATGATCGATACGTGTGACCAATCGAATCTAACTTCATTACAGGAATTACAGCATATCCGACTCATTTACACCTTGAGCTTGTGAAGTAGGTCAGCCTGTCAAACGCCGCCACGATATCTAAAGCCACCGCCCGCACCTCACTATGTTTATCTAATGCAATAGAAGTAATAACCCTGGGTAAGTGTCACATCTTCAAATTGCTTGACAATATCTCTTCCAGACGTACTGACAATGATGTCATTTATATATCTTTTGGCTTCCGGCCATATCACGTTGAATACACCGCTTCTCGCTCGATCACCAAAGTTAAGCAATGTTGAGCCTGGTCAGTACTTAGATGGGTGACCCCTTGAGAATACCAGGTGCTGTAAGCGTTTAGTGATGGATGTGCGTTGTGGTGCTCGGAAAGAGAAATCGGTGAGCCGAGTTCGAATTCCAGTTGAATATTCTGCATTCACTTAAGCACTGGTACCCTTGGGAAAGGTATTAATCCGTCTGTTTCCTCCAGTTATGGGTTAAATAACAGAGTAGGACTCGGGGACCCTGCCCTTAAAAACAAATCCCAATAAATCTTGATACTCGAAAAGAAAAAAGTATTACTAGACACAAAACTTATATAAAAACAACAATAAATTATTGAAAGAAAAAGGTATTACCAGCAATAAATAAATAAAATTTAGTTGGCAATAAATGACCCGCCGAGGTTGATATGCCATAAAACAAAACAACCAACCAACCAACCAACATATGTATTAATATATGGTTCACTAAGTGGAGTTGCCAGAAAGCAGCTGAAAGTTTTTGCCTCTCTTTAGCTACAGGATGCCGCAGGAACAAAAGGGTGTCTCGTTCTTCTTAGTCCCTAGTGAATCATATGTCACGTGGGAGATAACGCATCTTCTCAAATGCTATTTTCAACAAATTAAAAAAAAAACGTTATACACACCTGCGTACATTAATGATATTAATATATACACACTGCCCTTTTGCACCTTATATTCTTCGTAATTATTTTTACTAAATTCTTTGAATTACTTAAAAATCATATAAGTTCTTTGCCTATAAACCAACGAAATTCTAGAATGACGAAATCTTTAAGTTGAAGAAGGTTTTGTAGCAAAATGGTTTATCTTTATTTCAATAAATATTTAATGGCATGATTTTGTTTTGGCTTAATTTCCCTTAAAAAGTCGGCATGAACTTTCCGTACAACCCAATATATATATATATATACGTGTGTGTGTGTTTATGTGCGTGCGTGTATGAATGTAAGAGAGAGTCAGTAATCACATAGTCGCATATGAACTGAGCTCTGGTGCAGTGGATATCGACTCAAAACGAGAAAACGAAGAGCCGAGTTCAAATTCCAGTTGAATTCTTTGCATTCATTTATGCGCAAACTAGCAGTATAGCTCGGCGTTGCTCGGGTGTAATGAAAGCTTTAAAACTAGTCCATACTCCTGGGGCTTAGACTCTTTAGACGTTGGCACCAAAGACTAAAAAGCAATAGTTGTTTCCAGTTAAAGCAAAACCGTAGACTGAAAGAAAAATGAATGGATGTAAGTCAAATTTTGATTTCCTGCTATCGATATCAAATATATTTTTTTCGTCGTAAACTGAATTTTGAAGGCTAAATAAGTCCTCTGAGTAAATGGTATCATGGCTGAGACTAACAACTACAATTATACCTACTTAGAGCCAAACCCGAAGCAAAACTAACTAAAAGGGCTGAAAAAATAGACATACAGGCAGATAAACAGACACACACACACAAACATTTTGCCTTTTATATATATATATATATATATATATATATATATATATATTATCGATTTTCTGCACTATTGTAAGAACTGCAACCTTGAAACTTCTGAATATCGTTTCTTATGTCTTTGTCTATGTGTGTATCAAATTTGATTAAAATCGGACCACTCCTTCTATAACCCGATTTTTTCGATTATCGATTTTCGATATTTATCCGGAGTACCTCGACACAAAACCTAGCTAAGAACACTCACAGACGCTTATAGTACAACTGTGTAAATTTTCAAGAAAATGGTTCAGCCGTTTCGGAGTCTATAGGTAACGGACACACACACACACAGACAAAGTTCCATTTATAAATAAGTTTAGATACCCTTGGGAAAGGTATTAATTCGTCTCTTCCTTCCAGTTATGGGTTAAATAACAGGACAGATTAGGTTCTATAGCCTTAGTTGGCAACCAGTCCACTGCAGAAAATAATGGTAACCTACTGCGTAAAAAAACTTTTACTCAGCCAGTCATGTCTCTTTCGAGACATGAGCGCCCAATTGTGTACCACGTATGGTACCTAACTGACTGATACATGGATTTCTAGGCTCGATTATTGTCGATGTGTATTTAATATAAGCTGTATTAAGTCTTTTTTTTTCTTTACACGAACCATGACAAGTAACAGCTACAAAATGGAACGGATCCACAGATAAATTGACGTCACTGGCTTTAAGGTGAACAGAAAGACAGAGAGAGAGAGAGAGAGAGAGTTGACAAGAGATCGACAAAGAGAAAGCGTTACAAAATAGAATGAAAGTTAAAATGGCGCCTTGCGCAAAACAGCTCTGAATATTTATCGGAATGTGTTATTAGTCCAAATCCGTGTTTGTCCGTTCAAGTGTACTTTGAATGATTGATTGATAGCGTATTCATCATATTTGCCTCAACTCACCATTCTAACAGAGAGAAAATCATAGAAGACGAGGCAGTTCAATGGTGCTGCGTTGATATTTTGCCAGGCTTCAGGGGTTAATAAGGATTACTCTGCTTTCAGTTCAACAAGATATGATCGGAAACTACTAGCATTTGAAATAAGCAAATACCTACGCAAGAGAAATGAGTCCCTCACGCATTTCCAAGCAACAATTTAGGTTACATTTTATGTATGTTGTCACGTTTCGGTTTTAGAAAATCAAAATTTTAGAGTTATGTTCTTATGATTTAATTGTTATTGTTTCATGTATTTTTAAATTCATGCCAGATTTCTCTTGCATAGCGTGGAAGACTAATTGACAATAGGTTTGCTCAAATCTCCAGGATTTATGCCAGTCATAGGCAAACTGCGACCTTTCCGAATGGCACACTTTTTAAAAAAAAACATCTCACCCCCCAAAAAAAGCATTCTACTGCCACTGTTGCGCAGGGGGTTACATAGGGGAAAGTGAGGAAAAAGAGGGGTTAGTTATAAAAGGAAGGTAATAGACGACTGAAAATACCGAGAATGGAGTGGAGTAGATGAAAAAAAGAGCTTTTGAGAATGGATGCAAGTTAGTGTGACAGAAGATGTCTATTGACCTTACATTTAAATTCCTGGAGATTATAGCTGTCGGGGAAGCAAATATATGGAAGGGAATTCCACAGGTGGAAAGTGCGTGAAAAAAAGCTGTTAGAGTAGTAGTAATGTAGAGCGGTTACATTTTATCGGTTTCACTGTAAAAGGATGGGACCTAGTTGTTAATCTAGTAGCTCGTGTAACTTCATACCTAGTGGGCACCAGTGATCTAAGTTCATTGGAGCAGAAGCCGTGAAAGTAGTTTTAGAAGAGCCACAGGGAAGCCACGTCACGCCGGTGAGAGAGCATCTGCAGACGAGCTGCCAAGACGGTATCGATCACATCACACATTCTCCGTTGGATTTTGTCAAGAACCCCGAGGCGAATAGCAGGGGTACCCGACCAGATGTGGCAGCAGTATTCAATACACGGGCGGATGATAGATTTATATATGTGCAGGATGGACTCAGACGTGAAAAACTTCCTGGCTCTGCACAGTGAACCAACCTTCTTTGCAGCGGATTTAGCAATGGAGGCGAGAGTAAACGGTGGTGTCGTCGTCGTACATGCCTACTTGGGATTTTATAACATCAGGAAGATCGTTAATGTAGATCAGAAAAAGCGTAGGACCTAGAATAGAGCCTTGAGGGACACCCGCGTTTGTATTGGGAGGCATGTCCGTTTATTATTACCTTCATTGTGCGATTAGAGAGGAATGACTGGATTAGGTCAAACAAATGTCAAGTTCCATAATGAAAAATGATATTTCTGAAAATCTTTTTCGTTCTCAAATTATTCCTTATAGCCTCTCATGCATAATCATTTTGACGTGGTGCAATGGTTATCAACTACGACTGAATCGTAGTCGGATGTTGTTGTGGTGAAGTGGATATCGGTACGAAAAGAGAAATAGGAAGGACGAGTTCGAATTACATTTGGATTCGTTGCATTCACATACGCACAAATACCCTTGGGAAAGGTATGAATCCGTCGCTTGTCTGTCCATCTATGGGTAAACATCAGGACAGATTGGGTTCTATAGCCTTGATTGGAAAGTAATGGCAACCCACTGCGGGAAAATCTTTTGCCCAGTCATTCATGTTTCATTCAAGACATGATCGCCCAAGCGAGTATCATGTATGGCACTTGACTGAGAAGTTCGATCCTCACAGGGTGTCCCATACTTGCGTCTATGTATCACATCTAAGCTACGCTTAAAAAGCACCATACACTCTCATACATGACTACATACATAAACAGGCTTACTGCCACTTCAGGGTGAACACCGGTTTCCGTGCGATCACTGATGTTAAGCAACGTCAAGCCTGGTCATTACTTCGATGGGTGACTGCTATAAGGTACTATAAACTTGGATGTACGCGTGGATAATGGATAATGGCTCGGAATTGTTAATCAGAAAGCCCAGTTCCAATTCCAGTTGGGTTTATTATGTTCACTTACACGCAAATACCCTTGGGAAATGTATGAAGCCACATCTTTTCCCCAATTATGGGTTAATTAGTTAGCTTTGTATCATTAAAACGGTTATTATCTCAAAATTGCGTGCAAAACAAAACTGCGTATAAAATAGTTAGATTTCGGCATTAAATAACCCATAGAGGTGTTTATACGCCGCCAAAGAAAACAAAACCAACAACAATATAGATAAGCAATGATTAATTACAATCTATCTTGAATTTTGTAAACTTCAGGTGAAAATAACCTTTTCGACATTTTAAACCATTTGCAATTTTCACTATATAAAATCATACGTGTAAATATATTTTGCTTTTGAAACAGAAACCATTCATAATAATTTTTTCTACAGAGGATAATAGGAGAATAATACACTTTTTTTCATTTTCAAATAAATTTGAAATAAATTACATGCAACAACATGTGTTAATCATAGAAATAAAAGATAATATTATACCACGACTTTTAATCATAAAACAATATTTTCTTCAAAGAAAAAATATCAACTCGTATGGTTTTCTTTAGCTTTAAAAATTACCTTGACTATTTGTAGATTGTCATGAGCCATAGATCATGCAATCAACTACCCGAAAATGGTTGTCCATGACTGACCTATACTCACAGACGTCAGTAGTTTAAATATCAAAGCTCCGTCTTTCGAATAGATTACGTGGCTTTCGAATAGATTACGTGGCTTGTATCTTTGAGCGAACCACTAGCATTTTTTTTTACTAGGTCTTGTCTATTCTTGCTTTGATATAACTGGACGTCATATACTACTAAAAGATTCTTCTTTTTAGGGGAGGCGTATCCTTTTTTAGGTGGGGGCTTTTCTTTTGTTAATCTTGTCTATCACTGTCTATTATAATTTCTGTTTTATTTTTTTTTTGTTTTTTTTACTACTAGCAGTATAGCCCGACGTTGTTCGGCTGTAATGAAAACTTTAAAACTAATCCATGTACCTGGAGCTCAGACTCAGCCTAAAGAATATTTGAAATAATAAAATAAGTGCGACAATTTACCAATCGCACCTAGTATATATATATATATATATATATATATATATATATATATATATATATATATACTAGCAGTATAGCCCGACGTTGCTCGGCTGTAATGAAAGCTTTAAAACTAATCCATGGTCCTGGAGCTCAGACTCTTTGGACTTTGGTACGAAAGACTAAAAACCAATAGTTGTTTCCAGTTAAAGTGAAACCCTAGATTGAAAGAAAATTAAATGGATGTAAGTCAAATTTTGATTTCCGGTATCGATGTCAAATAAGTTTTCTGTCGCAAATTGAATTTTGAAAACTGAATAAGTCCTCTGAGAAAATCCGAAGTAAAAACCAAAACAAAAGGGCTGAAAACTTGATTTTGATCAGACCCCATAGAATATCGGGGTATTGATTTCCAATATCGGAGTCAAATAAGTCATTCAAGTATAAACTAACCTAAGTAAGTCCATGAAAACTTATCATACCCATCGGGAGTAAAATTGGAGAAAATGAGCCATATTGATGACTGCATATCGGTTATTGATCAGATTCGATAGAATATCGGGTGTATCGATTTCCGATGCCGAGGAAAATGAGACGTCTGACAAGATCTACTAATGTTTGAGACTAAAAAACTATAATTTTACCAAGTTAGAGCAAATTCTGCAGCAAGAATCACGATAAAAGGGCTGAAATCTTGATCTTGATCCGACCTGATCGGCTCTCGGGGTATCGATTTCCGATATCGGGGGGAAATCGGAAAAAAAATTAGTAGCCCATGACCTGACTGGAAGCCTAAAGAATATTTGTCGGAAATGTGTTGAGAATTAGATAAAAATTGTGGATTTGTATAAAGGCCATACAGGCAAACAGACAGACAGACAGGTACACACAGACATTTTGCCTTTTATATATATATATTTTACGTTCTTGTGTAAGTTCCTCATTATTCTCTCGTTTGTTCGTTTTTTTAATTTTACATATTTTATAAATCTAATTCACTCCGTCTGATCACAGTTCTCAACATTGATATGTTCTATTCCACTTTTCTTCTGAAGGGGGATAAAGACTTGCGTATCGTCATTTAATGCTTGTGCGCGTCGATTTCTGGCTTCAAGTTCTTTAAGTCTCGATTATTACTATTTACTAATTAGTAATACATTATGTTGTGGGATCTCCCCTTTGTATATGATAATGGACTCGACTGAGTATACATATACTCCTGTCATAGAGAAAACAGCAGTTGAGAGTTGAGAGTTATCATAGAGATCCATTAGAGTTATCAAAGAGTACCAGAATTGATACGTAAGTTACCGAGAGATATCGAACTTACCCAGAGACTACCGCATTAGAAGTCAAACTAGCTCTGAGCTCCACTCAGCTGGAATAATATACACGGATATACTCTTTCCAAGGACTTCACTTCAAGACTTGTATATATTTATTTCTTACTAATAGTATTCCTGGATTTACTAACCTGCGTACAAGTTTGTATATTACGTTCAATATAACCTACTTTTCTATCTCAATATCTGTTTTTGTTGTTCATTATTTTGTGCGGTTCCTCACTCGGAACCCACGACACAATATGATATTAATTTTAAGTTATTATATTCTGACTTATGTACAAATTTATCGATTCAAGTTCCTCATTTCTCGATTATAATATGAAATAATCCGGTACATATAGATTCGCAGGTGATCAAATTTGAAATCTAAAATGTTTTGAATACTACATCTACTAGAAAATACTTCTTCTTCTTCTTCTTCTTCTTCTTCTTCTTCTTCTTCTTCTTCTTCTAGGTGCCTGTCCTTTCGGGGCGTAGGCGATCATGGCTTTCCACATCTCCCTATCCCTGGTGGCTCTTAGCACACTTTCTCCTGTTGCATCATGCAACCCTCGTTCCTTCAACCACCTGCTCAGGCTCTTCAAATATGTTATCCGCTGCTTTCTCCTGTCTCTTTTACTCTCTATCAGGCCTGTTAGTATCACGTTCTCCAAGCCTTCCTTCCTCATTGCATGTCCCAGGAACTTTAGCTGGCTTTTTTCCTGATGCTCAATATTAATTTCCTTTTTGTTTCCATTCTTTTCAACACTCATCGTTCCTCACATACTCGATCCATGATATTCGCAGCATCCTTCTTTATAACCACATTTCAGTTGCTTCAAGTTTTTCCTTCATCTTTGAAGATATTGTCCGACATTCACTGCCATGTTGAATAACCGACATCAAATAGCAATTCAGTACTCTCTTCTTTGTTTCTAGCGAAATTGTCCTGTTTCTTAATACTTTACTCAAATTCTGGAATGCTTCTTTCACCATGCCAATTCGCCTTCGGATCTCTGTGTTGCACTATCCGTCTTCGGTTAGAACACTTCCCAGGTATTTAAATTTTTGTACCTGCTTGATTTTAGTATCCCCTACATGTATTTGGCATTTTGGATTGCCCTTTTTGCTTATGATCATGCATTCGGTTTTCTTGCAGTTTATTTTAAGTCCTTTGTTGTCACTCTCTTTAGCTACCTTCTGTAGGAGGTCTTGTAGTTGGAAATATAAATTAAACAGAAAGAACAGCAACGAAAATGAAGAGCAATAAAAAGTGTTGGAAACATTCATTTTCGTTGCTGTCCTTTTCTTTTAATTTATGATTCCAACGATTTTCTCCTGCCGTGTCTACTATCCACACTGTATAATCTATGTACCTTATATTGTTTAAAATATGGCCTCCGATGACGAATCCTGGCATAACGTCTAGGGTTCTCAGAATAGTCTCGCTGTACAAGTTGAATTCATTAAAAAGACACATCCGTGTCTTACGCCCATTTGTAATCTTTGTATATCTGCTGAATTCGTAACCTGCCCGTATGCAGGCGGTTTGCAGCCAGTAAAGATTCTTGATTACTCTTAGGTCTTTCCCAAATATGTCAAGGCTGCCAAGCATCTCCATTAATTCTTTGTGGCGTATTTTGTCAAACGCCTTTGCATAATCAATAAAACATAGGTACAAGTCATTCTCCATTTGTATTGGCCTTTCAGAGAGCATCCTAATCATAAATATGGTGTTCCTTGTTCTAGTGCCTTTGACGAAACCGCACTGTTCTTCTCCTATCTCTGGCCTGATTCTGCTTCTAGCCTTATTTATCGGGATTCGGACGATCAGTTTTATTATATGGTTCATTAAACTGGTGGTTCTGTGAAGTTCGCACTCGTTTGCATCTGGCTTCTTATGCAGTGCTATGAAGTTCATCTTGCTGGGGTCATCTGGTATTACACCATTATTATAAATTTCATACATTCAGTTTAAATAAAAGAATTAGTATATATATATATATATATATATATAGTGTTAATTGCAGTGATGTTTAGTGCCAAAATTGCTGTTTTCTATAGTAGTTTACTGGTGAAAAGGCAGTAAGGTAAGCATATTTTTGCCACTAACCAGCATCCTCTCTCTCATGCTACTTTCTCCGTCCTTCCACTCTCATCAGTATTCTCATCCTTCTCCTGCCCTCTTCCTGACAACCCCTGTAACCTGTCACTCTTTCTCATTCTCATAACTTATCTCCTATGTAACCCCCTCCTCGACAGTGGCAGTAAAATGCCTTGCTTGTTGCGACACGATTATAAAAAACTTCTTACTTCACTCTATCACAGATTGGAGGTCCTTTCCAAGAGCAGAAGCGAGTTTTACTTTATCAACCCTGGCAGGTAGTAGATGGAGTTCCACAGAGCAGTGGCCCGTAAGAAGGAACTGCTCGAGTAAAACAATGGAACGCGAAGGGTATGGTAGTTATTTGCTGCTATGTGAGAAGCATGCCGGGTCATAGCCGTGAAGGTTAGTACTAGTAGAACTAAGCAATATAGTCCGTCTGTGCATTTTCCATGTAAATAACAGCGAGAGACTTGCAATGTTTCCTCTGTAGGAAAAAGATTTTAAGATGAAAAATAATAAATCAAAGTGGCTTTAATAACTTGCAAATTTAATAAGTTTTCATTACTAACGCGTCAAAACGGCACGCCAGAGTGGCTCTAAATATTAGCGCGTCAATATGACTTTAAGAAGCAATACGTCAATATGTATGTAAGCATTGCAACTTTTAAACTATTTTAAGAAATAGTGTATTGAGATGTTTTTCAGAACTAGTACATCAGGGTGTGCGTTGTGGTACAGTGGATATCGGCTCTGAACAAGAAACCGGGGAGCCGAGTTCGAATTCCAGTTGAATCCATTGTATTCACTTACGCGCAAATAACCTTGGGAAAGGTATTAAACCGTCTCTTCCTTCCAGTTATGGGTTAAATAGCAGGACAGATTGGGTTCTATAGCCTTGGTCGGCAACCAGTCTACCGCAGAAAGAAATGGCAACCTACTGCGAGATAATCTTCTGCCCAGTTAGTCATGTCTCGAAAGAGACATGATCGCCCAAGCATGTATCACGTATGGCACTTAACTAACTAACTAACATCAGGATGATGTTAAACAGTCTTCTTCTTTATGTGCCGTGTCCCTTCAGGACGTAGGCGATCATGCACTTCCGCTTGGCTCTGTCTCTTGTCGCTCTCAATAATTTTTCTCTTGGTATCTCTTCCAAGCCCTGCTCAGTCAACCATTTGCTCAGACCTAACAAGTACGTCTAGCACTGCTTTCCCTGTCTATTCTTCCATCTAACCGACCTGTGAGTATCAAGTCCTTCAAGCCTTCTATCCTCATTACGTGTCCCATGAACTTCATTTGTCTCTTCCTGATATTTATTATCAGTTTTGTTCTCGTTTGCATCCTTTCCAACACTTCATCGTTGCACGTGTGCTCTGTCCATGGCATCTTCATCATCCTTCTGTAAAACCACATTTCTGTTGCCTCAAGCCTCTTCTTCATCTTTGATGAAATCATCCAGCATTCACTTCCATACTGAAGGACAGATATCACATAGCAATCCAGCACTCTTTTCTTTCTTTCTAATGAGATTTTCCTATCTTTCAGTACTCTGACTAGCTTCTGAAATGCATCTTTGGTCATGCCAATGCGTCTTTGGATCTCCGTGTCGTATTTTCCATCCTCTGCCAAAACACTTCCCGAGTATTTAAATTCTTTTACTTGTTTTGTTTTAGATTCTCCAACTTATATTTGGCATATTGTTCACCTCTTTTTGCTGATGACTATGCATTCAGTTGTTTTGAGTTTTATGCTCAGTTCTTTATTGTCACTTTCTTTTGCTAATGTTATGGGGAAACACATCTATTTCTCAGATAATGGACTCTCCCTCCTATATTAATAAGAGTATACAGAGGAAGTTCTTGTGAGTCCTTAGAAGTTCTAGAGAGTTCTTTAGAGTTCTATTAGAGTTCAGTAGAACTACTAGTTCGTTCCAGTTTGGACATAGTTGGACTAAGGCAGTTGATATTAGTCGGCAGTAAGGCGAATGTTAAGGAGTCAGCTTTCAATGGAAGATTACCAAGTTCCTAGCATTTTGGGTACGTTAAGTCGATTAGCAACCGACATAGCACGATTATAACCTTCAGGGCGAAAACTACTCCACTACAGCTAACTTCTGTAAGAGGTCCTGCATTTTCCTTTCCGTGTCTTCTATTAGCACCGTGTCGTCCGCGTATCGGATATTGTTGAGATTATGGCCGCCAATGAAGAATTTAAACATTGCCAAAGTAAAAAGGTTTTAAGAACTAACATGGCTTTGAGAATTAGCACAGGTTGTTTTAGAAACATGCACCTCACCCTGTTTTGTAGAAGGGGCATATCAATATGCTTTTATGAGGTATCACATCCCGATCGTTTTTTTTTTCATTTCATCCCAAGCAAGGCGATGCCACCATTGATGTGCATAAGAGAGTTAAAGTTTTAGGCAGGAGGAGAGTGAAGAGAAAGCCAAACCAGTTACAGGGGGTGTCAGAGAAAGGAAAAGAGAAGGATGGGAACACATGTGTGAAGACATTTGCGTAGATAGAGAGAAAGGAAAAGAACAAGATACAGGGGTGATGTAAGAAGAAATAGAGTCAAGTGGATAAGAGATGGGAATTGACATTGCATTTAAACTCCTGGGGGTTGTAGCCGTCAGGAAAGCAAGTATACAGAAGGAGGTTCTACAGGCTGGAAGTGCGAGAAAAGAAGCTAATGGAATAGAATTGTCGCCTGCATATGGTTGATTTAACTGTAAAAGGGTGGGACCTTGTTGCCAGTCTGGTTGCACGAGTGAATTCTTATGGAGGGAGCACCAGTGACCTAAGTTCATCGGAGCAGAAGCAATGAAAATATTTGTAGAAGAGACAGAGGGAAGCCACATCCCGTCAGAGACAAAATTGCCTGAAATCGAGCTGCCAGGTCGGGACCAATCTCATTACAGACTCTCCTTTGGAGCCTGTCGGGAACACTGAGGCGAACAGCAGGGACGCCTGACCAGATATGACAACAGTATTCAATAAGAACAAGCAGATAAAGATAGTTTTAAGAACTAGCACATCAAGATGGTTCTGTAAATTGCAAATGCCGAGAGCATCAAATGGAATGATAAAGAGTTTGTATTATTTCTTTTCCTGGCTCATCTGTGCTATACGTGATCATGCATTATCACAGCGGAACACTACATCTCTACCATCGATCAACTTTAACCTCATTCTCTTCAAGGCAGTGTTTCATTTGCCTGGCTGTAGATATCATATGTCAGCCGCAGTCGTAACATTGACAGGTCGCAACTCAAAGCGAGACTACACCAACGTAATCCTACGAAGTACTTAAAACTTTCTGTGGACGGAGGTCCATTTTGGTTTATGCATTAGCCTGTTCAACGTAACAACTCCACCGTCTATTTTGCTTTATGTTCTCATAAAATATCCATTTTTCATCACCAGTCACTAATCTGTCCAAAAATGGAGACATGCTTCTGTCAAATCATAGAGAAATATTTTTTTCAAATTCATGCGCGTTCTTAGTTGAAGCATATTACAGTATAGCGTTAAAAGAATTTTGAATTTGAACGAAATATTCAACTGCAACAACATTGTTCGCCTAGAACTCCTATTTATTTTTTTCATTAAACTCACCTGCATTTAAATTAGATGTCGTTACTTCATTTAAAATTTATCAAACAATTTTCGGCATTTTTCTTTTAAAAAAAATACGTCCAATAAACACCAGTATTATTTTTTTAACTGTATCTAAACTTATTTATAGATAGAACTTTGTCTGTGTGTATGTGTGTGTCTGTGTGCGCGTCCGTTACCTATAGACTCCGAAACAGCTGAACCGATTTCTTGAAAATTTACACAGTTGTACTATAAGCGTCTGCGAGTGTTCTTAGCTAGGTTTTGTGTCGAGGTACCCCCGATAAATATCGAAAACCGATAATCGAAAAAATCGGGTTATAGAAGGAGTGGTCAGATTTTAATCAAATTTGATACACTCATTGACAAATACATAAAAAATAATATTCAGAAGTTTCAAGGTTGCAGTTCTTACAATAGTGCAGAAAATCGATAATATATATATATATATATATAAGGCAAGATGTTTGTGTGTGTGTCTGTTTATCTGCCTGTATGTCTATATTTTTTTTTTCAGCCCTTTTATTTTAGTTTTTGCTTTGGGTTTGGTTCTAAGTAGGCATAATTGTAGTTCTTAGTCTCAGCCATAATACCATTTACTCAGAGGACTTATTTAGCCTTCAAAATTCAGTTTACGACGAAAAAACTTATTTGATATCGATACCAGGAAATCAAAATTTGACTTACATCCATTCATTTTTCTTTCAGCCTACGGTTTCGCTTTAACTGGAAACAACTATTGCTCTTTAGTCTTTCGTGCCAACGTCCAAAGAGTCTGAGCTCCAGGACCATGCTTTAGTTTTAAAGCTTTCATTACACCTGAGCAATGCTGGGCTATACTGCTAGTATATGACTAAATATAAATGAGATCTTCTAGTTGATCTCTCTGACTCATCGATATGTACTCGTTTATTAGATCAAATGAATTCCCAAAGATCAATTTTGTTTTGAGTTCAAATCTCGTCAGGTCTTACTGTTATTTTTTTTTCATACTTCTCAGATGAGGTAGTATTTACATTATTTACATTGTTCGAGCTTTTATAGTCAACTTTATTGCCATGTTTATGACATTTCGGCTGTTCTACGCTCCGGCCTTTTTCAGGTGCTAGACCCTTTATTTCGATCACTGCGTATATCGTTCTCATTCCATGGACGATTCCGCTTCCTGATGCCATGTAGTTATTTCCCTTTAACTTAACTCCCTATTCTCTCTGTCATTGAAGATAAATAGCCCATTGAATATAGGCGTTTTTTGTTTTTTGATTTTTTGTTACGAAATCTGTTGCTTGTTTAGCAGTCGAAAAATATGAAAACAATCTCATCATTGCGGTACATAGCCACGAAAAGAAAATAAAGCGATAAAGTCTTAAACAAATGCATAATTATATTCAGTCAGTTAAGTACTATACGTGATACAAGATTTGGGCGATCATGTCTTGAAAGAGACATGACTGACTGAAGCAGAAGATTATCCCGCAGTAGATTGCCATTGCTTTCTGCGGCAGACTGGTTGCCAGCCAAGGTTATAGAACACAATCTGTTCTAATTTTTAACCCATAACTGGAGGGAAGAGACGGATTAATACCAAAGGTATTTGTGCGTAAGTGAATGCAAGAGATTCAACTGGAATTCGAACTCGGCACCCCCCGTTTTGTCGTTCCGAGACGGTATCCACTGCACCACAACGCAACCTTATAATTTCGCGAAACATTTTCATATTAAAGTATATGCGTTCCTTATCTTCAAAGCTACTTATTCACTGACATTAAATACAATTGCTTAAGCCTCCAGTTCTGTCGAAACAGTCCAAATAACCACTTTCAACTAAAGCAGAGAAACACTGTCTGATCGTGGAATGTGGCGTGTGTTTAGAAAATCCCAACACAAAAACAAATTGTATAAATAAAACATTGTTTCAGACTAACCAAAAATTTCACATACATTTCTAATTTAGATTTAATTTTTATTTTAACTCGTGTCAATCAGCCTGTAGCTTGGAGTATGAAAATAGTACAACTTTATTTCAGTCTCAATATGTGTGCATAGACATGTGTTTTGTATTAATGGGCAAATTTATATTTGTATAAATTTTTAATCGAGCAGTATACGATATCCATTTCATAGTTCCTGTAGCCTTTTACCGCGTAGGATACTGATTTCATGAATAAACACAATACAAAACCGACAAAAACGCTTTCACTAAGTGAAGATCGCTTTTACTTTGTTGATATTTCCAAAATACTGATCATATCTTTAATTTTCTTTCTTCTAAATTATTTTTTCCTTATTTGTCAAAATAATTATTAATTGTTTCTACACAATTTTCCGCAAAACCCTTGAATCTAATTCCATCGCATTTTGGACAAAAATGGAACCGGTGCTTTCTTTTTGTGTGAGGGGCATTCATAATTATTCGCGTATTTGAGACTTTTATATTTGCTTTAATAACATAAGATCGCGCACATGTTTTTACATTTTATTTTTATTCTCTCCATCGCTCTCTATCTCTTTTTTTTTTTTTTTTTTTTTTTAATCATTTCACCCCGAGCAAGGCAGAAACGCCACTGATGTGCAGGGGGTTACATAAATGTAGAAAGATTAATTAGAAAAGAGTGAGGAGTACAAGCTAGTTAGAAAGGAACAATAGAAAACTGAGAAAGCAGGTGCAATGACAGGTACATGGGCGGAGAGAAAGGGAAGGTTATACAGGGGAGGGGAGAGAGCTAGAGGCCAGTGGTTAGTAGGTGAGTATTAACTTTGCTTTTAAATTTCTGGAGGTCGTAGCCGTCAGGAAAGCAAGAATACGGGAGTGAGTTCCACAGGCGGGAAGTGCGAGAGAGGAAGCTGCTGGAGTAGAATTGTCGTCTGCGTTTGGCTAACCTGACTGTGAATGGGTGGGACCCAGTTGCCAGTCTGGTTGAACGGGTAAACACCTGTTGAGGAGGCATCAGTGACTTAAGCTCATCCGAGCAGAAGCCATGAAGGTATTTATAGAAGAGACAGAGGGAGGCCACATTTCGACGATGGGAAAGTGGCTGCAGACGAGTCGCCAGATCAGAACCTATCACATTACAGACTCTCCTTTGGAGCTTGTCGAGAACACTGAGGAGAACGGCAGGGGCACCTGACCATAAATGGCAGCAGTACTCCATGCACGGACGGATGGTTGACTTGTATATATGCAGGATGGATTCAGGTGGAAAAAACATCCTGGATCGACATAGTGACCCAATCTTCTTAGCAGTAGATTTTGCTATGGATTCAATATAGTGCTTCCATTTGAGGTCTGAGGACAGGGTAAGTCCGAGGAGGCGTAGTGTATTACTCTCCGGGAGAATCATCTGGTCCATGCTTATGGGAGGCAGAAGAGGTTGCCTGTAATGGTTGACAGACAACAGCTTGGTCTTCGAGGAATTGAAGTTGACAAGCCACTTCTTGCCCCAGTTCACCACAGAGTGTAGATCCCGCTCAAGGTCAGCAGCGAGATTTTGTTGCTATCTATCTATCTATCTATCTATCTATCTATCTATCTATCTATCTATCTATCTATCTATCTATGTATCTTTGCCAGCCTTTCACTAGCTATCTAGCTATCTTTCTATCTATCTTTGCCAGTCTTTTCACTAGCTATCTAGCTATCTTTCTATCTATCTTTGCCAGTTTTTTCACTATCTATCTTTGCCAGTCTTTTCATTAGCTATCTAGCTATCTTTCTATCTATCTTTGCCAATCTTTTCATTATCTATCTATCTATCTATCTATCTATCTATCTATCTATCTATCTATCTATCTATGTATCTATCTATCTATCTATCTATCCCATTCTATTTATATCTATCTAGTCTCCCCAAGTTGAATACGTTATCTATCTATCTATCTATCTATCTATCTATCTATCTATCTATCTATCTATCTATCTTTGCCAGCCTTTCACTAGCTATCTAGCTATCTTTCTATCTATCTTTGCCAGTCTTTTCACTATCTATCTATCTATCTATCTATCTATCTATCTATCTATCTATCTGGCTCATTTTGTTCATATCTATCTAGCTAGATAGATAGATAGCTAGCTAGCTATCTGTCTGTCTGTCTCAGTTTCTTCATATCTATCTATCTATCTAACTATCTAGCTATCTATCTATCTATCTATCTATCTATATATATATATATATATATATATATATATATGGTCCTCTTCTTATCTATTTACAATCCGTTATCTATCTATCTATCTATCTATCTATCTATCTATCTATCTATCTATCTATCTTTGCCAGCCTTTCACTAGCTATCTAGCTATCTTTCTATCTATCTTTGCCAGTTTTTTCACTATCTATCTATCTATCTATCTATCTATCTATCTATCTATCTATCTATGTCAGTCTTTTCACTAGCTATCTATCTATCTTTCTATTTATCTTTGCCAGTCTTTTCTATCTATCTATCTATCTATCTATCTATCTATCTATCTATCTATCTATCTATCTATCCCATTCTATTTATATCTATCTAGTCTCCCCAAGTTGAATACGTTATCTATCTATCTATCTATCTATCTATCTATCTATCTATCTATCTATCTATCTATCTATCTTTGCCAGCCTTTCACTAGCTATCTAGCTATCTTTCTATCTATCTTTGCCAGTCTTTTCTATCTATCTATCTATCTATCTATCTATCTATCTATCTATCTATCTATCTATCTATCTATCTATCTATCTATCTTTGCCAGCCTTTCACTAGCTATCTAGCTATCTTTCTATCTATCTTTGCCAGTCTTTTCATTATCTATCTATCTATCTATCTATCTATCTATCTATCTATCTATCTATCTATCTATCTATCTATTCTATTTATATCTATCTAGTCTCCCCAAGTTGAATACGTTATCTATCTATCTATCTATCTATCTATCTATCTATCTATCTATCTATCTATCTCGCTCATTTTGTTCATATCTATCTAGCTAGCTAGATAGATAGCTAGCTAGCTATCTGTCTGTCTGTCTCAGTTTCTTCATATCTATCTATCTATCTATCTATCTATCTATCTATCTATCTATCTATCTATATATATATATATATATATATATATATGGTCCTCTTCTTATCTATTTACAATCCGTTATCTATCTATCTATCTATCTATCTATCTATCTATCTATCTTCATTTCTCTTTATAATCAGTTCTGTGTTTTACTATCTTAGTATGTCCGTATTTATATATATCTATCTATCTATCTATCTATCTATCTATTTTTCAATACATATTTAGATTCTATTTGATAGTGTATATTTTAGACATGAGCAAGCCTTTAACTACAGTTAAAGATGAAAATTATTTTTAAAAATTCGTTATTAAACATAATTGTTTGATTGCTAGCAGTCATTTTTATTTTACTTCCGTTATTTGGAAAGATTTTTATTTTTAAATTAAAAAGCGAACAGGAAACTAAAACTCTGTTTATTCAACTTTATTTTATCCGCTCTTGTCAACATAAAAAGACTTGAATTTATTTAAATCTTTCTCATTTTAACAACTGATTTGTTAAATCTTTCAAGTTTGTTAACTATCATCCACAAAGTACTCGTTGCCCCAATGTTTTTTTTTATTTTTATTTTTATTTTTTTTACTAAAGTTCACAAGACACAAATCTCGACTCCCACTTAAAGGAGGCGGGTTTACTAAATGACGTATGAGATATAAACGAATGACTTTGAGTTTTAGTTTTGTTTAATGGCATATCAACCTCTGTGTGTTATTTAATGCCAAAAAAGTGGAGTTTTAAGGTATTTTTTTAAATGTTCGGTTATAGTGAGGAGGTTAATTTAGTCAGATCTTAATGCAAATTTTTTGTTTTATTTTTTATTTAGAAAACAGAAAATGTCTTCTAGGTTTTTTTTGGTTTTTTTTGTTATAAGCGTTTCACCCCGAGCAAGGCATGTCACTGCCACTACTGCGCAGGGGGCTACGTAGAGTGGAGAAAGGCTGATTAAATATAGGAAATGTCAGAGGGTGGGTGATAGGCGGGTAAGGATACTGAGAATGAGGGTTGGGTAGATGATAGTGTTCTGAGAATAGTTGGGAGTTAGTGTGACAGGAGGTGTCTATTGACGCTACATTTAAACACCTGGAGATTGTAGCTGTCGGGAAAGCAGACTTGTGGAAGGGAGTTCCACAGGCGGGAAGCGCGAGAAAAGAAGCTGTTGGAGTAGAATTTACGGTTACATCTTATTTGTTTAACTGTAAAAGGGTGGGACCTAGTTGCTAATCTAGTATCTCGTGTAAATTCGTGCTTAGGCGGCACCAGTGATCTAAGCTCATCGGAGCAGAAGCCATGAAAGTACTTGTATTCAAAAATATTTTACTGAGAATAAATTTCTTTTTTTTTTCCTTCAGAAATGTGTTATAAATTTGTTTTTTCAAAAATGTATTGTTGGTAATATTTTTCCTTCAAAAACCTATATTCTTCTATAAAAATCAATGTTTATGTATATATTTCTATAAAAGTGTATTTTAATACTTTCAAAATGTTGTGACCCCAATTTGGGGGTTAACTATTTGCCCATAGCTGGAGCCCTAACAGGTGCTACCACTCCGGGTCAGGGTTGACCTGGGAACAACAGCAATTAGGAGGTGGTTTCATGCTCCTCACAACCTCCCAATCAGAGCCCTTGCTGCCGGATGCAGTTTATCGTCATGTCCAGGACCGATATAAATGAAAGAGGATGGATTATAAATATTATAAAAGATAAGGAAAATAGGTAATAATTGATCGTAAGTTTAAGAATATAGTGCTCAAACAAGCATCCACGTGGGAGTCTATTTCACAAAGTAGCAGTTCAGAGAAGAAAATAAAGCTGAGTATTATCTTCTGTTTACATTTGGAATACGCAGAAAAACTAGGTGATACGACTTCGTGGGGTTGGCTTGGTGTGTCCTAGCTGTAAATGTCTGAAGTGGTAGAACTAAAGAATGGAGCGCTCATCTGAACATTTGCAGTGGAAATAGCAATTGAATAGCGATAGGCTTGCGACGTTACGTTTGTAAGAAAAAGCGTCTTCTCCCACAAGAAGACGTAAATAATTTGAAACTCTATCAAGACTACGAAAGTGAAGATTGAGCACCACCAGTCTTTTTTCCGGTCGAATGTGACACTTTTCAAGAGAAAATATTTCAGAAGGTGTCAGGTACTTTCAGGAGCAAGTGAATGAACCAACCTCGCAAATATCGGATTTAACAATGGATCGTATATGAGTTCTACTTGAAATCTGGAGTGACCGCGTGACATAATTGACGTTCAGGAGACATGCTAAGAGCTACCAGAGATAGAGAGACTTGGAAGGCCATGATAGCCTACGTCCTGATGGGACATGGCACATATAAAAAGAAGATCACTATATATAAAAATATACTCAGTTATGATCTGAGATTAAGGACAGGATGGTTAAATAAAATAAAGACAAGAGGAAAACTGTATTTTAAATTGCCTACGCTTTTCGTCCTGTGATGTACTTTATCAAGGCAAAAAGACGAAATGAGCTTTATTCTAAATTACGTATCTATAAACAAACAGTGTTGGCAACCACAAAGATGCTCACAAATCATTTCAAAAGATTAACAGAATATTTTAGTTTTTAGAATTCCTTCATGTGTAGTGCAAAGTCACGAGATGTTAAAATGAAGGGAAATTCAACCGTTTTCTTTGAAACTTTATATTATGTATGTTAGTCTGTTTTAGAATTCCTTCATGTGTAGTGCAAAATCACGAGATGTTAAAATGAAGGGAATTCAACCGTTTTCTTTGAACTTTTTATTATGTATGTTAGTCTGTTTTAGCATAATTTCCATTAATAAAGGTGAGATTGGGAAAAATCCGGGGAGCAAATTGATGTTTTGGTTGTATTGAATGGCGGCGCTCTCAAGAACTTTTCTTCTGAATAAATTGTTTACTCTTTTTATTAGTGTGGCATTTTTAAAATCAAAATTGTGGTTGAATTTATTTCTGTGAATCACTAATGCATTTGTTAGATTGTTATTGGTTATGTCTCTTTTGTGTTCATATATACGTTTTTTTAGATTTCTACTTGTTTCTCCCATATACATGGAGGAACAATCCGGCAATTTATTCTGTATACACCTGTTTGTTCATAATTCTGATGTCGGTTATTTTTAGATCTTATAATGTCCATAATAGTTTTCGAGGTAGTTGTTAATAGGTTGTTACTTATGGAAATTATACGAAACGCGCAGGCGATTTAATATACAGTTTTCCGCTTGTCTTTATTTTATTTTACCATATATATATATATATATATATATATATATATATATATATATATATATAGATATATATGGGTGGTGCCTTCAGGCGATTTTTAATAAGATAAAATTATTAAAAATCGCCTAAAGATACCACTCATGGTAGAAACATAGGTCGCGTAATAACTCGTTCACAAATGGAAAATATTCAAAAGTTCTACAATATAATTGTGTGGAGCACTTTTTAATATAAATGTGCACTGGTCTAACCCTATAATGACCAAATACTAAGTATTAATCAAGCAATACATATATATATATGAACTTATTTATAAATGAAACTTAAACTCTTTGTGTGTTTCTGCGTGTGTGTGTGTGTGTGTGTGTGTGTGTGTGTGCGTGTGTGTGTGTGTGTGTGTGTCCGTTACCTATAGACTCCAAAACGGCTGAACTGATTTTCTTCAAAATTTACACAGTTGTACTATAAGCGTCTGTGAGTGTTCTTAGCTAGGTTTTGTATCGAGGTACCCACGACAAATATCAAAAATCGATAATCGAAAAAATCGAGTTATAGAAGAAGTGGTCCGATTTTAATGAAATTTGATACACTCATAGACAAAGACATAAGAGACGATATTCAGAAGTTTCAAGGTTGCAGTTCTTACAATAGTGCAGAAAATCGATAATATATATAAAATTTTATATTGATACCAGGAAATCAAAATTTGACTTTCATCCATTCATTTTTCTTTCAGTCTACGGTTTCGATTTAATTGGAAACAATTATTGCTTTTTAATCTTTCGTGCCAACGTCTAAATAGTCTGAGCTCCAGGACCATAGATTAGTTTTCATTACACCCGAGCAACGCCGGGCTATACTGCTAGTATATATTTCAGTCTGTTCATATCTATCTATCTATCTATCTATCTATCTATCTATCTATCTCAGTCTGTTCATATCTATCTATCTATCTATCTATCTATCTATCTATCTGTCTGATGCGCAAATTATTTAGGAATAAAAAAAAGTGTTAAGTTTCGATCCCTCGTGTTTCATTTAGATTTAAATAAGAATGATTCGACTCCATGGAAGTAACATAGCGTGGCTTAGCACTAAAGGTCTGGACCAGTGGAACTAAAAAAATATAGAGTTGATTTTGACAATAGCCCTGGAAATGGCGGTACAGTAGAGATGGGTTTAACCACGCTACGTCCGTAGGAAAGAAGGCTGCACGACGGGAAATAAGTCATCTAGCACAAGACGGTGTAAATAATTTTGAAACACTGGAAAGAGACAATCGAGCAATTTCAGCCCATTTATGCACCAATACGCCATGTTTTGTCTTATTTGGCTCTTGAAAAGATACAGTTAACAGAAAGAGTTAGATAGTAACAAGTTTATTGTGAAATACTCACATGTGAGTCAAAAAGATAATGAGCCCTATCTAATTATTAATATCGAGAGTGATGTAGCTCTCTATATACTTTTTTTTAATCATGTCACCCCAAGCAAGGCATTCCACTGCCACTATTGCGCTTGGGGCTACATAGGGGGAGGTAAATAGGAAGAATGGTTAGATATAGGAAATGTCAGAAGTGGGGGTGATAGATAGTTGGGTGGGTGGGAAGAGTGTTTGAAAGAATGGAAGCGAGTTAGTGTGTTAGGAGGTGTCTATTGACCTTACATTTAAACTCCTGAGGATTGTAGCCGTCGGGGAAGCAGTCATGTGGAAGAGAATTCCACAGTCGGGAAGTGCGAGACAAAAACTGTTGGAGTAGAACTTGCGGTTGCATTTTATCGGTTTCACTGTAAAAGGGTGGGATCTAGTTGCTAATCTACTATCTCGTGCAAATTCGAACCTAGGGGGCACCAGTGATCTAAGTTCATCGGAGCAGAAGCCTTGAAAGTATTTATAGAAGAGACACAGGGAAGCCACGTTGCGCCGGTGAGAGAGAGACTGCAGGCGGTCTGCTAAATCGGTATCGATCACATTACAGACCCTCCGCTGTACCTTGTCTAGAAGCCCAAGGAGAATAGCAGGGGCACCCGACCAGATATGGCAACAGTATTCAATGCACGGGCGGATGGTAGATTTATAAATGTGCAGGATAGATTCAGACGGAAAAAACCTCCGGGCCCTGCACAGAGAACCAACTTTCATAGCAGCGGATTTAGTAATGGATTCGATATAGTCATTCCACTTGAGGTCCGCCGAGAGTGTGAGACCAAGGACGCGTAGTGTTTTACCCTCTGGGAGGCAAGCTTGGTCCATGCTAATAGGAGGTAGGTGCGATTGTCTATGATGATTAATTGATAGTAGCTTCGTTTTAGAAGCATTAAAATATACGAGCCATTTCTTACCCCAGTCCACTACGGATTGCAGGTCCTTTCCAAGCTCGGATGCAAAGTTAGCTTTGTCGCCCACACCAGATTTTTGGTCGAGGCGAAAATAAACTGTGGTGTCATCGGCGTACATAACTACTTGGGATCAAAACAATGAGGCAGTGTTCCTGCCTTAGATCAAATCAAAATGAAATAGATTACTCATTAATTGGAGTAAATAGATCTATCTATCGCCCGGTTCACATTCCACCCACATCTATTGAACAGGTGAAGAGACTCATCCCTTGTTCCCTGTTTAGGATGTGGTTTCGGCTTTCTCTTTTCCAATCTTTTCACTTTGTTTTTTTTTAATTGGAGTAGATAGATCTATCTATCGCCCGGTTCACACTGCACCCACGTCTATTGAACAGGTGAAGAGGTTCATCCCTTGTTCCCTGTTTAGGATGTCGTTTCCGGCTTTCTCTTTTTCAATCTTTTCACTTTGTTTTTGTTTTTTTCAATTGGAGTAGATAGATCTATCTATCGCCCGGTTTACACTCCACCCACGTCTATTGAACAGGTGAAGAGGCTCATCCCTTGTTCCCTGTTTAGGACGTGGTTTCCGGCTTTCTCTTTTTCAATCTTCTCACTTTGTTTTTGTTTATTTCAATTGGAGTAGATAGATCTATCGCCCGGTTTACACTCCACCCACGTCTATTGAACAGGTTAAAAGGCTCATCCCTTGTTCCCTGTTTAGGATGTGGCTTCCGGAGTTCTCTTTTCCAATCTTTTCACTATTACGTAGCCCCCTGCACATCAGTGGCGTTAACGCCTTGCTGGGGTGATACGATTAAAAAAAAATTTAGTTTCTCCTAATTTAGAAGTTCGCAGTGTACGACCAAAATGGATTTCTTTTTTAAAGCTGTCGCTTGATCAGTGATTTTTACTCGTTGATGTTAGTCGCTGGTCGCGTTCTGGAGGTGGTCGCACACTAAGGGTTAATTGACATTAGCAAATCGTCCATGCATAAAAACAGTCGTTAACAACAGGTGGTCGCTGACTAAGATGGTCGGATACGGCAGGTTCCACTGTATATTCACCGTTATATGTAGTGACTTGTTGCCACTTATCTTTCATTTCTTTTGAGTCAAGATTCCATAGGTTTCGATGCGAAAAACGCTTTTCGATAATCTTTGAATCCTGTTTTCACTAGAGAAAGTTTTCCTCATCAGAACGTTTTGTAGCGATCGAAAAGGTTAATAATCAACACGTTCAAAATCGAGTAAATATGGCTACTGCGATAGTGTGGATCAAACGAGTTCAATTTTTTTTCTATGTTACTCTTCCTGTATGTAGTCTTGCGTTGACATGGAAGATAGCAAAACCGTATAAGCTGCCACAGCTAAAATTAGTTAGTGTACCCCAGTTGAATTCTTTGCATTCACTTACGCACAAATAAACCTTTGGAAAAGGTAATAATACGTCTCTTCACTCCATTTATGTGTTAAATAATAAAACAGACTGGGTTCTATAGCCTTGGCTGGCAACCAGTCTCCCACAGAAAGCAATGGCAACTTCATCTGCCCAGTCAGTTATATCTCGTTCGAGACATGATCGCCCAAATCGTGTGTCACGTATGGTCTTTAACTGACTGACTGAATATAATAGTTTTGAAACATTATTAAAACTTCTACTGGACATAAAGTGGAGGATCGGTTTTCTATTGTTATTAAGTAATAAACTGATCCCCCACTAATTAATGTAATAGTGTAGTATTATATACCTCTTCCCCATCTACCTATGAGTCAAATAATGGGACAAATTGGGATCTCTAGCCTTGGCTGGCAGCCAGTCTACCGCAGAAAGCAATGGCAGTCTAGTGCGAGATAATCTTCTGTCCAGTCAGTCATGTCTCTTTCGAAACATGATCGTCCAAAGTGTGTGTCACGTATGGCACTTAACTAACTCCAATATATATACTACAAATTCATCCATGCTTAGCATATTACTACCGCATTTAGTCCGGTACCCTCGTTATCTACCTTGACCGCCTTGATAAGATCCAAAGAAGAATCAACAATATTATCGGTTCTTATCTAACGGCTCAGCTTCAGTTATTTTTCTACCGCCATAAGCTTGCCTCTTTTTTTTATAAATATTTGTATAAATATTTTCATGCTAATTGTCAGGATAAGCTCTTCGCTCTGGTTCACAGACTTTTAAAATTTAAGCACGGAACTAGACTGATATCGAGGTGGCATCAATTCAAAGTTGAGCTGGCTAGATGTAGATTCTATGCTAACAGTTTCGTTTATCGCACTTCTTGCACTTGGAACTCTCTTCCGGCTCCATGCATTCCAGCCAACTTAATCTGCAAAACATTAAATGGAATGTCAATCGCAATCTACTATCCTGATTATTATTTATTCTTTCCGCTAATTATTATTGTTTCTCTTTCTAATTATTCCATACCATGTAAACACTTTTGTCTCAGTGGCTTTACTGCCTTTCATCGTGTGATGCTAATTATTAAAGAAAAAAAAACTGTCACGTACGATTAGGATTTACTATAATACACTCGTCATTACAAATGGCCCCCAAAAACTAGAAATTATTCATAACCTAAAAGAGAGAAATTTAAAACGTGTCACAATATAATCATAAAAGAGGTGACCCTTGTTGCCGTTTACCCCTTGTTAAGGATATATAAGTAGTGAGAACAACATTAGTTGAAAACACTGCAGAAGGATACTGAGGATACCATCGACTGAACAACGATGAGGTTTTTGTACCATTATTATTAACTACCTGATCAGACATTGTTTTTTCGATGTCGAAACAAAATGTACACTTTTGTAGTAAATTATAATTTGTACATGTTCTAAATTATAACACACACACACACACACACACACACACACACATACATACATATATATATATATATATATATATATATATATATATTCAAAATAATACCTAAACTGATTCTGTAAGTATCTAAATCCTAAAATTCTACAAAGATAAACTTTAAGAAAAACTAATAACCGACAGAATCTAATTCCGTTAACATCCGTCGCACTAAGGCGTTGGGTAAGAGGGGGGGAAAAAAGAAATCCGCAGAATAAAGACAAGACATACAATACTCCGCAGTAAAGAAAAAAAACCCAAACGGAACCAACCACAAAAAAAGAAGAAAAAGTGCTCGATACAAATACAAACAAATGCAAAAGTACAAATGAAAAGCAAAAGTAGAGCAAAGACACATAAAGAATCACAAGATAGCCAAAACCTACCGCGGTTTCACACAACTAGTTCTTTAGGTTTAATAAAAGGAGAAAATAAGAAAATGTATATGAGGTGAGGATGAGTAGAAGTGGGTGCGATAAAGTGGGAACAGAGATTGCTATTTGGTAAACATATCTTTATTAGTGAATTTGACGATAACCAATATTTTTTATTTAAATTTAGTTTTTATAATTAATCTATTTTTGTATATTGAAACTTAATTTGAAATATAAAAAAAACACTTTTTTTATATAAAACTTTAAATTAAATCCCAGGATGTTGTATAAAATAAAGGTAAAATCTGAGGTAAGAGTGTTACTATTATAAAGGCTTATCGTTTCTAGGCCTTTGTAGTTTTAGCATGATTGAAAAGTTAGTTCTTTAATATGTTTGCAGTTTACTGTGTTTTCATGCCTCTATTTTGATAGTATGTTGCTACTCATGTATTTAATGATTTCTATTTTTTCTTGAAGACAAAGGAAACATGGTTCCTTTACCGATTTAGATGTTCTAGCCTGTGTGAGGATTTTCCATTTAACTTTAAGTTTTTTATTTTCATCTTTTAACTTCCAAAAAGACTTAGAAAGTGATGTCATATTTTGTTTGTCCTTGTAATTGAAGGATGAAAGGTGATTGTAAAAGCGCTTTTTAAAAATGTTCACTGTGTTTCCGATATAAATTTTAGCATCATTAGGATTCTCCATGGATGAAATCAAACACATATATACCAGGGATTTTGTTAAGCATTTATTAGGTATGGGGCATTGGTTCGGGTTTCTACAGTCACAGAGGTTATTATTACGGGGCAGACTGGCATGAGTGTTAGAGTTATTTTGGTTGTATACTTGCAATATTTTATTGTCATGTAATTTAATTATATCTCCTTCATTGGTGGAGCTGCTATAACTGAGTTATATTGTATTCTTATTGAAAATTTTGCTTAGAGGGTTATTTTTTGGAAAATGTTTATCTATTAGCTTAAGAAAATAATTTTTTCAATTTAAAATTAACTAAATGATGAAATGGCGGGTTATACCATATGATTTTCCTGTTTCTATTTTTTTCTTTTTGGGCTCTTAAATTTTTCCACAAAGTTAATCTTGGAGGATTGATGACCGCTGTCTCTAAGAATTTTATCGTAAATTGTCTTATGCTTATCGAATATTTATTTATTTGAGGAGCGTATGTTGATGTGGCGTTCAACTGAAGATGGAATATGTTTGATAACGGATAGTAGGTGATTAGAGGTGGGGCTTATATAGATTGGGTTAGCATTATCTTTCATGTAAGGTTGAAAGGTGTTACAGACTAAGTCTAATGTTATGTCTAGGAAGTCAACTTGTTTTATATTATGGTTAATTACCACGCTAAGACCAAAAGGTTTAAAAACTCTATGAATTAATTTTCTAAGTCTATCAACCTTACCTCCAGTGGATTTATTTACTATCATGAGTCCGTCATCTCTATAAAGTCCTATGTTTTTAATGTCGATTACTTTATACGCCCTGAGGTTGTACAAGAGAAATAATCCGACTAGATCCGAAGATTCTGCAGAATCCAGAGTTCCCATAGATAAATCAAAATTATCCGTTGAATATCTTTTGTTCACTGTTCGTTGTTGTGGATGATTAACTGATTTTCTGCAGTTCAAGATTATTCTGATTTCATCCTTTGAGATATCCGAAAAAAAATTCCGCGAATTCTAGGGCAAGATTGAAAAGGCTTTCCGATACCGATGGGTAAAAGTTCACGATGTCAAATTGTAGGAAAGTGGAATTATTTTTTTCTTCAAATTTCTCAAACCAGGCGATTACATTCAGTGTAGCCCTCCATTGTATGAGTTGGAGTTGTTTATTTGTTGGTTAACTCTTTCTAGTATCACCTTACTGATTCTACCGATCTCTGATTTTGTTGGGTTTATAATTCTAGTGGGTAATTTTCGGTATTCCGAAAAGGTTGAAAGATGGAGAATAATTCGTCTATCGAGATTGGAAAGTGAGCACTGGGAATGCTCCTGTTCAAATATGATACTAGTACCTCCATTTGTCAGCCTAGAGTTTCCTATCTCACTAACTTGCATCCTTTCTCTCAATATCTTTTCCCCATCACACCAGTATTCTCATCATTATATTACCCTCTTCTTGACACCCTTTATAACCTTCCCCTCTTTCTCATTACTATGTAAACCCCTGCGCAACAGTGGCAGTAAAACTGCCTTGCTTGGGATAAAATGATAAAAATATATATATGAGAAAGCAGAATGGGATTACTTACTTATTGGAGAGGTACAAGGTGACAACCATTCTTCCTTCACCTTTAGCAATGGATCGTATGTAAGATATTGGCAGTCGTAGTAGCGGGTTACGTTAAGAGGTAGTTAATACGGATAGTAGTGGGGGAAAAATGGTTAACAATAGACTGGAACAGGATAAGTCTGTAGTAATCAAGGAAACCTTCTCTTGGGAGTCGGTACCATAGACTAGTGTTTGAGTAAAGCATCTGTTAGATATAAGCTGATTTCTCACCGATGGCATACGGGGAAACTGAGTGGTTTGCTACATTATAAGTGTCATCGCGGCCCTAGCCGTGAAGGAACCAATTAGCACATTCAATAGTAACAGCCGAGACAGAAGAGTGGAGACTGGGAACCCCACCACAAGCACGAACACATCACCAAATATGACAAAAGAATTCCAATTTAGGCTTGATCATTCACCTGTAAGGTAGAGTATACTATGCCGACTTAGAGAGCTAATCTTTCTCTCCGCATATTTTGCGATGGAACGTATTTACTAGTTTCACTTGAGGGTATGTATGAATTTAAAACTCAATACTCTCTCATGGCGCTGTGCCTCCCTGAAGGAAAACACATTCAATGTAACGTAGGTACGAGATTCACAAGGTGAGGTGTGAATTTTAGACTCAATAATCTTTCAAGGCTCCGACATCCCTGAAGGAACACCAATACAATGGAACGTATGTACGAGTTTCACTTGAGGGTAGGTATGAATTTAAGGCTCAGTAGTCTCTCATGGCTCCGTGACTCCCTGAAGGAACTCCCATTCAATAGAACGTATGTACGAGCATCACTTGAGGGTAGGTGTGAGATTAAGGCTCAATAGTCACTCAAGGCTCCGAATGAACACACATTCAATGGGACTTATGTATGAGTTTCAGGAGACTAGGTGTGAACTTGAGGCTAAATAGTTTTTCAAGGCTCCGTGCCTCCCTGAAGGAACACCCATTCAATCGAACGTATGCATAAGTTTCACTTGAGGATCGGTGTGAGTTTAAACCTTAATAGTCCCTTAAGTCTCTGTGCTTCACTGAACGAACATCCATTCAATGAAACGTATGTATGAGTTTCATTTAAGGGTAGGTGTGATTTTAAGGGTAAATAATCACTCAAGGCTCCGTGACTCCATGAACGAACACACATTCAATGGAATCTATGAACGAGTTTCACTTGAGGCTAGGTTTTAATTTTAGGCTCAACAGACCCTCAAGGCTCCGTGCTTTCATAAACGAACACCCATACAATGGAATGTATGCAGGATTTTTACTTGAGGCTTAATGTGTAATAAAGGCTTAATAGTCTCTCATGATTCCGTACCACTGTAAAAAGAAAACCCATTCAAAAGGACGTATATACCAGTTTCAGATTAGAATAGGTGAGAGATTAAGGCTCAATAGTCTATCAATTAACCTTGCCTCCCTAAAAAAAAAACCCCATTTAATGGAACGTATGTAAGAGTTTTACTTGAGGGTAGGTGTGATTTTAAGGCTCAATAGGCTCTCAAGACTCCGTGCCTCACTGAACGAACATTCATGGAACGTATGTACGAGTTTCATTTAAGGTAAATAATCACTCAAGGCTCCGTGACTCCATGAACGAACAAACATTCAATGGAAAGTATGTAAGAGTTTCACGAATCTAGGTGTGAATTTAAGGCTCAACAGATGTGACACCTTACCTCGGCTGGCTCTCAGCCCCTGGTCCGGAACTAGTTGTGATGATGATGACCGGAAACTGAGCAAGTTGATGCTATCGAAACGGCATCAGTTATGATAACGCTCTCGGGTTGCCAATCGTGATGATGGCCTCGTTACAGTCACTGGTCTTCAAGACGTCTATTACAACGGTGAACCTTTCTGCCCACGCTGTGTTCTTTGATCTCAGAAAAGTCACGTTGAAAACCCGGTAGTCGTCTCTCTACCACCTCAAACCAGACCAGGCACACATGCCCACTTGCTTTGAAAAAATGGCACAAAAAAATAAATAAAAGAATAAGTTAGAAGACGCCTGGATGAGTTATGAAAGAAAGTCTTTATATAAAAAAATAATACTTAATTATAAAAGCAGAATGTACAATCGCGGAATTTCAAAGTTTGCAACGGAGAGAAGGATTCGTTTAAGCAATCAGACCTTTTGATTTTCCAAATAAAAATTTATTTTTATAAAGAAGCGAAATTTTCGTTAAGAATAATCAGAGCTTTCGATTTTCAAAATAAAGAAAGTTTTCTCACAATAGTGCGAAACTTTCGTTAAAATATATATCAGAGCTTTCAATTTTCCAAATAAGTCTTTTCACGACTCTTTATGGAAACTTTACGGAATTAGCCGAAGAGGAGCGACGTGGCGGCTGGCAGTGGGGTCGTTTGGTCTCTGTGGCTCGACATCTCTGAAAAACTCCCAAATTCTCTCAAATTCTCTATACCGAAGCTTTACGGAAACGGCCAAAGTTGAGCATTCTGGTGATAATAGTAGATTCTTCTTGTCTCCTTCGCTTAGCAATAAGAAAATCTCCTTTCAGCTTGCTTAAATATTTTTTGGCTCATTCTGATTGTATACATCATTAACTAGGACTCTATTGAAGGCGCAGTATTCGAGTTCAATTCTTTTAAGTTGATCGGCGGCAGACATTTCTACGTTTCTTTACATCTTCAGCCATGACTTCTATGGAAGGCGACCAGTCTGTCTCTACGGCTGGCACTCCAATCAGCATGGCTCCCGGTTGGGAACTTTTTCCCTCAGTCGTTACATCTTGACTGCAACTATGTCACTAAAGTGATTTTTCTCACTGTGATCTCGATTTTTATACCTGTCCTCAATTCTCTTAGGGAATGCCACGAGACCCGGGATATCTTTATGCAAATCAAATCCTTGACCAATGAGATTATTTTCCACCTACACGATTTAAGGGGGAGTTATGGCTCAACGAATAAAATATCAACATCTCATATGACTTAATGTCTTTTTGTCCTCTTCTTCTCAATTACATCATATTAGGTTTTCAAAAAAATTTAAAATCATTTTCCAGCAGGTGTGGGAGCAAGAACTTGACCTTAATTTAACCCCATCAAAAGTCCTGACAAGTTGTTGTGACTATCGCAATTTCTCACTTCCACTGGCCCAAAACAATTTGCTTCGAATACAATGAAAAAATAATGTTTTTCTTCTTTCCCAATTTTCAGCTAATTTCTCTATTTTTCGGATTTTACAAGTATATAAGTATTAAATATTTTTAAGTAAAGCTCACATCGCGAATTACAATAAAGCACAACTAACAATACCATTAGTAGTAGTTGACATTTTAGGCTCTTGTGCCTTTAAAATTTAAGTTGAATTTAATTAGCTTCCCATCTTTTAACATCTGATTTTCTCCAGTCCCAACCATATTGTGAAGTCATATTTGTTACTGTCCAGGGATTGCGAAATTTGAACTGAACTCCAGTGAATCGCATGGGTCATTTTTTTCTATTCCCATAGAAAAGCATTAATTGTATCAAATCAATGATTCGAAAACATAAATTTCATTTATTTTTTTTATATAACACAATCAAAAGCATCAAATATCTATAAATAATTACTTACTTGTATCTGACAATTTTTTCATTCACCTTTCTTCTGGGTGTCACTCTACAGAAATGCGGACTGGTAAACGTTTAGGTCTAGGCCTCGGGTTGGGATCGAACACATGTTCCCGTTTTTCCCTCAGGTCAATCTGGTTAAACAAAACAACCGTTCTAAACAAGAACTCAATGTTTTTGTAGGAGATTATATCTAACCTATAAACCTAACATTCATTTCATGCTTTCTTGGCTCAACATATGGTTTTGTGTTTTACACTATTTTAATTAAAAATTAAATCAAAATATTATAATTTGAAGTAGCAGTATGATTTTTAATTTACTTTATTAAATGAAGTCTTCTCAACTATTATTATTAATTTTTAAGAAATTATTTAGTTTTTTCTAAATTTTAGTTACTCAATATGGTAATATTTCGAGCCGTCGATCTACGGCATTAAATAAGCAGCAAGTGATTAAGGTGTTATTTTATTCTCCTGTTACAAGTGTTATCCATTTAGCTGTTGTTTTTTTTTGGGGGGGGGAGTTTTCGAATGAGCTGGTCTTTGTATTAGTAAATTTCATTATTGGTAATTATGGCCTTCTTTTATAGCGACAAGTTTTATTCGCTTGAAGTTATTTTTCATCATTGATCTGAGAAAAACATTATATACAGCTGACAGCTTACCCCTTTCTGAATGGACTTGACTCCATTCATGACGCCCATAAGAGTGTCTAGATCTGGTGAGGTTAATTAACTACATCACTCAAGTTCTTCTAAAGGAATATTTACAATTTATAAGTTAATAATTTCTACAAGAATTAATTCTTAGCATATGAAAAGATTTATACAAAATTAAATCAATTAAGCATACGAGGTGCTGAAATTTTTTTCGGTTTAACCCACTTCCCAAAACTTGACAAGACAAACCTTTGTAAGGTGCCTTTGGTTAGACTGAGAACTTCCAGCGCCCTTCATATATATATATATATATATATATATATATATATATATATATGTGTGTGTGTGTGTGTGTGTGTGTGTGTGTGTGTGTGTGTGTGTGTGTGTGTGTGTGTTTCATTAAAAATGACAGAAAAGGTATTATAATAATGGCTAAAAGTATAAGCGAAAGTGCCCGGTAAAACAAAGCATCAGGGTAATCTCTATATAATTTATGTGCTGAAAAGAAAAAAATACAAGATCACACGAAAAATTACTTAAAAAGTTAAACATAATAACATTTTTTATGAAACGATTATAAAAGAGAGAGTGCGGGCCAAATACACACATAAATATATATATACTAGCAGTATAGCCCGGCTTTGCTCGGGTGTAATGAAAGCTTTAAAATTAATCCATGGTCCTGGAGCTCAGACTCTTTGGACGTTGGCACGAAAGACTAAAAAGTAATAGTTGTTTCCAGTTAAAGCGAAAACGTGGTCTGAAAGAAAAATGAATGGATGTAAGTCAAATTTTGATTTCCTGACATCGATATCAAATAGGTTTTTTTCGTCGTAAACTGAATTTTGAAGGCCAAATAAGTCCTCTGAGTAAATGGTATCATGGCTGAGAATAAGAACTACAATTATACCTACTTAGAGCCAAACCTGAAACAAAAACTAAAATAAAAGCGCTGAAAAACTGATTTTGATCAGACCCGGTATCTTGCCTTTTATATATATATATATAATCGATTTTCTGCACTATTGTAAGAACCGCAACCTTGAAACTTCTGAATATCGTTTCTTATGTCTTTGTCTATGAGTTTATCAAATTTCATTTAAATCGGACCACTCCTTTTTTTATTATCGATATTTATCGGGGGTACTTCGACACAAAACCTAGCTAACAACACTCGGAGACGCTTATAGTACGACTGTGTAAATTTTCAGGGAAATCAGTTCAGCCGTTTCGGAGTCTATAAGTAACAGATATACACACAGAGACAAAGTTCCATTTATAAATAAGTTTAGATATATAGATATATGTCATCCACATACAAGCCTGTTTCGCAGCTAATCAGTGTGGCTAGACATCTACTTGCTCGGATCGGAACTCGACCGATTTGTTGTCAATCAGAGTCTCTACTTCATAAGCCATAGAATGAGAGAGGAGAAAGTTTTGCGCGTTATTTATAAACGGTGTATACACACGCCAGTTACCAGAAGAACTCAATACATTGCTTATGAGTAACGCATAACAGAATACAGGAAGACGTTTTGTCTGGACGGCCGTTTTGTCCAATACTCATTAGCAGTGCGCATCCACTCTTAGGAATTGAAACCCAGACAGTTAGGTTATCAAGCAAACGTCATACCAACTGTACCACGGGCCCCCGGTGAGGAAGAGGTAACCAATTAAACTCGATGGCGCGCCGCTCGTTCACATATTCCGCGGTGGAACTCATCCAAGTTTCTTTACCCATAGGACGGTGCCTTCCAGAGCCACGACTACTCTCACGAATTTCTGCATTATATTGAGGTCGGAAAAAAACTCGATGAATTATTTTATTTTTTTTATATATATATATATATATATATATATATATATATATATATATATATATATATATATATATATATATATATATATATATATATATATATATAACGCGTTACTCATAAGCAATGTATTGAGTTCTTCTGGTGGCTGGCGTGTGTATACACCGCTTATATATAACACACAAAAATTTCTCCTCTCTCTCATTCTATGGCTTATGAAGTAGAGACTCTGACTGACACCAAATCGGTCGAGTTTCGATCCCAGCCAGAAGCACGTGGATGTGTCTAATCACACTGATTAGCTGCGAAACAGGCTTGTATGTGGATGACTAATATATATATATATATATATATATATATTGTATTATTAAAAGTGATATTAAAGAAATCTTATTAAAGAAAATATACCGGAGAGCGTTTTTGTTTTTTTTTGTTTTTTGTTTTTTTTTTCATTTATTTTATTCCTCGAATATTCAGGCCGCTAGACGAAAATAAGTAAATATACTATGTTCGTTGTGATGCAGCGAATATCGAATCAGAACGACAAATCGGCGAGCCGAGTTCGAATTCCAGTTGAACTCTTTGTATTCACTTACGCGCAAATACCCTTGGGAAAGGTATTAATCCGTCACTTCCCTCCAGTTATGGGTTAAATAACAGGACAGATTGGGTTCTATAGCCTTGGTCGGCAACCAGTCTACCGCAGAAAGCAATGGCAACCTAGCGCGGGATAATCTTCTGCCCAGTAAGTCATGTCTCTCTCGAGTCTTGATCGCCCAAGCGTGTTTCACGTATGGCACTTAACTGACTGACTGACTGTTTAATAAATAAACGTAGCGTCTACTTAAATATGAGTATCCACTAAAAATAATATATATTTATATAAGTATGAGTGTATATAAATGTTCATCTACGCCTACATTACAAACGTAAACAGACCGACTGCTGACTTACATAAGAAGATTTATACAAACATGCAGATGCTTATAAGTTCGATTTCATAAGCGCTTCCAATATGCCTGTCTGTGTTTTATTATATATCTACTTCGGGGCAGACTTTGCTTTGGCCACAACCATGAATATTACATGACAGTGTGCGATCAAAAGGACATAGTAATCAGAAAGGAATTAAGACTCTCTGTAATTAAGATACGAAAGCCGGCTCTGCATTTGCTGGTTAATTCACTATTTCATGGCACCATCGCCTCCTGTTGGCCGGAGCGGAAGCCAGACAACAACGGCTCAAACAGATCTTGCTGAGTTACGACGCTATTTTCTCTGTTTTCTTCTGTTTCGCTCAAAATTTGTCATCTGATTCTGCTTTTCCTTTTCGCCTCTTTTTTCTGTACTTTCTTTCCGTTTCTTTGATTTTTATTTATATTGTTTCAGTCTGTCTGCCCTCATTTTCTCCTTAGTTGATTTTCATACCTTTTCTTTTGCTGATATTTCTCCCTCTCTTTTCCTCTCTCTCTCTCTCTCTCTCTCTTCGTCTCTCTTCCTCTCTCTCTCCGTTTCTCTCTTTCTCCCTCTTTCTTTCTGTTTCTCGCTTTCCTCCTCTCTCTTTCTTTATCTCCTCCTTCTCTCTCTCTCTCTCTATTTGATATTTTTCTTTTAATTTTCCTTTCTATCCTAAATTTTAAGCTTTTTACTTTATCCAGTTATATCATTCATCTTTCTTCTTTTTTTGTTTTCTGAAATACCACTGAACGCGAAATATGCCCCACACTGTCTTTATGTGAATGGTCATACACAGATGTTTTGCATAGGCGGAATACAAATCAGTTATTCTTCACACACACACACACACACACACACACACACACACACACACACACACACACACACACATACACACACACACACACACACACATACACATACATATATGCAGAACAGTAGAAATGGAGTTTTGAATGATTTTTAAGAAATAGACAGACCCTCACACGATACCCGCACGCATCATGTGACTGCTTTTAAGAACAGAAAAAACATCAAAAACAGAAAAAAGTACATTAGAGTCAAACATGAAGACATAACAACACCGGAAAAAAATAACATCCTTGAAAATGGCTTGTGAAGTGGCGGAAAGTGCTTGGAAAATCAAACATTATGGAACATATCTACATTCCTTATATCCAGCAAAAAAGAAAGATGTAAGAATAACGGAAAAATTAAATAAAAAATTAATAAGAACTTCCTTGTCGGTCGTTTTTAACAAAAAAAATGTTTAAATGAAAGATTGCTGCCCTAATATAAATTATTATATATATATATACTAGCAGTATAGCCCGGTGTTGCTCGGGTGTAATGAAAGCTTTAAAACTAATCCATGGTCCTAGAGCTCAGACACTTTGGACGTTGGCATGAAAGACAAAAAAGTAATAGTTGTTTCCAGTTAAAGCGAAACCACAGACTGAAAGAAAAATGAATGGATGTAAGTCAAATTTTGATTTCCTGGTATCGATATCAAATAAGGTTTTTTCGTCGTAAACTGAATTTTGAAGGCTAAATAAGTCCTCTGAGTAAATGTACCATGGCTGACACTAAGAAATACAATTATACCTACTTAGAGCCAAACCCGAAGCAAAAACTAAATAAAAGGGCTGAAAAAATACAGACATACAGGCAGATAAACAGACACACACACACAAACATCTTGCCATATATATATATATATATATATATTATCGGTTATCAGCCCTATTGTAAGAACTGCAACCTTGAAACTTCTGAATATCGTTTTTATGTCGTTTTCTATGAGTGTATCAAATTTGATTAAAATCGGACCATTCCTTCTATAACTCGATTTTTTCGATTATCGATATTTACCTCGACCCAAAATCTAGCTAACTCGCAGACGTTTATAGTACAACTGTGTAAATTTTCAAGAAAATCTGTTCAGCAGTTTCGGAGTCTATAGGTAACGGACACATAGACACACACACAAACACATACCCACACACACAAAGTTCTATTTATAAATAAGTTTAGATATATATGTGTGTGTGTGTGTGTGTGTGTGTGTATGTAGTAGTAGGAGGAGAAGGCGGAGGAGGATTAGTAGTAGGAGGAGGAGGGTATTTGAACAATAGTTCTTCCTAAATATGTTTTGTTGAACTAGACTGATAAGGTACTTTTGTTTAATATTTTGTTATGTTTTATTGTCTACAGACAAATGTCTTCTCTGAAATTATTGAATGTAAAAATTCTCCAAATGCGTGTTAGTTCCGAGCGCTTTCGATTAAGCTGCTAGCCATTTTTCAAGGATTATTATTTGTCGTATGCAATAAATGATAGCTGCCAATACAACAGTAAAGCGTTTAAAAGTCATGAACGTCGTTACAAGAGAAACGTTAAAACACCTCAACCCATAATAACATTAAGAATTTGCTGTTCGTATTTAGAAGCTAAGAATATATGTGCGTTTTTGGAAAATGTAAGTTATTTTTTAACAGCAAAACTGAGCTAAATCGACAAATGTTGCTAAAAGTTTCACGATATACATATGTATGGAATATATTCCGCTAGTTTCATTGCTTAATAACTATCTTTATTAACATAGATAGATAGATAGATAGATAGATAGATAGATAGATAGATAGATAGATAGATAGATAGATAAAACTGGACATTGAAGTCAACACCCAGTAGCGACAGTTTGTTTCATGCTTAGACGCAATGGTAAGGTTTACCGCTGTTGGGTGATAACTTCAAACTTTTATATTTACATAGGCTCAATATTTTCCCATAAATATAGCAAACCTAAAAACTAGAGTTTTATCATATATATATATATATATATATATATATATATATATATATATATATATATATATAATAGTTCCGTGAATTTATATATATTGTCCTACGCGGATGGAACGACTTGGCAGTTCATGCGTTATGCAATCATCAGGTGCATACGACAGACTAGTCTTGCCATTGGCGTAGGACAATATTTATATTTATTAACACACACGCACACAGAGATAAACACACACGTATATATATATATATATATATATATATATATATATATATACGAAAGAGGTAGACTCGCCGACTGATGTCAATTCGGTCGGGTTTCAATCCTGGCTAGAAGCAATCGGATGTCTGACCGTAATGATGAGCTGTGATACAGCGAAACAGATCCATCCGCAGATGACTATATATATGCACGATGATAATCGGAAGTAAATTGTAAACGGCCGTTTCACGTTGTTACACGCTTTCTTATTTAAACGCCGTCGAATTGTTCGAGAACAGTATTCAGCATCTGTATTTGATTTGATATTGGGATTAAATCTCTTAAATTTTCGTCTAATGCCTCTGTCAAGTGAACTATTGGCGCCTGGTAGAAGAAGGCGGTATTTAACTTGTTATATACAATGTAAACTCACGCCAGTAGCCGAGAGTGTTGAAATTCATTAGTTTTTGGTCGTAATTAGATTAGACCAGTACTCAGTTGTATTAAATAGTGTTCAATACATTTATATTGTAAATTGCCTGAAAATACCGAAAGGTTGAATCCTACGTTGCGGAAATAACTCATTTCCATATATATATATATATATATATATATATATATATATATATATATATAGTCTTTGAATTCAAATTTTTTTCTTTAAATTATATGAAAACAAATTAATTTCTTAAACTCAAAATAAATAATGCGTATAATAAGTAATGTGATTCTTCTTGAATCTTTGAAACTTATATCTAAAGGTGGTTGCCTGTCTTGTGTGTGCAAAGAATACATAAAACTGAGACGTCAAATAAAAGTGATGTTATGATCTATATCTAAATTCCTGTGCCTTATATGTTAACCAACTTAGCGGTTTTTAATCAAGGCAAATAAATTTACATGTTTAGAACAAAAAATCAATTTTAAAAAGGTACTGTGATTTGTTATTCATTTACACAGTTTTTGTGATCTTTGTAAATAAGCAATTTGTATGACTTATAATTCAAATAAGGTCATTTTTGTCATGAATACAAAAACGAGATCCCAACTTGAGAGTTGCCAACTTTTTTAACCATTCAACAAAGAATCGGCTAACCGACCTCACATTTTCCCGCTGATTCTATTCGTATTCTTTTCGAACTAATGCCTTTTAGAAAGACATGAATCCACGTTTCCATGCGCTCTGTTCTTTTACCAAATATTTTAACACTATTATAGTTCTTCTTCTATGGACCAGTCGTAGAAAGTGAAGGTATTTATATCACTAGCCACACTTGACAAAGTTCAATCAAATGTACACTACGGCCATAATTATTAGGGTACCACAGTTTGTTTCTTTTTTTAATGATGTATTTCATGCTATTTTTAGCATTTATCGCCAAGTGGATAATTCTAAATGAAAATAGAATGGTTCTTTTGTTAATACTGCAAAATAACATGTGCATTAAATGAATTGATCTGGTGTCCAGTTTTTCTGCTCTCTTCCACATGCTAGTCTCTTCTTATTGGCTGGCCAAAGCAAAGGCTTTCTGGCTGCTTTGTAAAATTTTGCAAAATAATAATAACAAAAGAACCATTCTATTTTCATTTAGAATTATCCACTTGGCAATAAATACTAAAACTAGTTTGAAATACATCAATTTTTTTAAAACTGGGGTGGCCTAATAATTATGGTCGGTAGTGTAGGTGTAACGATATACATCTTTGTATACGTGTATCTTCGCGATTTGTTATGACTACAGTAGAACCTCGCTTCCCTAATTCATTTTTCATCGAGAATAATTAGTTGCCCAGTGAACATCAAAAACCAACCATAAATATAATGTTCATTGTTCTGTTCATTTGCTCGAACCCCAACCCCATGTTTTACAACAGATTGGAAAAGTATATATAGCGGATTAAGAAACTGGCTTAAGGGTGGATTTATACCCGCTGAAAAACTCACTTAACGGGATTGTATTCGTCAGACGAAGTTGTTGCCAAATCTCGTCTCAGCCGACGCCAACTTTCAGGTGGTTGCGGCGTTTCCAAAGGATAGACCACAAAAAAGATACATAATTCCATCCTTCTTCTCTGTTACTAATGTTGATGATGTGGTCGACACCGTGGATCGGTGAATTCCTGGTCACGTACGCTTAAATGGGTTTTTCATTTGGCCGGTCATATAAAACGTACGGATAATATAGCCACTTTCAAGAAATTGTATGTTGGAAGATTTTAGAAGTAGACATGTATATTTATAAAATATCTTGTATATTGATTTTCTTAATCTTGTAACGCCTTTTGAAATATACATTATAACATCCGACACTTGAACAAATAACACAGCTCAATGGGGGTAAGATTAGTTTGTGGCATTCAGTATCCCTAAAACAGTACTAACAACAGTTCATCACCACCAAGTAGAGTCTAAATTTGCTCCAGTCTTGATGAGCCGTCGTACGATCTATGAGGCTCCTTGTCTCGATTACCTGTGGGACCTAAAGCTCACAGTCATTCAGTTAAATGCCATACGTGATACACGCTTTGGGTGATCATGTCTCAAAAGACTGACTGGACAGAAGATTATTCCGCAGTAGGTTGCCATTGCTTTCTGCGGTAGACTGGTTGCCAGGCAAGCCTACAGAAACCAATCTGTTCTGTTATTTGACTCATAGCTAGAGGGAGAAAAGATATATTATTACGCAGTAATTAGCGGGGATCAGTTTATTACTTCATAACAATAGAAAACCGACTCCCACTTTATGACCAGTAGAAACCTTAATGATGATTCCAACTATTATGTTCAATCAGTCAGTTAAGTACCATACGTGATACACGATTTTGGGGCGATCATGTCTCAAAAGAGACATAAATGAGTGAGCAGATGATTATCCCGCAGTAGGTCGGCATTGCTTTTTGCGGTAGACTGGCTGACAACCAAGGCTATAGAACACAATCTGTCCGGTTATTTAACCCATAACTGGAGGGAACAGACAGAGTCATACCTTTCCCAAGTGTATTTGTGCGTAATGTGAATTCAAATGGAATTCGAACTCGGCACTCCGAACTCTCGTTCCGAGTTGATATCCACTGCCCCACAACGCACTAACGTTACATTTAAATTTTTAGAGATTTTACTTATCAGGGAGTAAAGTGACCGGGAGGGAATTCACAGGCGAGAAATGTGAGAAAAGAAACAGTTCGAGTAGAAGTGACGGTTACATTTAACTATTTTAATGGCGAAAAGGTGGGACCTGAAAGCCTTTCTAGTAATATGCTTAAATTCGCGTGGACGTGAACGGGGAACCAGGAGAAAAAAAGCTCATCAGACAAGTTCCCCTGAAAATATTTGTAGAAAAAACAGAGGAAAGCCAAGTCACCTCGGGGAGAAAATTTTTGTAAAAATCTATTAATAACATTACTGGCTGCTTTGTCAGTGACTGTCAAATATTTCCTTATAAGGAAACGGCTGATATTACCATTCTGATGGGACAAAAATTATTGAATTTTTATCAGAAAAAGAATAACCGAGATTTCAATTTTCCGTAGTGTTATAGTTAGTCTAGAAAGAGACGAGATGGGTGACGCCAGGCGAAACACTCCTCTGAGTAATCTAGATGCGATCTGAAACGAAGTGCTGTGAGAGAATTTATCTTAAGAAGGGAAGATATTTTTGGCAAGGAGTTACGAGAAATATTTACATCATTGAAACAACGAAAATAGACAAAAAGGACTTGCATTATTGCGTCGCTCCTAGGCTTGAACTTGAACCCAAATATTTAGGGACATAAATGCAGGGAAAAAATTAATTCCCTGCACAGATTTAAAGCTGGAACTTGTCAAACGAAGTCTCCCAACAAATCTCCCTTCCCATGTTTCCTATAACTATTGCCACTATTCACATATTTAAGAAATACTATATATATATATATATATAAGAGACAATGAATGTCTATTATGTTTAATCATAAGCCGTTCTAAACATCGTATTTTGGCTTTAATTTCAGGTGAAAATAAAGACAAAAATTATCCAACATTTGGATATTTTTTATTATGTTGGTTCTAAGCTTTCGGCTCACATGAGCCATCTTCAGAGAGGTTACAGGGACGTTAATATCGACCGCTCATCAGACCAAATTCATACAACAATGAATGGGTCAAACGTATTCAGAAAAGTCAAGTAAAAATAAAAAATAAAAAATAAAAAATAAAAAATAGGGGAAAGGCAAGAAAAGTAGGGTATTTATAAAAACATTCAACTTCTGTTCTTTATATATATATATATATATATATATATATATATATATATATATCCAAAGGAATAAGGAACGAAGAAAATGATTACAACGTTTAAAACAATGATTTAAAATACTGGTCAATATAAAAATAGAGCAATGAGTATCTATAATTAATTATTACTTTTGAATATGTACAAACTACAAATTACAACAAAATTGTACATTTTGTTTCGACATTGAAAGAACAATGTCTCATCATGTAGTTAATAATGTCGAAATACAATGTACAATTTTGCAGTAGTTGATAGTTTGTAGATGTTCGAAAGTAATAATTATATATATATATATATATATATATATATATATATATATACCCAAAGCCATAGGTGCATGTAATCAGAGAAGGGAAATGAAATTTTAACGTGTTGTATATAAGCAGTGTATACACACGCCAGTAACCGAAAGAACTCAATTCTTTCCTGGAGAGTAATGCATATATCGCAGAAGTGGAAACTGTTTCTAAAATTTTCTTCTCTAAAGAGCTCAATCGTAATGAGAGCATAATATTATATATATATATATATATATATAAGTCATCCACATACAAGCCTGTTTTGCTGTATCACAGCTCATCAGTGTGGATAGGTATCCACTTCTTACAGTCGAGATCGAAACTCGACCGATTTGGTGTCAGTCAGAGTCTCTACTCTCAGGCCATGGAAAGAAAGAAGGGACATTTTAGCGTGTCATAAATATGTGGTGCCTGCGCTTGCCAATCACAGAAAGAAGTCAATTCGTTACTGAAGAGTAACGCATATATACATATATATTTATGTGTGTGTGTGTGTGTGTGTGTGTGTGTGTGTGTGTGTGTGTGTGTGTATACGCATTCGTGTGCACGTGGGTGGATGTGCACGTGGGTGGGTGTGCACGTGTGTGAGTGTATATAGATACTTAGCTTATGGTCATTCGTTCTGTCCAATGAATTTTTTCCCTTATCTTTGTAACTCTTACAAGATAAGACTCAAGGTTCCTATTCTGGGTTATATTACTTGAATTTTCCTTTGAAAAATTTTTCTGGGTGTTCGGAATAAAATTAAACCAAAATCGTGCTCTGAGGAGATGGCCATATTAGCTCATCAAAATAAATCGTGATTTATAATCAATTTAGATGGTGTGTTGAGTTTTCCCTAATGTTTATCATATTGCACTGGATACAGATCTGTCGCTTAATATTTTTTATTGAGATAGATCTTTTTGGATCATTCTTTCCTTGTACAGACATAGCGTCGTTATCTATCTATCTATCTATCTATCTATCTATCTATCTATCTATATATATATATATATATATATATATATGATTATGTATATATATATATATATATATATAAATAATTATGTATATATATAATTATGTATATATATATGATTATGTATATATATATATATATAGATAATTATGTATATATATATAATTATGCATATATGTACATATATATATATATATAATTATGTATATATATACATAATTATGTATATATATACATATATATATAATTATGTATATATATACATAATTATGTAGAAATATATATATATATATATATATATATATATATATATATAATTATGTATATATATATATATATATATAAATTTTAGTTCTTAATTTTTCTTTTCTTTTTTATTATATGTTATTTTTATTTAAAATTTCAATTTTTCTTACTTTTTTATATAGATGAAATATTTTAATATTTAAATTTTTAAGACTCATGATTTACGCACCTTTGATCTTTTTTCTCTGCATTTTATTATTTTTTATTTTAATTTTTAAAATTTTAATTTTACATTTTAAATTTTTATCTACGTGTTACCATAGATTGTTTAAAATTTTAATTTTTTATTAAATAACGCTTTAACTTTTCGTTATAAGATTTCATTTATATAATTAAACTCCGATTGCTTTTTAATATGCAATTTGTTATATATATTATATTATTTATATATGTGTGGCACTTATTTAAAAGCGCTCAGTATCAGTGATAGAACAGACATATTCATATAGATAGGTGTGAGTTTGTGACCCTGGGTTTGTGACCCTGGGTTTCACGCTCTTGCGATCGTCAGAGCATGAAACCCAGGGTTACGAACTCAAATATATATATATATATATATATATATATATATGAGAGGTGCTGATTAATTATCAGCTTGACGAAGAACAGATTTTTTATGACATTTCTGAATTTTGATGTTTTGGTAATTATATCAATTTGGCAATTTTCAGGAAACCTGTAGATAGATAATAAAGAGACAGTGCGAACAGAGATCGTTTTAAGATCGTTTGAGGCGTGAAAATGACAGTCGTCATGCAATTTTGATTCCTATACCTACACCGTCTATGTCAATAATGACTCTGTCTCCGATATTAACATTCACTTCCTCCCCCTATAAATAGAGGTAATTTTCCAAAATAAATAATGATGAAGAGATGAACAGAGTTAGTGTAACGAGTCACTACATCTATCAATTCATCTATCTCATAACCGATTGCAAATTCAGTATAATAATAATATATACGCTAAAAAGTCTGCCTTCTTCCACCGAACGCCCATAGCCCAGAGGTAGAATCGCCGACTGACGCTAGTTCGGCCGGGTTTCAGTCCTGGGTTAAAAAGCAATCCGAGTCTAACCGTACTGATGAGCTGTGATACAGCGAAACAGATCTGTCTGCGGATGACAATATAAAGGATGCGATGGTTAAATTGTCATCGCTTTATAATTTATATTTAGTGCATTCACGTCATTTGTCTTTGATTTTAGTAGGGTGAGTTGGGCACACTTCGTTTTAAAATGACAATTCATTCCGCCAGAAATTTAGAAACGATATACTGAACTGCTTAGCATTCGTGCCGCAAGTTCAGATAGGAACATTTCTGAGTGTATCAATCTTAGAACAAAGCAGAGGAATCTGAAAGAGTTAAATGAGTCTAATGGTGATTACGAAAGTGTTTAGAGTGATTACTGTCGATGACGGCGTTATGACTCCATTCATCTTTCCACAGGGCCTCAGACTCAACACAGAGGCTTGATGAGGTAGCGCACTCCTACGGAGAATCTGTAATGTGATCGATCCCGACTTGGCAGCTCGGATACAGTCACTTTCTCATCGGCACAATGTGGCTTCCATGTGTTTCTTTTACAAATACTTTTATGGCTTCTGCTCAGATGACCTTAGCTCACTTGTGCCCCACCCCATACATGAATTTGCTCGAGCCACAAGATTAGCAACTAGGTCCCACCCTTTTAGTGTGAAACAAATAAATTTTAAACGCAAATTCTATTCTACCAGCTCCTTCTTTCGCTCTTTCCGCCTGTGGAATTCCCTTCCGTATACTTGCTTTCCCGACAACTACAATCTTCAAGAACTCAAATGTAAAGTCAATAGTCATCTCCTATCTCACTAACATGCATCCTCTCTCTCTCGCGCGCGCTCTCTCTCTCATGCTCCTTTCTTCGTCTACTCTCATCAGTATTCTCATCCTTCTCCTACACTCTTCCTGACACCCCCTGTAACCTATCACTCTTTCTCATAACTTATCTCCTATGTAACCCCCTGCTCAACAGTGGCAGTAAAATGCCTTATTTGCGGGCGACTCGATTATTATAAAAAAGTAGGTGTCTGACAATAGGTCACTGCAACATGCCACACAAGCAGAAGAACCTTGTAATATGGCTGTCAGACAATTTCTGTGATTACAACACCCCTAACTCCCAAGGCTGTAACCCTTTCATTATTATGTATTGGGTGCATTTGAGTGAGAGACCAACAAAATTCTTTGTTATACAAAAGATGAACTGAACTCAAGGATTATGGCATCATTTACTAACTTAAAAAAAGAAGACCGTACAGAAGAGTTGCAGGAGATCCCGAAATCGTCTAAAGGCTATAGTTGAAACTAATGTCGATTTTAGTTAATAATTCTGCTCTCTTTAGTATTTCTAGATTTTTTGTGCGAATTTGGTAAATATATTTTTTAAAACTTTTGCGTAATTTAGACAATTCATCCATCGCACCTATTATATATATATATATATGTCTATATATCGTTATCCGCAGACAGATCTGTTTCGCTGTATCACATCTCATCAGTACGGTTAGACAGCCGATTGCTTTTTACCCAGGATTGAAACACGACAGAATTGGCGTCCGTCGCTGATTCTACCTCTGAGCTATGGGCACTCGGTAGAAGAAGGCAGACTTTTTTGCTTGTATATTATCATTATGCACACCAAGTAGCTGAGAGTGTTCTAATTCATATATATATATATATATATATATATATATATATATATATATATAAGATAGTATGAAGCCATAAGTGCTGATAGTCATTATACATAATTATATTATATAATCATTTTATGTAAATATAGATATAAAGAGAGAGGTCGATAGACAGAGATCGATAGACAGAGTGAGAGGAAGAGGAGAAAGTAGATTCGAAAAGTACATCAACATTATAGAAATGTGTTCTTTATTGTGAAAATAAACCACACACACACACGCACACGCACGCACACGAACACATCCACACGCACGCACACGAACACATCCACACACACACTCTCGCATGCGCATAAATTGAAACATGCACGTACACAGACACACAAAGAGAAACCATCAATTATACACATCGTCTAGTGCGTCTTCGTTGCACGCTCACTCCTCTTTATTCGCTCCCTGCCTAGTAGCATTAAGCTCATTTGGGATAAGCCGCTTGTTCTTGTCCCTTTGCCGAAAATAGTGTCAAGCGGAGAAGGATTCCACGCCATTTCTTCAGCACGCCTAAATATGAATAACCTCTCTTTGATTTCAACCTCAGGTCAAATACTCACAGTATTTTCGATTTTATTTCTTGTTTTCCATCTAAAATTGCTGCAAATACTTTTGGGCACGTATTTCACTTTTTAAAATCGATTCTAAAACAGATCGTCTTTGTTCCCATAGAAAGAATAAACTTTTCTTGCGTTTCTGTTTTTCTATTTACGTACCGTGCCACTTCAGTACATGAACATAGACGGTACTCCACATCTTCCTATCTTTTGTTACTCTAACTTTTACTATCCATTTTTTTGTCTTTGTCCTGTCTTCTATTTAGGTAACTCCTCTTTATCTTCTAATTCCCTTACTTCTGAGTACTGTGAGTGTTAAATTCTCTAAGCCCTGTTTCCTAATTATTATTAATCGTAAATATTTTTCCAAACTTTAATTGCTTTTTTCTAACTGTAAGTATCATTTTATCCTCTTAAATTTTCTCATTGCTTTTTTTATGATAACCACGGCTTCTTGCAGTTGATAGTCTTTCTTCCCACTCGTCTTTAGTATATTTTCATAGATTTTTTTCACTTTTTCTACTGAATCTGCTACCATCTACTGGTGTACTTGCATTCACAAATAAAATGGTAAATATTACGATCATCATTTAAACAATACAGTTTTTATTAAAACATTTTATCAGTTTTTAAACTTATAAGCGTGTGAAAGAGTTCCGCTCTGAAAATTGCCCTTCTCCAAAATGAATTTAGAGCAATAATTTTCAGGAAGGATGGATCTCTGTGTAGTGTCAGAAGTTTTTTTTTGTTTTTTTCGTCAGAGTCCATCTTGCATATTTATAAATCTACAATTCGTCTGTGCATTGAATATTATTGCCAAATCTGGTAGGGTTCTCCTGCTATTTATCCGGAGGTTCTCTACAAAATCTAAAGAAGGATCTGCAATGTTTCGGTCCTGACATGGCATCTCGACTCCAGTCACTTTCTCACCGACGTGACGTGGCTTTCTTCTGTCTTTTCTACAAATATTTTCATAGTAACTGCTCTGACGAGCTTTTATTCCATGGTGTCCTTACCACGTGAATTTAAACTCGAGTGTCATCGAGATCACACCCCTTTTGCCGTTGAAATAGTTAAATACAATCGCCACTTCTATTCCAACAATTTCTTTGTTAGCACTTCCTGCCTGTGGAACTCGCTTACTTTAGCTTGCTCCTCTCATAACTACAATGCCTAAAAGGTTAAAAAGCAACGTCAATTGCCATCTTCTATCTTCTTGAATCCTGTTCATCTGTTATCCTTTCTTCAATAACCCTGTCCCCAGTCTTTTCTCTCACTGGAACCCCCTGCCCATTAGTGGCGGTCCTGCGTTGCTTGGGTTGAAATGATTAAAAAAATCTAATCCCTAAAAATTGGAATTAACAGGGTTAACACTTCAACTCAACTTTGAAAAATTTCAACAAATAATAAAGATTTTTGTTTTTCGTTCTAAGAATTATATTCGCCATCATAAACAAGGTGAATGGTAGAATATGTCGAATTGAATGCGCACAATGTTATTTTTTTTTCTAAGTTTTAGCACAGTTAAAATGAACTGAAATTATTTTTCTCGAGTTTGTTACAATCATACAAAATCCATGAAAATATAACGTTTCATTTTTTTTTTCACTCCAAATATGACAATAAAACCACTAAAATGTTACGGAGTCAAAAAATATGAGAAAAAAAAAACATTGCGACGGAGAGAGAATAAAAAAGTATAAAGAAAAAGATAACGATCGCCATTGCATTAAAATTTTTTTCGATCAAAGCTGATTGAAAAGTAAGAATCCAGAAGAGAATTTCAGAGACGAGAATTGCGAGAGAAACAATTGTTAGTATGTGACTCCCCACCCGGCTGGCTCGCTGGCTGACTCCTAGACGATCACGGACGCCATATTACGATGATGACCGGAACCTAAGTCAGGGTTGATGAGTCAGCACCAGTTATGACGACGCTCTCGGATCGCAAGTCGTGATGATGGCTTCGTATGTAACCCTATTTCTGCATATGAAAAAATATGTAACATACCAACGATTGTTTCTCTCGCAATTTTTTCGATCAAAGTTGAGTGGCAAGTAAGAAGCCAGAAAAGAGTTTCATAGACGAGAATTGCGAGAGAAACAATTGTTAGTATAGAAATTACATCTAACAATTTCAACTCTAAAATGGTCAGACCTAGCGGCCAATCTAGTATTGCAGTTACATTGGTAAACAATTTTTTAATGCCAAAACTCCAAATGTTAAGGAGCTTACTAAGTTAGAAAGCAATATTTAACATCCTGGCTTTTAGCAAGGCTTAAAAGTTGGTTAAAGATGCAATCACTGATTCCTTGAAGAAAGAGATTAAAGTTAAAGCTAGACACAGAATTAAGGACAAATATAATGCCATGAACATTTTTTTCTGACTGGCTCCAGAGTTGATGAAAGAGGAGAATACAGCGACACAAAAATGATAAAAACAACAAAGATGAGGATACTGAAAGAACAATTTGAAAATAAACTATCCTTACTAAATTTTCTGCTTTTATTAAATAAATACAGGGTATCTCAAAAAATGTATCTCACACTTTGAATGACGAGAAAATCTTTATTTATGAATATAGAGTAAAATGGAATAGCTTCGAATACAGAAGAAAAATGTAATTGAAGAATCCTGTTCGCAAATGTTCAGATTGATGACCATTATTGTCCAGACGCTTCATGATGCGAGAGACGCTATCTTTTGAGATGTAGGTTTCCTGCCCAGTTTGCCGAAGTGATTTCTGTGGTGATCGAAGGAGTGTTTCCCTGTACCTGCTCTTTTTTTCCAGGGCTCGTGGATGTCCGTTGTCGTCCAGAACGTTTCTTGTTGACGTTCTGGATGGTTCCACCCGCTTCAAATTTGTCTCTTATGCGAGCAATGGTCTGGCGCGTTGGTGGCTGTTTTGCGAATTCCCTTCTGAATCGTCTTTGCACTTCAATGGCGTTTTCGGTCTTCCAGTAACATTTCAGGACAAACTTCCTCTCTTCCAAACTAGGTTTTTTTCCTGCCATGCTGTGATTAATTAATTACACCTGCATAAAAAGCAAAAAAGCATGTTAGAGACAGTTAAAGTGTAAGTACATTTATGAGACACCTAGTATTTACTGTTTTATTCTGTAATTTATCAGGTGCGTTCAGAAAGCGTCCATTTTTAATTTTAATGAAAATCTTCTAAACATTCAAAGGAACCACAGTTCGATTCATAGGTCCAAATATTAAATAATTATAAAATATATTAGCTTATAAAATGATATGACAGTTACCGTGATTGTCGTCATTCCTAATGAAAGAATAAATAACAACATCAGATTATTCGATTATAATTGTGCTTGTACATTCCTTAGTTCGCGCGACAGTTACACCCTGCCAATATCTCCTAAATCATGAACTATTTTATTTTGATCGTGTGAAAAGAGTAGAAAAGATGTTACTTAGTTTACATGAGAAAATGAATGAAAAAGGAACGGATAATAGAAGCATTTAACTGAAATGGAAAAGTTCCCAATTTTGAATCTTTTCATTTCTAACCACTTCCTAAAATAACAATCAACATTCATTTGTCTATCTTTCTGAGATGAGGTGGTTTTTACAGTATTTACATTATTCGGACTATTGTCCTCATCTTTGTTGCAATTTGTACGACATTTCGGCAATTGTACGCTCCGGCCTTCTTCAGGTGCTAGGAATTTAGAACCAAACCTATTACAATCACTGGGATAAATTATCTTCATTCCTTGCGTAGTAGTTCCTCTTCTGGTAGTCATGAGTTATCTAACCCTGTAAGTTACTTATTCACGACTACTGTAGTCTGGTATTGAAATCAAAACTCTTTGGGTCAAGTCACAGGAACTAACCAACGTCTTTATCCACTGGGCCAGATGTCCTTAAAGACAAGAACAACTAAATTTTGGGGACTTATACACCTAAGGTCCAGTAATACCTTTACCAGAATTCATATTGCAATATTTTGATGTTAATGGATTTCTCTAGTATTATTTTTACTGTTAATGGTTTTTAGTGTTCTTAATCTCCTAAGCCGACCAAGCATAGAGGTGATCCCTATATGGGAACCAGTAATATGGTGTGCCAGAGAAAATAATTTGTGTCAAAATTGCAATATGAGCTCTGGTAAAAAATAGGTCGAATAATGTAAATACTGTTAACCAACATTTATATTTATGATTGTTATTACAATATTTTGTTCAACAAACGCCAAAGAAATGCTTATCAACATCGATATATCCGGGAAAGACATTTGAGTTATCAAGAATCTATACTGGTAGCAAACCACTCACATATGGACAGGAAATGAATTCAGCCGCATACAAAAAGAGAAAGGGGTGAAAGACAAGGAAGGATCTTCTCACCGGATCTATTCTAACTATACAGTGAAACAATTCTGAGAGTAGGAAAGTTTTGTAATTTGCTTGAAGCATTGTGTATATTAAGTGTATGGTTAGGTCTTGAAGGCTGTCACAATGCGTTTAGTAAAACAAAGGAAGATAAAGAAGGTGTTGGGTCTTACCTATTTATTATACATTAATATTTCGAGATCAAAATATCATCTTCAGAATGGTAGGAGAGCTTGTGTTCGAATGAGTTTGTGCCTTTCAAGTGCTTGTGTGTGTGTGTGTGTGTGTGTGTGTGTGTGTGTGTGTGTGTGTGTGTGTATCTGTGTCTGTGTATTTATGGTATATATGTGTGATTGATAGTTGGGACCTTTTTACGGTCTGATATCAGTCTGCTTTAATATGTGATTTATCTAAGTATGCGTTGACCTAATCATTAGCTTGACTTGAATTCTGAGAGTGTTAGAGGTCCTCCCAGTATTCGTCATTGGCGGCCACAATCTAAACAATATAAGATACGCAGATGATACAGTGATGATAGCAAGAAAGTAAAAGAAAATAAAGGATCTTCTTCAGAAGGTAACAAGGGAAAGTGAGGAGAAAGAGCTAAGAATAAACTTAAAGAAAACCGAATGCATGGTCATCAGCAAAAAGGGGTCCCCAAAATGCCAACTACAAGTTGGAGGCACTGGGAAGCATTCTAACATAAGATGGAAAGTGCAAAACTGAGATCCGAATACGCATTGGCATCACCAAAGACGCATTTCAAAAGCTAAGCAGAGTATTGAGAGACAGGAAGATATTAAGGACAAAGGAAAGAGTACTGGACTGTTATGTGATATCTGTCCTCCTATAGGGCAGCGAATGCTGGATAATAGAGAGATTCAAAGCTACAGAAATTTGGTCCTTCAGAAAGATTGCTGAAGATACAATGGATCTAACATGTGAGCAACGACGAGATTTTGGAGAGAATGCAAACGAAAAGGAAACTTATACTTGGCACCAGGAAGAGGCAGCTGATGTTTTTGGGACACGTAATGAGAAAGGACGGCTTGGAGAACCGAATACTCACAGAGCGGAAATAAAGAAATAGAGACAAGAGAAAGCAGCGCGAGACATACTTGATCGACTTGAGCAGATGGATGGTGAAGCAGGGCTTAGGAGAGATACAAAATATTAAGAGCGACAAGGGATAGGGGCGAATGGAAATTCGTGATCGCCTACGTCCTGAAAGGACACGGTACAGAAGACTGCAATATTTTTTTTTTAAAAGTTAAGATCATATATTTAACGATGCAGTAGAGGAATTTCTACGGATATTTTATTGTTGTAGAACTCGCAATGAGCTTATTTAAACATTCAGTCAGTTAAGTGCTATACATGATACATGCTTGGGCGATCATGTCTCGAAAGAAACATGACTGACTGGGCATATGATCATCCCGCATTAGGCTGCCATTGCTTTCTGCGGTAGATTGGTTGCCAGCTAAGGCTATAGAACCCAATTTGTCCTGTTATTTAACCCATAACTGTTGAGAAGAAACGGATTAGTACCTTTCCCAAGGGTATTTGCGCGTAAGTGAATGCAATGAATTCAACTGGAATTCGAACTCGACTCTACGATTTGTCGTTCCGAGCCGATATCCACTGCACCATAACGCACATCCATTTAAACATTAAGATTCATTAACATATTTAAATAGGAAAACCGCAAAATTCTTACGGGTTAAAAGTAGTCACTTTTTTTATCCATCATTATTAACAAGAACATTTTCTCATGCTTTTAATTGTTCTACTTTCATTAATTTTTGTAAATTTCGGTCCATTCGTCTTCTTTCATGTACCGTGTCCCTTCAGGCGATCAGGGCCTTCCACATCTCCCTATCCCTGGTGGCTCTTAGCATTCTTTCTCCTTGTTACCCGACCCTAACCCCGCTCTGCAATTCACTTGCTCAAGCCCGTCAGGTATGTTACATTGCATTTTCTTTGCCTCTCTTTCTTTGTGAGCATCAAATTCTCCAAACGCTCCTTTCCCATTACTCTCTAGAACCTCATCGTTGTCCAAATGTTCGGTCCATCCTCAACATCATTCAGTAGAACCACTTTTCGGTTATTTCAAGTCTCTCTTTCATCTTTGAGGACATTGTCCAGCATTTACTGCCATATTGAAAAACAGACATTACATAGCAATGTAGTTTCTGGAATGCATCTTTGGTCATGCCAATTTTGGATCTCAGTATTGCACTTTCCGTCTGATGTTAGAACACTTCTCAGATATTTCAATTTGTGTACCTGTTTGATTTTAGTATCCCCGTCTGTAGTGGGCATTTTAGTCTCCTCTTTTTACTGATGACCATGCATTCAGTTTTCTTGTAGTTTACTTACAGTTCTTTCTTTCCGCTTTCTTCTGAAAAAGGTCTTGATCTTTTTTAAAGAGTTCCCTTTCTTCATTTACAGATTTAAATGCAAATAAAATTTTACATTCAAAATTCATGTCCTGTCCTTAAATAACCTCGTTAGGCGAATACATTCTTATTGATATCATGCATTGTGGCAGACATATCTAAAATCTCAACAGTATACAACCGTTTTGGGAGGTTGGGGGCAGGGGTTTTGATTAATAGTTAAGATATATTTGAGCGAGTGAAGCATGTCGGTATTGATAAAGACGATCCTTCAAACCTTGCAGACTGACGTTACAAAATCACAAAGAACTGCACCAAATAGCAAAAACGACATCACTAAAAGACTTTCAACAGTAGCAACAACTAAAATGGATTTCACATGTAACTCAAAGATATAATACATCATAATATAATGAAGATTTTGACATTCTACACTACGTTAAATAGTCTACGGCTATATCCTGTTGGATACACCGGTTCTCGTCCGATTACCGAAGTTAAGCAACTTCGAGCCTGGTCAGTACTTAGATGGGTGAGCGTTTGGGAATACCAGGTGCCGTTAATGTAAGAACCAAGAATGATCCACCCGTCTTCCAGGTTTGGGGTTTGGGCGCAGGACTTAAACAGTCACAAAAAGTTACTGCCCTACGCACCATTGAGGGTGAGATGATGATGATGACTACTTTAAATAAAATGTTAATTAGAAAAAAAATGCTATCAAAAATGCTATCAAAAATGCTATCAATACTGTAATGAGTGATAACATCTATTGAATTTCAGAAAACTATTTTCCTGAATCTTTTCAAATAAAAAGATTTTATAAATATATATTGACAGCAGTACTGACTGCCCAGTCAAAGAATGCCGGATATTTGCTTATAAAGAAACGGCTAATATTACCATTAATATTATTCGTTGAAGAGATTCAAACTTTAATGCACGACAATATACACTCTGTTCAATTAACATGACTCGCTACATTTTTAAATAAATCCGTATGACATGAAATCAAACAAGTTGGCAGTCTTGCGTTTTCATAAAACGTCAAAGAACAAGATTCACACGAGACATTTAAGACGCCATTAACCACCTAACACGAGATCAGTTTGTAAGATTCAGGCTTATTCTTTCAAATGAAGGAAAATTATTTTAACAGTACTAATTAGCTTTTTCTAACCCCAGAAATAGTATTGTCACAGAACCATTTTATATTTTTGAACCCATTTATTTAGACTATCAAAATGTAAAATTATAACAAAATCAAACAATATTCAGAGATGTATCTTGAGAAAAATAACACTTTTGTTGCAAGATATAAACTTTATTTGCAGTAAAAAGAATATATTCTCTTTGAGATTAGATAATGAGGACTTGTGAATTTTAAACTTTATTGCAGATGTCTGGTGGTTTGCGTAAATCAATTTAAAATATAAAAACACATGTAAATTTAGTTATTACATCTATTTTAATACTAATAGAGTTAATTACGTTCAGTAAGGCAATCCGTCTTCATGGAAAAAATCAACACTTTGGCTAATATGATCCCGCGTTAGACGGATAATGGCGTCTTACATGTCTCATGTGAATCGGGTACTATGACGTCATAGTTAGACACTAGATTGATATTTAAGCTGGTTAATCCTGACTTAAAACAAAATTACCAGTAGAATATATATATACAATTTAACAATATATATATATATATATATATATATATATATATATATATATTGATAAAAAAAATTGATAAAAAAACAGCATATCATGATGTTAAAGGGGCTCAAACTTAAAAATGAATCAAAATGTTTATACTATTATTAAGAGGAAAAATCAAATTTTGTTATTATTTTTTTATTTTTTAAATCCTTTCTAACACGTTCGAAATTTTAATTAAAATTTCATTTTTTGTCTTTCGTCAGCGATTCACGTTACGTTTACGTAAGACGACTATTAACAAAATTAAGTTGGTCGAGTAAAATAATTTTGGGGCGAGTAAATTTTTGCTTGCTGTCGACCGCCGGTCGAGTGACTACTTTTTCAAATATATATATATATATATATATATATATATATATATATATATATATATATAGGTTTGTTCTAATGCAAAGAATTTGTCACTTTAACAAAGCTGGTTCATGGCGACATCGAAGTTTTGTGAGGGCACCGTTATGATGTCATCCTTCATTGGGGCTGGGTTTTTTTTGTTTTGTTTTTTTTTTTGTGTTTTGTACTTTTTTTATTATTTATATGGATCTTGGTGCGATTTGACATTTTGCGATTGGTTGGTTATCTTTTTCTTGTTATTTATTTTAATTTTATTGTCAGTGTGTTTCATACCTTTTTAATGCTTGTTTTATTGCTTTTTAATGTAAGCATTAGTGGGTTTCTGCTTAATTGCTTCATATTAAATAGGTGTCCGATAAATTGCTTTTTTTCGTTGGTTTATTCTTGTTTCTATCAGTTTTGATTTTCATTAATGGATCTCCGTTCTTTCCCTGGCAGCTACAATCTTCAAAAAATTAAATACTATTTTCATCTTATATGTTCTTAAATTTCATCCACACTTTCCTCAATACGCACTGTACCTAGTCTTTCCTCTCACTTTCTCTCCATGTAACATCCTGCGTACTAATAACCCTGCCTTGATTATGAAGAAATGATTAAAAAAAGGAACATAATGAGAAAAGTAGAGTTGACATTCACAAGACACATGGAAGACCAGAGGGAAACGGTGAGCCTTCTTCTTCTTCTTCTTCTTCTTCTTCTTCTTCTTCTTCTTCTTCTTCTTCTAGGTGCCTGTTCTTTTGGGGCGTAGGTGATCATGGCTTTCCACGTCTCCCTATCCCTGGTGGCTCTTAGCACGCTTTCTCCTGTTACACCTCGCAACCCCCGTTCTGTCATTCACCTGATCAGGTCCTTCAAATATGTTATCTGCTGTCTTCCTCTGTCTCTTTTCCCCCTCTATTTGGCCTGTCAGTATCAGGTTCTCCAAGCCCTCCTTCCTCATTGCATGTCACAGGAATTTCAGTTGTCTCTTCCTGATGCTCACTATTAATTTTCTTTTTGCTGCCATTTTTCCACTACCTCGTCACTGCTCACATGCTCAGTCCATGATACCCGCAGTATCCTTCTGTAGAACCACATTTGCTCTGCTTCAAGTTTTTCCTTTATCTTCGAAGATTTGGCCCAACATTCACTGCCGTATTGAAAAACTGACATCACGTAGCAATCTAGCACTCTCTTTGTTTCTAGTGGAATTTTCCTGTATCTTTACTCAGCTTCTGGAACGCGTCCTTCACCATGCTAATTCGCCTTTGGATCTCTGTGTCGCACTTTCCATCTCCTGTTAGAACACTTCCTAGGTATTTAAATTTTTGTACTTGCTTGATTCTAGTATCCCCGCCCCCTGTATTTGGCATTTTGGGTTGCTCTAACCTTCCTAAATGTTATATGGACGGCTGAACAAGAAACGAGCGGGATAGTAAAAATCAAACGCTACAATAAAGAATAAGACGTTGTGGAGGGCCATGATCGTCTAAATAATGAAGGTACACGGTAACTAGAAAAAAAATAAAATGATTCTTTTCTTTTTAAAATATAAATTAATTTTTATATCATATTATGAATGAAGTGGATCAAGGGTTAAGAATCCTCATCCTGATTGTAAAATTCAGTTACCTGTCCAATCGTCTAACCACTGACCTCTCACTGTAAGAAAGTCTTCTGCTTTCTCCTGGAATGGCAGACAAACCATTTCATGTAGAAAACAAAACAAAGGAATAGAAATTGAACCACTTGCGTCTATATGTTTGATTCAGGCAAAAGTGACAAAATTAGGGGTTGGTGAAGAGATGGAGAGAAAAATAGGTTCAAGAGGTGAAAGTAGAGGGAGAAAGTTCAGTAGGATGAAGACTTGACCAATGGAGGCCAACACTGAGGCCCCGACAGATTAGTTTGACCAGGCGACACGGCGACCTTCCTTTCGCAAATTTAATCTGGGTGGGTAAGAAGAAAAAAAGTAATTTTCACTCCGACCGAATTGCAAGAAAGACAGAAGGAAGAGAAAAAGAAGCGGGAAATTTGCGAGTGACCGCAGATGATAAAAGAATGAATCTTTACCCGCACAGATAGATAGATAGATAGATAGATAGATAGATAGATAGATAGATAGATAGATAGATAGTCAACGGGATGAGATAGATAGATAGATAGATAGATAGATAGATAGATAGATAGATAGATAGATAGATATTCCAATACTGATACAGGTAAAATTATATAATTTCACGTTTATTAAAGCGAATTTAATTTTTTCCATAAAGTGCTCAATAGTTATGCTTCAGATGTAATAATTTAACACATAATCTATCGAAAAATATATTTTAGTAATTATTACAGAAAGTATATTTTACTTTGTACATAATATATACATTCTGCAATTAAAAACAAAATGCTGGTTTTACTGATAAAATGTATTTTTGCAAGCAGGCTATTTGTCCCAGAGTGCTCGACATCAGGGTGGAAATAGAACATTAATAAGCACAAAATTTTGTCACATTAACTGAGCCGGTTAATGCCGACTTCGAAATTTCGTGAGTACATCATTACGTTGTTGTCACTCGTCAGGGCTGATTCCGCTTCAAAATAAAAAAACAGCCCTAACGAATGAAAATACTATAACTGTGTCCTCATGAATCTTCGAAGATGGCATGAACCTGCTAAGTTAAAGTGACAAACTCTTTGTGCTTATATATATATATATATATATATATATATATATATATATATATATACTATAGTCATGTTTCACAGCTCATCAGTACGGTTAGACTCCGATTGCTTTTTTTACCCTGGATTGAAACCCGAGCGAATTGTCGTCACTCGGCGATTCTACCCCTGGGCTACGAGCGTTCGGTGGAAGAAGGCAGACGTTTTTGCGCGTATATCATTATACACGCCCAATAGCCATAGTGCTATGAGCGATGCGTATAAACCGGAGTAGCTACTGTTTTCAAAGTCTCCCATTCTTCCAGAGGGCTCAATCAGGGTGTGAGAGCGTAAATACTCTATCTATATATATATATATATATATATATATATACAATGATCTTTATTGTAAAAGAGACTATTATTATTATTATTATTATTATTTCGTTCCAGTATCTTCAGCCATCTTGTAAACACATCCATTGTTCTCTGCTCTGTATTGCCAGTGATTAGAGACAATGCCCTTATGATTATCAAACGCTAGACACTTCTGTTGAATCGATGCATTTAATTTGTCAAACTGATTACAGTATACATGCGAATTGATAGTTCTGTCTGTGGGAAGAAATTTGTAAAAGACAACGCGCTTCCAATGTCAATAAAATATTACGTTGTCCCAAAAGTTCGTAAACACTTGCAAGAAATTGAAATTTTACACGCAAAAACAACAAAAATTATTGCTAAAAATAAAGACCATCATTTTCCAATTCTCGAGTGCTCGATGAAGGCGCAATGTTCAACCCGGTTTGCAAGTCTCTATCATCCAACTATAATGGCCGTCCCGAACGAGACTTATCTTCAAGACTCATGTCGCCAGAATCGAAACGTTTGTACCACTTTGAGATAGCCGCATATGCAATTGTTCCTTCACCTTCGGCAGCACAAATCTCTTCTGGAGCTTTTCTGGTTGAAAGACCTCGCTTCCAGCAGTAACGAATCAAAACTCGCAGCTCACTTTTATCAATTGCCATCTGGTATACAAAGATGAAGATCACTATAACAATATAAACGCAAAATTGCATAAAAATTCAATTTTTCGCAAGTGTTTACGAACTTTTGGGACAACCTAATAAAAGCAAAAACATCTTCGAGTGAAGTCTTGCTTTCCAAATGATTGTTTCGTCTCGTATTCTATTCTAAAAAAGAATCGCAAATAGAAATACTTTTGGCGATGTCAGTTTCATTCAAACATCGAACCTGCTGATGTAATCATGTTGATACGGATGGTTTTCAACACCCGATTTCTATATTTAGAGAAACATTTGCGATCATCTTGGTCGTATAACAAATCTTGATGTTGACAACATTTTGTCGTTGTTTATCTCATGTGACCCACCAAAGAACGATGCTGTCAGGAGTTTCAAAATCCTGGTAAGGCAATCGGAAGGTCGAAGTTGATAACCCAGACTAGGCGCGATGAACCATAAAGATACCAACGGTGGACGATGACGATTACAGTCAGTCAGTTAAATGCCATACGTGATACACGCTTGGGCGATCATGTCTCCAAAGAGATATGACTGACTGGGCAGAAGATTATCCGGCAGTAGGTTGCCATTGCTTTCTGCGGTAGACTGGTTGCGGACCAAGGCTATAGAACCCAATCTGTCCTTCTATTTAACCCATAACTGGAAGGAAGAGATGGATTAATACCTTTCCCAAGGGTATTTGCCCGTAAGTGAATACAATGGATTCAACTAGAATTCGAGCCCGGCTCCCCGGTTTCTCGTTCCGAGCCGATAAACAAGTCTCAAAAATATTTCTATATGCATTAGTGTTATGAATTTTTAATTACAAAAATAAATGATTTCCTGAATCATAATTCGATGAACTTTTGTTAAAAGATAATGGAGAAGCATTTAATTCAGTCTACTTATTTATAATGTCACCGCCAAAGGGAAATTTCTAAAATCATATATTAGTAGAGTACTAGACATTCCTGTGCCTTCTAGAATTTGTTTTTGTTTATTTGTATGTTTTGTTTTAGCTATAAACTGTTAAATGCATTAGGGGTACATAGGTACTATCCAATTACATAATTCAGTCACTTAACTGCCATCCGTGATACACGCTTGGGCGATCATGTCTCGAAAGTGATATGACTGACTGGGCAGAAAATTATCCCGCAGTAGGTTGCCATTACTTTCTGCAGTTGACTGGTTGTAAGCCAAGTCTTTAGAACCCAATCTGTCCTATTATTTAACCCATAACTAGAGGGAAGAGACAGATTAATACCTTTCCTAAGGGTATTTGCGCGTAAGTGAATACAAGAAATCCAACTGGAATTCGAACTCGGTTCCTCGATTTCTCTTTCCGAGCCGATATCCACTGCACCACAACGCACATAGAAAGTTTAACAAGGTTCTGAAATATTTTGATTTTTTTATTTTTATTTTTTTATTTTTTTTTTTTAATCATCTCACCTCAAGCAAGGCATTCCACTGCCACTATTGCGCATGGGGCTACATAGGGGAAGGTAAAGAGAAGGAGTGGTTAGACATAGGGAATGTCAGGAGGAAGGTGACAGATGAGTAAGGATAGCGAGGATGAGGGTTGGGCAGATGGGAAGAGTGCTTGATAGAATGGGTGCAGGTTAATGTGTTAGGAGGTGTCTATTGACTTTACATTTAAACTCCTGGAGATTGTAGCCGTGGGGGAAGCAATCGTTTGGAAGAGAATTCCACAGTCGGGAAGTGCGAGGAAAGAAACTGTTGGAGTAGAAGTTACGGTTGCATTTTATCGGTTTCACTGTAAAAGGGTGGGATCTAGTTGCTAATCTAGTATCTCGTTCAAATACGTATTTAGGGGGCACTAGTGATCTAAGTTCATCGGAGCAGAAGCCGTGAAAGTATTTATTTCTTATTGCGTATGTAGCAAAATTGAATCTTCCGCTTGTGGTGACTTCTTTCAAGAACTAAAACAAATTAATGGCTTTTTAAAATCATTTGAATTAAAAATTATCGATTTATGACACAGGAATACAGGGTTGTAAGAATGTCATAAGCCTAATTCTTATTGTAATTCTTATTTTTCATATTTAGCCTTTACATTTTAGTTCAGTATTTTTTGTTTTTGTTTCTTTTGTTTTTGTTTTTTGTTTTATCTAACTGCAATTTTTCTTTATATACTTTGATAAAAAACAAATAATGAAATAAACTTGATGGATCTCTTTGATAAAAAGAAATGGAGAATTCGAAGTTAAAGAAACATGCGTCAATGTTAACGTTCCGTTGGAATTAAATTTCTTCTCCTTTACGAAGAGATACGACTTAACAGTATCTCTTCAGAGAGTTTTAGAGCTTGCGTGATAAACCCACCTTTGTTTTCAAAAGAGTTCCCATTTTCATTTTATTCACTTACTTATTTATTTCGTATTTTCCTTTAACACAACTGGTCACACGATCAGATATTTTTTGCGGGTAGCGATCGAACTGATGAAGCAAGCAAAAGAAAAAAATATGAATGAAACAGACGGCAACTTCAATATAAAGAATAGCATAGTTTTTTTTTCTCCCTTCAAAATGTCGTCATCACTATGATCGCTTCCTGGAAGTCCATTTCTTTTTCTTTATTAAATTCTTCCTGGCAGTAAAAGTAACAAATATTTGATTCCGGATGCTGAATAAGTAAAGCTTAGCTTGATGAAGCAAAGCTAGGGTTTACTATCAAGGCTTCGGTGAGCAACCTCAAAGGTACTATGGAATTTGGGGCTTTATTTATTTATTTCATGTAGCAAGATTATTCCACCTTGATACGTGTTTTCTTTTTACCTTCAACTTTGCTTTTTTTAGTTTGATTCATAGAATTGATCGAAGAAAGTGAACTTGTGACTTGAGTGTAGATCACATTCAGTGGAAAGTGAAAATATAAAAAAAAAGAAAAAATGAAGCCGAGACAGTCTGTCAGATACATTCTCTGTTTGGCCACCTGCCTCTTTAGACAGAATGTCAGCGATCGGACCAAAGGTTATCACTTATTGCATCGAATTCTTTTGTTTTATTGTTTCTATGCGATTACAAAAGATTTTTTGCGATTTTCCGTTATTTCACTGTATATATATATATATATATGTGTGTGTGTGTGTGTGTGTGTGTGTGTGTGTGTGTGTGGTTGCTCGTTTTTACTTTTTGCGTTTTTGTCCATTTGGATGGGTGAAATAAAGTGGTATGTTGTGGGTGTGGCATGATTTACGGGATATTCTTTTTTTAGATTCCACAAGTGAATAGGCCGGACTTGCTACAAAAATTCAGGATGCTACCTTGTGAATATATAAAAAAAGTACATGATATGCGAAAAACAGATAGATAGATAGATAGATAGATAGATAGATAGATAGATAGAACAGATAGATAGATAGATAGATAGATAGATAGATAGATAGATAGATAGATAGATAGATGATAGATAGATACTGGGATAGATAGATAGATAGATAGATAGATAGATAGATAGATAGATAGATAGATAGATAGATGGGATAGATAGAACAGACTGGGATAGATAGAACAGACTGGGATAGATAGATAGATAGATAGATAGATAGATAGATAGATAGATAGAACAGACTGGGATAGATAGAACAGACTGGGATAGATAGATAGATAGATAGATAGATAGATAGATAGATAGATAGAACAGATAGATAGATAGATAGATAGATAGATAGATAGATAGATAGATAGATAGATAGAACAGACTGGGATAGATAGATAGATAGATAGATAGATAGATAGATAGATAGATAGATAGATAACTGAAGAGATTCATATAGGTACAATTTTAAAGATTTGATAGTACAAATGTTCCTCTCATGAAAATATAATTTATTATATGTATGCAATAGTTTTACACACCAAATATATAAACTGTATTCATATATCTCTTCACTATTCAAGAAAAGATTAATATATTGTCTAATATCATTTTTGTATTTCTGATTTGAATTTTCTTCTTGTTAGAGAAGAAAAGAAATTTCATTAAAACATATTTGAATTGTATTTGCCATATCAACGCATCGTTATTCTAATGAAACCAGCTGACATTTTCATATAACGTTTATTTGTTTGTTTAACAGAATATCAACACATTATGGGTCATTTAATGTCGAAATTTATTTTTTTAGAGCTTTGATATGATTTGTTTGTTTAAGGGCATATTAACTTCTTAAATAGTGCAAAATTTAATTTTCTTGGGAGCAATAGTGATTTTTTACAAAAATATATTACTAGTAACGATTTAGTTTTCTCCCCAAAAATGTAGTACTGGTAATAATTTTTAATCCGTCTACTGGTAATTTATTTATACTAAGAAAATGTGTTGCTGGTATTCTTAACATAAAAATGTATTTTTATGTTGTCATATTATTTTGAGCCCTGTTTGAAGGTTAGCTATTTGCCATAGAGAGAATTTATGTATGCGCATTGTTTAAATTCAAACGAATTACGAAGTTTTCATCCATGGTTGTATGAATCTAAGAGGTATTTCTTAGTGTGGATGCATTTTGTCATAATTTCTGTTCTTTCATTTAGCAGTTTGTCTTTATTTGGGTATGTCATAATTTCTAATTGTTCTGCTATATATATATATATATATATATGAAGTTTTGAAGAGGGGAAACTTTTTTAATAATAAAACACTGAGAATTCTTTTGACTAACACTTCATCGGAGGGTGCCGTTGGCAAAGGGAATTGACACAACAATAAGACCTTAAATTATGAAGACAAACTGGAAAAGTGGGTCACAGTTGAAACACGATTAAAAATGATGTATTTTTAAAAAATGATCCATAAATAAAAAATAATTAATAAAATAAAATAAAAATTACGGATATTATAGTAAAAATGAATATTAAATGTGTAAAATAGATGCATTTTTCATTATGTTACGGGGGATTTTTATTAATCTTAGTCAACAAGACTGAACTAATTAAAACGTACATATGTTAAAACATAAAATCCCAAGTGATTTTTTACTTGCAAACTTTTTTCTCTTCAAGAGTTACATCCCTTATACTTACGATGCCGGGTGGCAGAAAATACTGATGGTTACATTTTGAAAAATCCAGTTCCTGTACAATCACCGAAGTTAAATAACGTCAAGCTTGGTCAGTACTGAGATGGGTACTTGGATGCTTGGAGATGCAGTTGGTGTAATGGATAACAGTTCAGAATTCGTAATCAGAGAGACGAGTTCAAATCCCAGTTGAGTTTTTTATATCCACTTACGTGAAAATACCCTTGGGAAAGGCAGCAATTTGGCTCTTGTTCATCAAGCTATGGGTTAAATAGTAAGACTTGTATGAATAAATTACTATTATCTCAAAAAACATTCTTACAAATCTGGCTTTAATTAACCTGCAGTTGGTTGATGGGCCGTAGGAAACGAATCAGTCAATCACTCCAAGATGGTTACGAAGTCTACATGATCGAAACATTGAAAGAAAAGAATACAATAATGATAATTAGTGTTATGGTGGCCTTCTACGAGGAATTGACTCTTCCTCTTATTATACAGAATTACTTGCGGGACTTCCGGGAGCAGTTGACGGCAGTTAAGTCTGCCTTGCGCATTGTCGAACTCTCTGCCTTCAGGCAGAGTAATAACCCACTCTAGGCTCAGCCGAAGAGTAGAGTCTCGTCTGGGGAGAATTAGACATAAATTTTTGCCCTGTCCATATGGCCAGGATTGCCCACATTAAAAGGCTTTGCGCCACATTTTGTCTTAAGTGGAAAGATAAAGAAAATAATAGTTGACCGCAGTTAAGTGTGCCTTGCGCATTGTCGAACTATTTGATTTCGGGTGGAGAGTAACAACCCAGTCAAGGTTCCTCTAAAGGACAGAGTCTCATCTGGCGACAATTAGACATACATTTTTGTCCTGGCGATATGGCCAGGATTGCCCACATTAAAAAGGCCTTGCGCCACTTTTTGTCTTAAGTGGGAAGGTAACTAAATACTAGTTGACAGCAGTTAAGAAGGCAGTAAGGTACGGAAGTTAGACGGCAGCTAGTACCAGTTAAAGCCAGCTACTATTCAGACAATAAGCAGCGTAACTATACCGTTCAGACGTACTTATTTCTATTTATTTATTAATAACACTTACTTTGTATCTATGTTCTTGTTATACTAAAACACTGTTTTGAACCCACCTCCTATGTTCCGTGTCTTACTTCCGGCCGTACCGGTCACTACAAGTTTGCGGCAAAGTTTCGCTACAACAACTCCAAAACAAATTGGCGACGAATATCCACAACAAGTAGCGAAAATAATATATGATGTTACATTTACGGTACGAGCAAATTGGTGGAAGTTGACTGGTGATCGACTAAAACCACCCCCAGGATTCATAACCTCCAAACAAACATTTCAGGGATGATTGTCCAAGCCTTTGAGGTTGAGACTATAAAGGACCAAATACTCTCACCTCGATCAAAAACCCGGTGTGGGCGACAAAGCGAACCATGCTGCCGAGCTTGAAAAGGACCTCCAATCCGTAGTGGCCTGGGGTAGGAAATGGCTAGTAAATTTCAATGCTTCTAAAACGAAGCTGTTATCAACTAACCACCATAGACAGTCGCATCTACCTCCCATTAGCATGGAACAGGCTTGCCTCCCAGAGAGTAAACACTACGCCTCCTTGGCCTTACATTTTCGGCGGACCTCAAATGGAATGACTATATCGAATCCATTGCCAAATCTGCCGCTATGAAAGTTGGCTCTCTGTGCAGGGCCCGGAAGTTTTTCCCGCCTGAATCTATCCTGCACATATACAAATCTACCATCTGCCCATGTATTGAATACTGCTGCCACATCTGGTCGAGTGCCCCGGCTACTCTCCTTGGGCTTCTTAACAAAATACAAAGGAGAATCTGTAACGTGGTTGATACTGACTTGGCAGACCGGCTGCAACCACTCTCTCATCGGCGTGATGTGGCTTCCCTGTGCCTCTTCTACAAGTATTTTCATGGCTTCTGCTCCGATGAACTTAGATCATTGGTGCCGCCTAAGCACGAATTTACACGAGATACTAGATAAGCAACTAGGGCCCACCCTTTTACAGTTAAACAGATAAGATGTAACCGTAATTTCTACTCCAACAGCTTCTTTTCTCGCGCTTCCCGCCTGTGGAATTCCCTTCCACATATCTGCTTTCTCGACAGCTACAATCTCCAGGTGTTTAAATGTAGGGTTAATAGACACCTCCTATCACACTAACTTCTAATTATTTTCCCAACACTCTCATCTACCCAACCCTCATTCTCGGTATCTTTACCCGCCTATCACCCACCCTCTGACATTTCCTAACCTTTCTTTCTCCACTCTATGTAGCCCCCTGCGCAGTAGTGCCAGTGAAATGCCTTGGTCGGGGTGAAACGCTTATAAAAAAAATGAGCGTCAGGTTTTATATAGGAGATGTACCGAAAGGAGCCAAAGTCCTTCACACCTAAGCCCCTGTTTAAAAGGACTAAGTGCCCCTAACACCGTGTACATGGACATAAACGTAGGTAGTTCTACTTCCCTGCACAATATAGACATATATTCTGGATCGTAGATTCTATGAGAAGCTCAGCCATCCTTTGATAGGCCTTGTGTTTTAGGAAAACTAATGTATCTTTTCACCGGATCTATTCAACTTGTACAGCGAGACTATTTTGAGGACCCTAGATGTTATGCCAGGATTTGTCATCGGAGGCCACAATTTGAACAACATAAGATACGCAGATGATATAGTGCTCATTGGAGACATGGAAAAGAAACTACAAGACCTCCTACAGAAGGTAGCTGAAGAGAGTGGCAAAAAAGACTACAAATAAACTGCAAGAAAGCCGAATGCATGGTCATCAGTAAAAAAGGCATCCCAAAATGACAAATACAGGTGGGGGATGCTAAAATCAAGTAGGTACAAAAATTTAAATAACTGGGAAGTGTGCAATCAGAAGACAGAATGTACGACACAGAGATCCGAAGGCAAATTGGCAAGGCGAAGGACGCGTTCCAGAAGCTGAGTAAAGTATTCAGAGACAGGAAACTTTCACTGGAAACAAAGAGGAGAGTACCTGATTGCTATGCGATGTCAGGTTCTTCAATACGGCAGTGAATGTTGAACAATATCATCAAAGATGAAAGAAAAACTTGAAGCAGCTGAAATGTGGTTCTACAGAAGGATGCAGCGGATATCATGGACCGAGCATGCAAGCAACGATGAGGTGTTGGAAGAATGGAAACGAAAAGGAAATTAATACTGAGTATCGGGAAGAGACAACTGAATTTCCTGGGATATGCAATAAGGAAGGAGGGCTTAGAGAACCTGATACTAACAGGCCAGATAGAGGAGGAAAAGAGACAAAGGAAAGCAGCGGATAACATATTTGAAAGGTCTGAGCAGGTGAATGACAGAACGGGGGTTGCGAGATGTTACAGAAGAAAGCGTGCTAAAAGCCACCAGGGATAGGGAGACGTGGTAGGCCATGATCGCCTACGTCCTGAAATGACAAGGCGCACAGAAGAAAATACACACAGACCCCCTCACACACACACACACACACACACACACACACACACACACACACATATATATATATATATATATATATATATATATATATATTTTAAGATTTTTGGGGGATAAATTGCTTCATATCAGAGATTGAACATTCATAGATATAGACTGTATTTTTATATTATTTATCGTAAAACAAGTTTTTTCCTGAATGTTGTAGCGTGACTTTTCTTGTTGGCTGCCGGTTCATGTATTTTTAAAAGTGTATATTTAGGTAGCAGTCCCTCTTTTATGCAAGTTGCATAAAAGAAGGATAGCTGTCTAAATACACAATATATGGCGAGAGAGAGGCAAGTGGAAAACTGTAATTAGTCAGGCGACGCATTTCGTCTGACAGACTTTTCCCAAGGCAATTGAAATTATTTTATTTTGCACAATCTAACTGGATACAAAAGCAAAATGTTGTTCGTTGTACGAATTTCTTTTGAATTACAAGAAGCTCAAGAGATCTTATTAACTGAAATCTTATAGTAAATTACGTTACTCAGCATCATGAACTATTTTAAAAAGACCAAGATAGTCTTGACGGTGAAGAGGATGTGAATTTTTTCTTGTGGTATCTTATACTTACTGAACTGGATAACTCTTGATTTTCATTTTAAAATTTAATATAACATTTCATTTAACCTGGTGAATACGTATGAACTAAGACCAAGTACAGGGTACCACTTGTCTCTTTATTACCTCACTTCTTCTTCTTCTATGTGCCCTGTCCCTTCAGGACGTAGGCGATCATGGCTCTCCACTTCTCCCTATCCCTTGTGGCTCTTATTACCTCACTAGTTTGTTTATATTGTGGACAAAGCGTTCAAACGAATAGTTCTCTTAAAAAGTAAAAATTTTAAAAAATAGAAAATTAAAAGAATTAAGAAAACAAAAGCTAGAAAAAGAAGAAATAAAAAATTAAAATTAATTAAAAATAGAAAACAGAAAAATGAAAAAAAACGCACATATACATGCACACATACACATGAATCTAGGCATTAACACACACATATATATGAACAAACGGTTTTCCAATTTTAACTATGATTTTAGGTATTAGCATTGCTAAAGTTAAGGTCGCTATAAGTTATAAATCGGACGTGCTAATATATTTATTTACGAGCAGTATAGCCCGGCGTTGCTCGGGTGTAATGAAAGCTTTAAAACTAATCCATGGTTCTGGAGCTCAGACTCTTTGGACGTTGGCACCAAAGACTAAAAAGCAATACTTGTTTCCAGTTAAAGCAAACTGTAGACTGAAAGAAAAATGAATGGATGTAAGTCAAATTTTGATTTCCTGGTATCGATATCAAATAAGTTTTTTCGTCGTAAACTGAATTTTGAAGGCTAAATAAGTCCTCTGAGTAAATGGTATCATGGCTGAGACTAAGAACTACAATTATACCTACTTAGAGCCAAACCAGAAGCAAAAACTAAAATATAAGGGCTGAAAAAATTACAGACATACAGGCAGATAAACAGACACACACACACACAAACATCTTGCCTTATATATATATATATATATATATATATATTATCGATTTTCGGCACTATTGTAAGAACTACAACCTTGAACTCTTTGAATATCGTTTCTTATGTCTTTGTCTATGAGTGTATCAAATTTGATTAAAATCGGACCACTCCTTCTATAACCAGATTTTTTCTATTATCGATTTTCGATATTTATCGGGGGTACCTCGACACAAAATCTAGCTAAGAACACTCGCAAGCGCTTATAGTACAACTGTCTAAATTTTCAAGAAAATCGGTTCAGTCGTTTCGGAGTCTATAGGTAACGGACACACACACACATACATAGACAAAGTTCCATTTATGAATAAGTTTAGATTAACGTATAATTTAGTGAGTTTTATACCGGAACTTAGAAATAGGAAACAAAAATCGTAAGAGAAAAAAAGAAAAGAAGAAAAAATAGGATAAAAATATTACATTGAAGAAAACGTCACTAGTTTTGTTTATACTATTTTTTTTTTCTGAAAATATAAAAGAAATAAAATATAAGAAATGATGACTCAAATATTAAAGAATAAGAAACAGTAAAAGTGAAATTAAGCGAAATGAAATAAATAAATTCGGACAGATAGATGTACACACAATAACAAAAACGCATATACACGTGTATGTATGCATAAACATACACATACAAATGCATGCGTAAGACCCACCCGTTTACAGATAAAATGTAACCGCAATTTCTACTCTAATAGCTTCTTTTCTCGCACTTTCCGCCTGTGGAATTCCCTTCCGTATTCTTGCTTCCCCGAGAGCTACAATATCCAGGAATTTAAATGTAAGGTCAATAGACATCTCCTATCTCACTAACTCGCATCCTTTCTCTCAAGCTCTTTTCCCAATCCACTCCACCCCATCACACCGGTATTCTCATCCTTCTATTACCTTCCTCCTGACACTCCCTATAACCAACCCCTCTTTCTCATCACTTTCCCCTATGTAACCCCCTGCGCAACAGTGGTAGTAAAACTGCCTTGCTTTGGGTGAAATGATTAAAAAATATGTGTGTGTGTGTGTGTTTGTGTGTGTGTGTGTGTGTTTATGTGTGTGTGTGTGTGTGTGTGTGTGTGTGTGTGTGTGTATGGAAAGCGCTAAGGGATAAGAAAAGAAAAGTGCAAAGAGTTGAAAAAATGCTAAGGAAAAAATGGAAAATATAAAAAAAGAAACATGAAATGTTGGGGCGATATTGATTAGTCAAGGTCTAAATATCAGGTCGGTGCAAAAGTTTTTGCCAATTTAAAATTTCATCTTGAACATGAAAAACTGTGTGTTTTTGAAAATCTTTATTCATAACAATAACGACCTTTGCTCTCTATAACTTGATTCCATCTGTCAAAGAGCTTATAAATGCCTCGCTTGTCAAATTCTTTAGGTTTTGATGCGAAATATGAATCTAACTCCATGTTCACTCTCCTCTCGTGATGTTAATCTAAGGCCATCTAAATAGTTTTGTAATCCTTGAAATAAGTGATAATCCGAGGGAGCTAGGTCAGGGAATATGCAGGATGGGGCAAGATGGCACTTCTCATCACCTGTGACAAGCCTACCCAAAAATGGCGTCTGGAGGTGTCGTGAAAGCAAAAATTCGCAACAAAAAACACGTTGTCGCAGGTTCTCTGGAGACAGTTCGTGTGGAACCCATTTTTCGAATACTGAAATCTTCCCCATTCTTTTCAGTTGGCGTAACGCAGTTGTATGGGATACATTAAATTGGTGTGCATGTTCTTTAAGTAACAGCAGCATTCAACACATCTGAATCAAGTTTTTTGTGCGACCAGCTTTAGCCACATCTTTCAATTTCCTTTCCGAAAACGGGAAAACCACCTCCTGCAACTTCTTTCTTTCATTGCATCAGTTCCATAAGCATCCTGAATAGATCGTCCTGCTGCATTTGCATTGGAACCCCTGTGAAATTTATAGAGTAGAGCATGCCTAATGTGTTCTTTAGATGGAAAGAACATGGGTGAGAATATTGCAGAAAAATATGAAAAGTCTTTAATACTTTAATAATCTGAAAGAAAAAGTTATAAATTAATCATGGTGATATGTTTAAGTCATAACAATGTGCATAAAATAAATTACAATGATTTAAAATGCCCCTTTTACAAACCGGCAAAAACTTTTGCACTGACTTGATATTTAAGTAAGAATTTGTTTCTATGTCAACATATTGTCATTTACTCACTTTTTTTTGTTCAATAACATAGGGTTATTTAAGTGTTTTAATATTATAAGTTTTTCTAAAAGACATAAGTTGTATCTATTCCCTATTCCATTGATGTATTTGGCTTTCGCAGTGATTTCCCTGGCAATAGTTGTGTTTTTGTTATTGATGATAATACTATTGTTGTATTTAATATTATTAAATGTTAATTTATGATTATTGAATCTTGATTTCCATAGACCGTCCGTTGATTCAAAGTAGAACTTAATATCGCCGTCAGAATGTATACAACTTTGTAAATTATACATTTAGTCATACACTGACCGTTAAGTAGGAGGGTTGTGTTTTTCGGCTGTTACAATTATTTTTGGTAGTGTTACTGTAACTACTAGTGAAGATTTTAATGTAGGAGAATAATTAAAATGTTTGTGGATTAAATTTAGAATAATTTTTACCGATGTTAGTTTTGACGTTATTACTAAAAGGTGTGTTCAACCATATGATGTTACGTTTGGGTGATTTCGGTATGTTTCTCATTCTTTGTTTTTATCAGAGTATCCTAACCTCACATTGATTACTTTCAACTAAAACCTTAATATATTTAATCTTGCCGTTGTCCAAAATGCCTTATGACTAGAGTTAGAAGATAATCTAAATTAGATAGATTTATGAGTAATGTCTCGTATTCTATTAGTCAGTTAACAATCAGTAGAGTGCCATACGTGATACACACTTTGGGCGATGATGTCTCGAAAGAGACATGACTGACTATGCAGTAGGTTGTCATTGCTTTCTGGTAGACTGGTTGCCAGCCAAAGATATAGAACCCAATCTGTCCTGTTATTTAACCCATAACTGGAGGGAAGAGATGGATTAATACCTTTCCCAAGGGTATTTGTGAGTAAGTGAATGCAAGGAATTCAACTGGGATTCGAACTCGGCACCCTGATCTCTCGTTCCGAGTCGATATCCGCTGTACCACAACGCACATCCGTTCTATAGAGGTGTTTAAAATATTTGTAGACATATTTGTGGTTGTGAGGATCTTTAGAATATGATTTGTATATTCCATTCCTTTTGACCTAAATAAAAGACTTGATGTAACTTTTGACCTAATTAATGGAGTATGCAAAAGAGCAATAAATGGAACGACAGGAAAACCAACTAGTTATAAAAGTTATAAATGGTGTCCATAAAGCCTCTTTACAACTGAAAAACTGTATGACAAAAACAACTGATGAGATATTTTTTTCAATCGTTTCACCCTAAGCAAGGCCGTAACGCCACTGATGCGTAGGGGGCTACATAAAAGTAAAAGATTAGATAGGAAGAGAGTAAAGAGAAAGACCACCAGTTACAGGTGGTGTCAGAGAAGGGATCAAGAGAAGGATGGGAATGCAGGTGTGGCGACAGTTGCAAAAGTAGAGAGAAAGTAAAAGATATACAGGGTGGGGTAGAAAGACTGATGCGCAGGGGACTACATAAAAGAAAAAAGATTAGATAGCAGGAGAGTAAAGAGAAAGACGAACCAGTTACAGAAGGTGTCAGAGGACAAGAGAAGGATAGGAATACAGGCCTGATGACATTTGCAAAGGTAGAGAGAAAGTAAAAGATATACAGGGTGGGGTAGAAAGAATTGGAGTCAAGTGGTTAAGAGATAGGTATTGACATTGCATTTAAATTCCTGGAGGTTGTTGCCCACAGGAAAGCAAGAATATGGAAGCGAGTTCCAAAGGCGGGAAGTGCGAGTAAAGAAGCTGATGGAGTAGAAGTGTTGGCTGCATTTGGTTGATCTAACAGTGAATGGGTGGGACCCAGTTATCAGTCTGGTTGCACGATTAAACTCCTATGGCAGGAGCAGAATCCATGAAAATATTTATAGAACAGACAGAGAGAAGCCACATCGCGTCGGTGAGAAAGTTGCCGGAGTTGAGCAGCCAAGTCGGTGCCTATCACATTACTGATTCTCCTTTGGAGCCTGTCGAGAACACTAAGCAGAATAGCGGGGACACCTGACCATATATGTCAGCAGTATTCCATGCAGTCTTAACTAGAATTGTTGTATGTATTTAGTAGTTATCAAAGTTTTTATTCCCACTGCATTTGTGTATTACACGTATCCTCTTGATGAAAGAGAAGAAGTACTGCTAAATGAATACCTAATAATGGCTACTTCTCAAGGAAAGACATAATGTGTGCCATAGTTTATTGAAACAAAATCGGATACGCAGACGCAGTGAAACTATCTGAACTAAGTATGGACTAACAAAGAGATCCACCGTTACATCCGTCAATTCGTGCATGGCATAAGAAATTTATGGAGGCAGGGACATTGTTGGATAAAGAAACGAGTAGATGACCAACAACATCTGAAAAAAACATCAATCGAATCCCGTCTTGATAAGCTTCGTCCAACTAATTGTTGGTTGGTTATTTTGTTTTATGGCATATCAACCTCGGCGGGTCATTTTATTTATCTATTGCTGGTAATACCTTTTTCTTTCAACAATTTATTGTTGTTGTTTTTTCATATAAGTTTTATGTCTAGTAATACTTTTTCTTTTTCGAGTATCAAGATTCATTGGGATTTGATGTTAAGGGCAGGGTCTCCAAGTCTGACCCTGTTATTTAACCCATAACTGGAGGGAAGGGACGGATTAATACCTTTCCCAAGTGTACCAGCATTTTAGTGAATGCAGGGTATTCAACTGGAATTCGAACTCGGCTCACTGATTTCTCTTTCCGAGCCGATATCGACTGCACCACAACGCACGTCCGTCACTAAACGCTTACAGCACCTGGTATTCCCAAGCGGTCACCCATCTAAGTACTGACTAGGCTCAACGTTGCTTAACTTCGGTGATCAAGACAACTAATTGTGCCCCTACAGAAGTGAATTAAATTAGTGAAAAAGCAACATCTAATTCTCATTGTGAAAGAATTTCGACATCTTTGTCTCTTTATTAGCTCTTGTAATATTTTCTTAACTTGTAAAGAGTCTCTATTTAGACCCTGTGTAGTAAATAAAAAAAGGTTTTATTATGATTTTGGTGATTGGGCTTAAAAGACAAAAACAAAGGTTTACCGATAAAAAGTTAAAAAATACTTCAATGTTTACGCCAGGAATTCCTCGGTTTTGTCGCCTGGTATAGTTCGCTATTCGGTCTACGGGTATATCGTGTTAAATACACCGGTTCTCGTCAGATCACCGAAGGTAAGCAACATCGAGCCTAAATGGGTGACCGTTGGGGAATACCAGGTGCTGTAAACGTAAGGACCAAAAATGGTCTACCGGTCCTCCAGTTTTGGGGGTTTGGGGGCATGGCTAACAACTCTACCCCATAAAAAAACCGATTGTTACGGAAACAGTAAGAAGTTACTGCCCTACATACTATTGGGTGTAACAAATATGATGATGATAGTTCACTATCTAGTATTGGGTGTAACAAATATGGTGATGATAGTTCACTATCTAGTATTGGGTGTAACAAATATGGTGATGATAGTTCACTATCTAGTATTGTGTGTAACAAATATGGTGACGATAGTTCACTATCTAGTATTGGGTGTAACAAATATGGTGACGATAGTTCACTATCTAGTATTGGGTGTAACAAATATGGTGACGATAGTTCACTATCTAGTATTGGGTGTAACAAATATGGTGACGATAGTTCACTATCTAGTATTGGGTGTAACAAATATGGTGACGATAGTTCACTATCTAGTATTGGGTGTAACAAATATGGTGACGATAGTTCACTATCTAGTATTGGGTGTAACAAATATGGTGACGATAGTTCACTATCTAGTATTGGGTGTAACAAATATGATGACGATAGTTCACTATCTAGTATTGGGTGTAACAAATATGGTGACGATAGTTCACTATCTAGTATTGGGTGTAACAAATATGGTGACGATAGTTCACTATCTAGTATTGGGTGTAACAAATATGGTGACGATAGTTCACTATCTAGTATTGGGTGTAACAAATATGGTGACGATAGTTCACTATCTAGTATTGGGTGTAACAAATATGGTGACGATAGTTCACTATCTAGTATTGGGTGTAACAAATATGATGACGATAGTTCACTATCTAGTATTGGGTGTAACAAATATGGTGACGATAGTTCACTATCTAGTATTGGGTGTAACAAATATGGTGACGATAGTTCACTATCTAGTATTGGGTGTAACAAATATGGTGACGATAGTTCACTATCTAGTATTGGGTGTAACAAATATGGTGACGATAGTTCACTATCTAGTATTGGGTGTAACAAATATGATGACGATAGTTCACTATCTAGTATTGGGTGTAACAAATATGGTGACGATAGTTCACTATCTAGTATTGGGTGTAACAAATATGGTGACGATAGTTCACTATCTAGTATTGGGTGTAACAAATATGGTGACGATAGTTCACTATCTAGTATTGGGTGTAACAAATATGGTGACGATAGTTCACTATAGTATTGGGTGTAACAAATATGGTGACGATAGTTCACTATCTAGTATTGGGTGTAACAAATATGATGACGATAGTTCACTATCTAGTATTGGGTGTAACAAATATGATGACGATAGTTCACTATCTAGTATTGGGTGTAACAAATATGGTGACGATAGTTCACTATCTAGTATTGGGTGTAACAAATATGGTGACGATAGTTCACTATCTAGTATTGGGTGTAACAAATATGGTGACGATAGTTCACTATCTAGTATTGGGTGTAACAAATATGGTGACGATAGTTCACTATCTAGTATTGGGTGTAACAAATATGGTGACGATAGTTCACTATCTAGTATTGGGTGTAACAAATATGGTGACGATAGTTCACTATCTAGTATTGGGTGTAACAAATATGATGACGATAGTTCACTATCTAGTATTGGGTGTAACAAATATGATGACGATAGTTCACTATCTAGTATTGGGTGTAACAAATATGATGACGATAGTTCACTATCTAGTATTGGGTGTAACAAATATGATGACGATAGTTCACTATCTAGGTCAAGAAATGGTAGTAAACGAACTGCTCTCAAGTAGATTTCTACAACAACTGACTTTGCCAGCCAACTCGCCTAATTTTGGCGCCAGCTAACAAAAAAGAATCAGTCCGTTAAGTGTCATAATTGATACACGCTGTAGGCAATTAGGACTCGAAAGAGACATGACTGACTAGGCAGAAGATTATCTCGCAGTCGGTTGCCATTGCTTTCTGCGGTAGACTGGTTATAGAACCCAATCTGTTCTATTATTTAACCCATAACTGGAGGGAAGAGACGGATTTCCCAATGGTATTTGTGCATAAGTAAATGCAGGGAATTCGACTAGAATTCGAACTCGGCTACCCCGATTAGTCGTTCCGAGTCGATATCCACAGCACCACAACTCGGATAAAAAAAAATGTCCATTTGTAAAGTGATCCGACCATATTAAAGATTTCTTTGAAGTAGCTCATTTAAATGATTCATGACTCGGAAAAGTTTCTTTCATAAAAACAAATTTCTTTTAACACACAGGCAGACAAGATATATATGTATAGTCATCCGAAAACATATTTGTTTCGCTGTATCACAGCTCATCAGTGCAGATAGACATCCGATTGCTTCTAGCCTTGATTGAAACCCGACTGAACATCAGGCAGCGATTCTACCTCTGGGCTATGGGCGTTTGGTAGAAGAGGGTGGACTTTAGCGTGTTATATACAATGTAAACACACGCCAGTAGCCGAGGGTGTTCAGATTCATGACTGCATGAATGAATCTGAGTAGCTACTGTTTTTTCAAAGTCTACCATCGGGAATTCACTTTGTCAAAATGCAGATAAATATTTATATTGATATAATATCTAAAGGACTAATCACTCATAAATTTACAAACTTAAGTTGATTTAACTCCCCACTAAAGATGTGACAATAAATATATAAATACACAACGTTAATAATTATAAAGTACATAAAAAACACTAAATGCTCAAATGTGAACTTTATGCTTTTATCAACCGATCTAGTAAAGTTAAATAGATGTGTTTGCAAAAGCAATTACTAGTTTATCTTCCAGATGAACTGAAAATAAATAAAAAAATTAATATTGTGTTTCGACACTGTTTTCAATGGAGTCAGTAGTTGAGTGCATGCGTTCAGCGGATGTGCGTTGTGGTGCAGTGGATATCGGCTCGGAACGAGAAGTTGGGGAGCCGAGTTCGAATTCCAGTTGAATCACATTCACTTATGTGCAAATACCCCTGGAAAAGATATTAATCTGTTACTTTTCCCTCCAGTTATGGGTTAAATATCAGGACAGATGGGGTTCTATAGCCTTGGCTGGCAACTAATCTACCGCAGAAAGCAATGGCAACCAACTGCGGGAAAATCAACTGCCCGGTCAGTCATGTCTCTTTCGAGACATGATCGCTCAAGAGTGTATCACGTATGACACTAAACTGACTGACTGAGTATAATATTCCCCTTGGGTAAGGGTCTTATGATGCCTTTTGGACGCATAGACTTGAATTTCTCGTGGATTTTTTCATTCCCGTTATTTCTTATTGTTTCAAGGCATAGCAATCATCTTAGATATGAATAGACTGAGATAGATAGATAGATAGATAGATTTGAAGTGTCTGAAATAGATAGATAGAGAGATAGATAGTGTCTGAAATAGATAGATAGATAGATAGATAGATAGATAGATAGATAGATTTCTAACAGATTGAGATAGATAGATAGATAGATAGATAGATAGATAGATAGAGTCTGAACTAGATAGATAAATAGTGTCTGAAATAGATAGATAGATAGATAGATAGATAGATAGATAGATAGATAGATAGATAGATAGATAGATAGATTCTGAACTAGATAGATAAATAGTGTCTGAAATAGATAGATAGATAGTGTCTGAAATAGATAGATAGATAGATAGATAGATAGATAGATAGATAGATAGATAGATTAGAAAAATAAATACAGTAAAAATGTAATTTTTGCAGGAAAACCATGTTGAGAAACTCCTTCAGACAGTAGCAAGATCAGTCAAAAGAATGCAGCTATTTTAAAAGCGAAAACAAAGCGGCCGGAGAACAAAAAAAAAACACCTGACATCACCTAGAAGGAGGAGAAAAAATAAAGATTGATATGAAAGAAGAAACAGCCACTTTTTCTGATTTCCTTCACTTGATTTTCTACACCAGCAAAAAAAATAAAAATAAAAAAAATGATTAAAAACAAAACACGCAACTCGCGTCGGTCCCAAAATCCTTTCAATTCATGTCTATATATGCGAACGATCTTGGCATATACATGCGCAATTGTAACCAAGGGATGATAAAGCACTTTTTTCTAATTTTTATTTTTCTTAATAAAAAAAAAACGCATTCTGTATTAGAGATGTCAGTGTGTGGGATGAAAATCTGACACTCAGAGCCGACACAAATGGACGATGTCCGTCTTTCATCTCTGACGGCTCAATTGGAATATAACGTATGCCAGAGCAGTAGTCTTGTGAAAATCTGTCAACCAGTTTTAATGAAACGGCGATCTTGCCCATAACAAATACAAATGTTGTTTTTTTAACTTTTTTGTTGCATTTTTTTTTTGTTTACTTTGCCATAGGTGAAGTACGATTTTCGATTAATAAAAAATATATAAGTAAAAAAAAATTATTTTCGCTTACTTTTATTTCAAATACGACAGAAGTTGCGTGCAAAGGAACGCTCCTTTTGCGTTCACCCTGGAAGATTTTAAGCTTCTCTATATCTCCGATTCTGACTTCTTACCCAAATGTTTCTAAACATCTGTTTTTCCCTGACCAATAAAGCACCAGCATGATCCTATTAACATGATAACCTTTTCAAAATTCCAGGTGTGTCATGTAAGAAATAATTCCAGGTGTGTCATGTAAGAAATAATTCCAGGTGTATCAAGTGAGAAAAAAAAACAGAAAATTTTTGGCCTAAAGTAAAAGAAAGTTTAAAAAAAAACAAACATATTTTCCTGTTACATGACATAGCATAAAACGAGATCGCCCCCCTCCCCCACGAAATTTATAAAGCCACGATAAAAAAAAAACACTACTTTGGACCTTACCCGAGAAATTGATATTAAGAAAAACTGTGTGGAAGAAGAAATTAATAATAATAATAATAATAATAATAATAATAATAATAATAATAATAAAAATGTGCAAACACTATGGAAAATATGTAAACAAACACTGGTATGAACATCACTCAGCACCGGTTACAGAAATAGAAGATGTCACCATTCTCTGGGATTACACGATCTACACAGACAGAAAAATTGAAGCAAATAAGCCGGACATTATTATTAAAAACCAAAAAGAAAAAACTTGCCTATAAATTGATATTTTTTTTAATCATATCACCTCGAGCAAGGCGTTAACGCCACTGAAGCGCAGGAGGCTACGTAGGAGCGAAAAGATTGGAAAAGAGAAAGCCGGAAACCACATCCTAAACAAGGAACAAGGGATGAGCCTCTTCACCTTGGGTAGAGTGTGAACCGGGCGATAGTTTAGTCTATCTACTCAAATTGAAAAAGAAGAAAAGAAAAGAGTGAAAAGATTGGAAAAGAGAAAGCCAGAAACCACATCCTAAACAAGAAACAAGGGATGAGCGTCTTCACCTATTCAATAGACGCGGGTGGAGTGTGAACCGGGCGATAGTTTATTCTATCTACTCAAATTGAAAAAAAAGAAAAGAGTGAAAAGATTGGAAAAGAAAAAGCCAGAAACCACATCCTAAACAAGGAATAAGGGATGAGCCTCTTCACCTGTTCAATAGACGTGGGTGGAGTGGGAACCGGGCGATAGTTTAGTCTATCTACTCCAATTGAAAAAAAATAAAAGAGTGAAAAGATTGGAAAAGAAAAAGCCGGAAACCACATCCTAAACAAGGAACAAGGGATGAGCCTCTTCATCTGTTCAATGGCTTGTCCAGCGGATTGTAACATAGCAACAAAGGAATTCGAAAAACTGTCAAAATAAAAACACCTGGAAATTGAAATAGAAAAAGTGTGGAAATTGAAGACAAGGATCGTACCAGTGGTAGTAGGTGCACTTGGAATGATAAAAAATTGAAGATAACAACATATTGAAAGAATCCCTGGAAACCTCAGCTTAAGAGATATACAAAAAAATTGTCTAGTTAAGTACAGCCCACACACTAAGGAGAACTTTGTCTATGCAACACTAGTAATGTTATGAGAGTTAGTTAGAAAAAGCATGAAATGAAGCCATAACAATGCACCACGACCTGCCTTAGGTCTTTCTGCAGACTTGGTAGGTAGTGCGACCATAACAGAAATCGAATTATGATGAAAAATGACATAATAATAATGACAATAGGTATGTGCAAATATTCACAACGCCCACTTTTTTGACACCCAGTTTCTTAATCCGCTGTCTCCTCCTTAATGCCATCTCCTCCCTTGGAAATATAGCCACACCATCACCACGGGTTGACTTGAACCTTAACTCTAACTCTAGCCCTAATCAGGTTTGAATTCCTATCGGGTTCCATTCACTTATGCGAAAACACTCTTGAGAAAGGTATGAATACATCACATTCCCACCTATGGACTAAATAGTAGAGCTTGTATCTGGAAAAATCTTTGTTATTCTCAAGATTTGTTGATGCAATATTCCCTCACATGCAAAAAAAAAACGAACTATTATTATTATAATATTAAATATTTTCGGATTTAAATTACCCACAAAAGATTGGTAAACCATAAAAAATAAATCAATAAAATAAAACCTTTACCACAGTAAGTTTTACTGCTATGGTTTCTGCAGTAGATTAGTTTTTATGGGTTAGACTTTCCATCTCTCTGCACAACTACTTTTGAATTGTGCTTCTGCTAGACTAGTAGACAACCAAGGCTAATGAGCTCAGTCTACCATGGCATTTAACCCCTAGCTGCGTACACACTAAATATGCAATACATTTTTAAAATGTTTTAAATGCTAGAAGCGTCCGCACGCCCCCAATATTATTTTACTTTAGCCATAGAAGACACTTGTACGACTCTTATTTTGAATATGAAAGAAAATTCAATATTTTAAGATCATTGTATCTGCTTTGTTACCTGAAGTCGTTTCTTGCTTTCCTACTGGTGTCAGTGGTGAGATCTCCAGTAGAGATAAAAACTAGGTTTTCAAATCTTGAATTTCTAAACTAGTGTTTTATTTTTTAATCGTGTCACCCCAAGCAAGGCATTCCACTGCCACTATAGCGCAGGGGGTTACATAGAGAGATTGGGTATAGGAAATGTCAGAAGGAGGGTGATAGACGACTTAGGATGTACATAGAGGGAGTTGGAGAGAGTGGGTGTGAGTTAGTGTGTTAGGAGGTGTCTATTGACCCTACTTTTAAACTCCTGGGGGTTGTAGCCGTCGGGGAAGCAAGCATGCGTAGGGAATTCCACAGGAATGTTGGAATAGAAATTGCGGTTACATTTCATAGGTTTCACTGTAAAAACCTAGTTGCCAATCTAGTATCTCGTGCAAATTCACATCTAGGGGGCACCAGTGATTTAAGTTCGTCAGAGCAGAAGCCATGAAAGTATTTATAGAACACCTTTTGGCACTCGCGACCCCTGACCTAAAACTTTGAAACCCATACGACCCCCTACTTAGGGATTACTATCAGGAGCTTAATTTTCTTTTTATTCTCTGTGAAGGACAGGGAAAGAAACATCTAAAAAAATATTTTAAGATTCTGTAATTATTTATTACCAAATTAAAGCACATTGGTCCAACCTGAAATCACAAAAAGAACATATATTTCTTAAAATATCATGATAGGTTTAAAAAGCTATCCAACCCAGCTAGTGAGATGACAGATGTTGCATTTCTATCGAAGTTGGATAGTGCTGAAAAGAAGAGGTATATAGAAGAGTAAGACAAACAAGACAGATATAAGCTTAATATATGCATTATTTTTTTTAAGGCTTAGAAATAACAACCTTCAAAACGTTTGGCATAACTATCACTTTGCACCTAAACAAAAAAAAAATAAGAGCTTGAAAAATGTAATTGATAAAATACAATTAATATTATCCCAAGCCACTTCTAGCAAGGCTACCCGCTCCCCTGCCATGGCTTCGCGACCCCCAGGGGGTCGTGACCCACTAGTTGAGAACCTCTGTTTAGAATCTGAACAGACAGTTTGATAGATAGATAACTGGCGTACCACAATCTTCCATAAGCTCAGTTTTTTCTGTTTGTGCCCTTCGCTTGTCAAATGTGAGTGTTATTGTGATCATATTATGATAATTATTACGATTTGACGTTCCCATACAAGCGAAAGGATGATTTTCCACATATTGTTCTTAAAGGAGACTAAGCGAGAGAAAAATAAGGGCGACGAGAGAAAGCAAAAATAAGATAAAGGAAAACGAAAGAAAGAAAACAAATAAAATAAAAAATTATATCATTTTTTTTAATTAGTGTGTGTGTGTGTGTGTGTGTGTGTGTGTGTGTGTGTGTGTGTGATGTTTTTTTCAACTTTTTTTGTTCCCGCCAATATCGAAACACGGCTATAATGTTGGCGGAAAGGCGGGAAGAGAATATGTCCTTTTTATTTATTGTCATTTTTCCAAGTAGAAAATGAAAGAGAAAGTAACCGGAAATCGGCTAAATGCCAACAGAATCATCGGTGCTATAATCATTGGTATCAATCAATGTTCTCGGCCGATTTCCTCTGAGGCTTTACGCTCATATACCGATATTTTTGAGTGTGTATTTATAACCATCTGAGCCCTCCATAGCGGAAACTTTATTATAGTTTTGCATTTCATTTTCCTTTGATATTTACTAAGCTTAGCTTAATACTATGTAAGGCAAAATAAGAAGAAATAGGAATAGGAAGATTGTGTTCCGTCAATCTTAAAAGCTTTCTAAAATAAAAGTTCGCTATCCTGACTTTCAACTTAGACCCAACACTAACCTCTGATAGAACTCGATACATTTTGATTATTCTGGTAGTAGAAAAATTGAATAAAATAAGAGTAAGATGATTGTATAGCGCCAGGTTTTTAAGTAGAGATGTAGTTTGTCGCATGAAGATCAGCATTCGGAAACTTTTTTTTACTTGGGTTTGAACACCGATCTCTACCATCAGAGTGAAATAAAACGTAATTAATTCAGATCCTAATCATTTTTTTTTTCATTATTTCTTTTCTTTCTTTTCTCGTGTTTACTTTTCGCCTTTCTTTCACCTGGCTGCTACTCCTAATATGTCCCACTTTTGAACACTAACAACTTCTATTTCTTTCTTTCTTTCTTTCTTTCTTTCTTTCTTTCTTTCTTTCTATTTGCTTTCTCGTCTGTTTCTTTGGGATTTTTCCTGTATTTTTAACATCTTTTTTCAATCATTTCCTTTTTACATCTTTTCCATTCTTTCGTATTTCTTTTATTGTTATTTTTTTCATTACAACTTATCTCTCTCTCTCTCTCTCTCTCTCTCTCTCTCTCTCTTTCTTTCTTTCTTACTCACTCATTCACTAACCCTTTCCTTCCTATACTCTGTAGTTTTCTTTCTTTTACATGCTTAGCGTTCACGCGCCTGGTCAGTCCCTAGATGAGTGACCGCTTTGGAATACCAGGAGCTGTAAGTTTTGATGTGCGGGTGTTGTAATGAAAAATAGCTAGAAATTGGAAATCAGAGGTTTCCAATTTCAAATACCCTTAGGAAAGATATGAATCTACATCATCACGTCCCTCAGCTATGGGTTAATTAGTAGAATTTGTATCAGTAAATCATTATATCTCCAAAATATTCTTACGATCTAAAAATATTTTTGGCATTAAATAAACTGAAATAGGTTGATAAGTCGTAAAAATCAATCAATCTACTAGTTTTTATTCATTCTTTTTCAGTCGTTTTCCTGTCTTTATTTTTTAATTTTCTTTTTTGTTTCCTTCGTTTGTTCTGCAATTATTTTAATTATTGTCTGTTTTTTTTCGTTATTTTATTTTCTTCTCATCATTTCTGACATTTCTAATTGTTGCGAAGTTTCTAAATTTTCTCCTTGCTCTCCTCGTCTCAAACATTTTTCCCCTTGCTCTCCTCGTCTCAAACATTTTTCTCCTTGCGCTCCTTCTCTGAAATATTTTTCTCCTTGCTCTCCTCGTCTCAAACATTTTTCTCCTTGCTCTCCTCGTTTGAAATATTTTCTACTTGTTCCTCTCGTCTTAAATATTTTTCTCCTTGCTCTCCTCGTCTTAAACATTTTTCTCCTTGCTCTCCTCGTCTCAAACATTTTTCTCCTTGTTCTCCTCGTTTGAAATATTTTCTCCTTGCTCTTCTCGTCTTAAATATTTTCTCCTTGCTCTCCTCGTCTCAAATATTACTCTTCTTGCTCTCCTTGTCTCAAATATTTTTCTCCTTGCTCTCCTCGTCTCACATATTTTCCCGTCGTTCTCTCTTTCTTCTTTTGTCAGACATGTCTTCTCTTCACCTGTTTTTTTTTCTTCTTTCTAAACACACCCTGTCGTCTTTCTTCTGTTTTCTTCTTTCGCCTTTGAACTCATCTTATATTTGAACTTTTTTCCATAACCAATAATCTGTTTTCCTGTTTTTGTATATATTGTTAAACTTTTTTATAATTTTTTATTTCGTTTCATTACTTTGTCATTTTCTGTTAATTTATTTCTTTTGGTTTTTTTACGCTTTTGAATGGTCTTCGACTCTCAAATTTCATTCTTTTCGTTTCTTTTATATTCTTTCTTCTTCATTGCCTTTTATTTCCTTCTTTTTTATTTTCTTCGTTATTTTTCCTTTTCCCTTCCGTTACTTGCCTTCTTTATACTTCTTGCTTTTATTTTCTTTATCATTTTTTTCTATCTTGTTTTTTACCATGAGTTTTCCCTCTTCTTTTCCTTCTGTTATTTTTGTATTTTTCTTCTTTTTTTTCTTCCTTTCTTTTTTAATTAACATATCTTTTTACCTTTCTATTCTTTTTCACTCTATTTTTCTTTTCCTTCTCTTCATGTTTATGTCTTTATTCTTTCTTTATTTTCTAACCTTCTTTCACTTTTACAATTTATTTTCTTTTTATCTTTTTTCTTTCTTTTTTCTTATTTCATTTTTCATTGGTTTTTTCTTATTTATTCTTCACACATTGTTTTCTCTTAATGTAATTCTTTTTCTTTTTAGTTTTGCTTTCTTTTTTCCATTTTTTACTCGTTTTATCATTAACTTCTTTTTCTTCTCCCTTTCTTTTTTCTTTGCTTTCTTTTTCTTCCTTTCTAGATGCTCGTATTTTGACTAATTTCTATATTTCTACATTTAATTTTTTCAAGAATAAAATTATGTTTCTGAAATCAGCCATTATTTTTGTAACAACCCAGCATAAAAGAAAAAATAGTTTGAAAATATTTTTTTTGTTTGCTTAGCAGCATATTAATTTTAATGCCAAAATATTATTTACTTGTGAATATTCGTAATTTTTTTTACAAAAATATATTTCTTATATTTTTTTTTTAAGAAAAATATATTGCTGGTAATTGTTTTACGATGAAAATTTATTGCTGGTATTTCTACGATAAAATTTGTTTCATAGTGCTTTTGACCCTAGTTTTAAGGTCAACTATTTGTCCATAACTGTGACCGTAACAAGTGCTACTATCTCGCGTCAGGGTGGACATGAAAATAACAGCAATTAAGAGGTGGGTATCTTCTTCTTCTTTGTGCCTTGTTCTTTCAGGACGTAGGCAATCATGGCTTTCCACGTCTCCTTATCCCTGGTGGCTCTTAGCACGCTTTCTCCTATTATACCCGCAACCCCCGTTCTGCCATCCACCTGCTCAAGCCCGTCAAGTATGTTACACGCTGTTTTCCCCTGTCACTCTTTCCTTCTATCTGGCCTGTTCGTATCAGATTCTCCAAGCCCTCCTTCCTCATTTCATTTCCCAGGAATTTTAGCTGTCTCTCCCTGATGCCCAGTATTAATTTCCTTTTCGTTTTCATCCTTTCCAAAAGTTCATCATTGCTCACATGCTCGATCCATGATATCAGCAGCATCCTGAACATTTCAATTGCTTCAAGTTTTTCCTCCATCTTTGATGGGATTGTCCAGCATTCACTGCGATATTTAAGAACTGACATCACATAGCAATCCAGTACCCTGTTTCTTGATACTTTACTCAGCTTCTGATATTCCTTCGAATCTCCCACTCAGGGTCCTTGCTGCCGGATGTAGTTTGTCGTCATACCCAGGATAGTAAAATGATTTAATCGAGGTAAGGGGCAAGTGAAAGTCTATGATGGTCGGCGTCCTGAAGGTACATAAAGAGGAGGAATAATTATATAATTGCTGTTCAATTAATCTCATTGTGTGTGTGTGTGTGTGTGTGTGTGTGTGTGTGTGTGTGTGTGTGTGTGTGTGATTATTCATATCTGTCACGGTCTTTTTATATCTATCAGTGTCTTAATGTGATCTTGAGATATTCGAATCTGACGATCATTATTTTTATTTTCAGATAGTTCTCCCAAAAGAAGGCCCAAGTCTCATTGAAGTAAGAAAGTTACTGATCGAGTTCATTGGGATAAGGAGGAATTAAGGGATACAAACAGATCTCTCTTGACTCGGAACTTTACGAAACCAAGACTGAATGATTCTCTGACAACTGCAATCTATAAAGTAACAGTTCTGGGGGAAAAAACACTTTCTCCTTATATATATATATATATATATATATATATATATATATAGAGAGAGAGAGAGAGAGAGGAAGACCTAAGTTTTAAAATGAATTTTAAAAAATTTTAAATCCTTTTTACGGCTTTTATTTTAGTTTTAATTTTAAACTAATAGTTTAAATTTAATATTTCCAACAAGCAAAATAATTTGCTGTATTTTAAAAATAATTTTAAATTAACTAGAAAAATATGTTTTTGCTAAAATAGCTGATTAGCGACCGGTTTAGTCGTCTTTCATAGTAATGTAATTCTCTTTATTAAAATGTCTTCCAAAACTTAAATATACTTTTCTGAACCATTATCTGAAGAAGAGTAATTAATCTGAGTCGAAACAAATCGTATTTACTTTAAGTTTAAAATGCCTCAGAAATGCTTTTTTTAACCATACAGTAGACATGTTTACTTGTTTGACAACGTGATGACAGATCTACGGACAATTTATCTGTAAAATATAATTGAAGAAAATGACATGAGCGCCTTTTTTATTCAATTTTCAATTACTCAGTAATCTTGAAAATTTAAGAAACTCTTCTTTTAATCTAATGTTTCATTGAATTTTAGAAGTTTGGGCTTTTTACTATTTTTAATAGAGCAATCATGCTCATTTTTATAATGTCGTGTATAGTCACCCGTACTTATAAAAAATGGCACGTTTATACATTAATAAAACATTCAAAATTATTTTTAAATATTAATCTTCGATGATTTGTATTAAGCGTTATCATTCATGATTAGTAAATATAGTTTGCACCAAGTAATAATATCATTAAAACCGCTGAAATTAATACAAAATTTTGAAAGATTTAAAGCGTAATATATTTTAAATTAAATTTAAGAAAAATGAAAATTCTTGTAAAAATTTATTATTCTTTGAAAAAATTTATTTTAGCAAAACAATAGTGCCTTTAATCTATCTTATTGATAAAAACAATTAAAAGCTTTTCTAATTAAATACTGTCATAATTTTATTTCATGTTTTTATTTTACGATTCAGAGCAGACTTTTGGCAAATGTTTTTGCTTTCCAAAGACTCTCGATTTTAACTATTATAAATACGAGATCCTGGAATTTTAATTTCTCGTTGTTTCATAAAATTAAGTTGAGTAAACAGATATAAAAAATTTATGGGTAAAGAAGTTCTGAACTTTTCATTAAACTCCGACAATTATTTGATTTTTAAAAGAATTTTCAAAAGAATGTGTTTTTTACCCTTACAAGGACACTAAATTAATTTCCCATAGAAATCTTTTGCCCATCTGCTTAAACAATAAAAAGAATGATTTTAACTAAAATTTTGAACGTGCTACAAAAGATTAAAAAACGAATAAATTAATCAAACATACTGGTTCAACAGAAAGGTGCTGGGGATACTATGGATTGAGCATGTACGCAGCGACGAGGTGTTCGGGAGGATGCAAACAAGAAAACTCATACTTCACATCAGGAACAGAAAGCTGAGGTTCCTGAGACGCGTAATGAGGAAAGAGGAGCTGGAGAATCTAATACTCACATAATTGATAAAAGGAAAGAGAGACAGAGCAAAGCAGTGATTTGATAGGCGTGATCAAAGGGATGGCGGAACGGGGTTTGGGAGAGATACCAAGCAGAAAGATATTAAGAGCAACAAGAGACAGGGGCAAGTGAAAGTCAATGATCCTCGACGTCCTGAAGGAACATGAAGAAGAAGAATCGGAGACTGCTACATAAACTCTCCACGAATCCACTAGAAGAGTTCTATCAAATATCGAGTTCTTTCGAAGTGAACCTAATATTCGTGGTTAACGGCCAGTTATCGAAAACATTTTTTGTTCAATACCGGCGTTCCACAAGTTTCTGCCCACGATTCTATTTTCTTTGGAATGTATATTAAAGATTGGACTAAGACTTAAACCTCAATCATTCACTGGATTCTATGTGGATGATACGATAGTTTACAGGTTAGTTAGTTATTAAGTACCATACGTGATACACGCTTTAGGCGATCATGTCTCGAAAGAGACATGACTGACTGGGCAGAAGACTATTCCGAAGTAGGTTGCCATTGCTTCCTGCAGTAGAATGGTTGCCAGCCAAAGCTATAGAACCCAATCTGTCCTATTACTTAACCCATAACTGGAGGGAAGAGACGGATTAATCCTTTTCCTAAGGGTATTTGTGCGTAAGTGAATGCAAGGAATTCAACTGGAATTCGAACTCGACACTCCGATTTGTCGTTCCGAGTCGATATCCACTGCACCACAACGCATATTTACAGGCACAGCTCCCAAAATCTGGAAGACCAGTTCATCTTTTCTCTGACCTTGCTTAGGTGTCTCAATGAGGGAAGGAATGGCTCGTAAGATTCACTCCAACCAAAATCACACGAGTAACGTTTTACTACCACTGAGTAAACTCTGAACTTTCATGCACTACCGGCCATAATTTTTAGGCCATCCTAGTGTTTAAAAAAAAGATGAATTTCATACAATTTTTTGTATTTATTGCCAAGTGAATAATTGTAAATGAAAACAGAATGGTTCTTTTGTTAATACTGCACAATAGCATGTGTATCAACTGAATTTATAAATATTTAATAATTACTTATATTGCAGTTTCATCAATGAAAGAATGAAGAAAATTTAGGGTGATTCGAACGAATTCATCTTTGCTTCTTTGCCTTGTAAAATTTTGCAAAATAATAATAACAAAAGAACAATTCTATTTTCATTTGACAAGAAATACTAAAAATAGTATAAAATATATCATTTCTTTTAAAAAAACTGGGATGACCTAATAATTATGGCCGGTATTGTACGTCATGATGAATGAATGCTATCTCGAGGTCTACTTGTCCTTGACGCCTATTGGGACTAAAGCACCCCCAGATTGCAAATAGAACTCATATGGACGATCTATTGCTAAAGATACTCGGAAATGCTTTATTGAAAAGTATCTTACTCCCACTGCTATACTCTGTTTTTACAAGAGCGAGATCAGATCAAAAGGGAGTATTTATGCAATATCTGAGCTGACGTTACGAAGCCCTCACTTTTCTGTCTTAATAAAGTTCAGAAGTTTTTATGCAGCCTTGTGAGGGAATAATTATTTTCCAGCTTATAACCACTTTTCCACAGACGAAACGTTACGAGTCTTTTGCTGATCTGTAATTATTTCCACGAAAAAAGAAAGAAAGAAAGAAAGAAAGAAAGAAGTAGAAGACTAATAAAGGAACAACTATAAGAAGGAAAAAGTAGAAAACTAACAAAGAAAGTTACAAATGAGTACAAGGCTGACAAAGAAAGAAAGAAGTAGAAAACTGATAAATGATTAAGTATAAAAAGAAAAAAAGTCAAAGTCAAAGAAAGAAAAAGTAGAAGGCTAAAAGAAAGAAAGAAAGAAAGAAAGAAATATAAAAAGAAAAAATATAAAAAGCAAGAAGTAAAAGGCTGACAAAGAAAGAAAAAAGAAAGTACAAAAGTCTTGCAAAAAAAGAAAGAAGCAGAAGACAGATAAATGAACAAATATAAAAAGAAGTAGAAAGCCGACAAAGAAAGAAAGAAAGAAAAAAAGAAAGAAAGAAAGAAACAAACAAACAAATAGAAGTAGAAAGCCGACAAAGAAAGAAAGAAAGAAAGAAACGAATAGAGGTAGAAGGCTGACAATTAAAGAGAGAAAGAAAGAAATAGAAGTAGAAGGCTGGAAAAGAAACAAACAAACAAACAAACAAATAGAAGTAGAAGGCCGACAAAGAAAGAAAGAAAGAAAGAAAGAAAGAAAGAAAGACTAATGGAAGGGTTAAGAAAGAAAGAAAGAAAGAAAGAAAGAAAGAGAGAGAGGAAGAAAGAAAGAAAGAAAAGTAGAAGTCTGACAAAGAAAGAAACAAACAAATAGAAAAAGAAGGCTGACAAAGAAACAAACAAACAAACAAACAAACAAACAAACAAATAGAAATTAGAAGTCAGACAAAGAAAGAAAAAAGAAAACTGATAAAGAAACAAATTTTAAAAAATGAAAGAAAGAGAGAGAGAATCAACTATAAAATGGAAAGAATATAATAGAAATATAAAATTAATAAATGAGATGCCATTAACAAGAAAAAAAACAAAACAAATGGAGAATGTAATAAAAAAAATGATAGAAAGACTATTGTGCTGGGGGAAATAAAGGGGAAAGAAAAGCGACTAATAATTTGAAAAATTAGCGTCATGAAGACCAAGAAGTGTAAAGAGAAACAAATACACCTCGAAATAAATAATAAAAAAAAAAAAGAAATTCTCCTACTCTCACGCCATCATTTTTCTCATCCCAACTCGCATGACATATTTTGATGAGATTTCTTCATATTATCATATGCAAATGAATAAACCGAGCGATAAGTTTACAAATCATATGGAAAGAGGAGCGGGCAAGTCCTCCATACTTTCAGTTCTTGAGACAAACATTCTATCGCAATGAAATCATAATTACTGGAATAATTAAAAACGAGCTAATCCTATCAATGGCGAACAGTACTTTGTTGATCTGACTCTCCACGACATTTCTGTCCCATTCTGTCTATCGCAGGGAAGATAACCGGAAGATAAGACCGCAGTAAATGTCATTTCGCTGCTGATAACATCCGCCTCAACCTGTCGACGATTTCTATTTTGAAATGAAGCATTCGTATTTTTCCCAAACCATGATAAAATTTCCGGCTTTCATTTTTATTTTCGCAATAAGGAAGTATGTAAATCTTATATATATATATATATATATATATGCAAAAATTGTCTTCAGATTTTAATTAGAGTTTTTTTTGTTTTTTTTTGGCCGTGTGCATTTAAAATAATTCGCGTTTGTTTAGAATTTTAATATAACTGATAATTTTTTTTCTCGGCCCTAAAATTGTACACATTCTTGTTATGTACTGGGTCACTTCTGGACGTAAACTATCATGGCTCTCCACAATGTCCTATTCTTTATAGTTATAGCAAACAGTCCCTTACAATTTCTCCCAGTACTTGTTCTGTTATCCATTTCTGCAAACTTATTAGTTAGGTCACTCACTTTTTTTCCCTCTGTCGTTTCTAGAGGTAGGCGATTATGGCTCTCTCAAATTTCCTATCCTTTGTAAATTTAAGCAATATTTGTACTCCTAATATCCCTTCCATTCTGTGTTCTGTCAGCCATTTGTGCAGGGCTCTTTAGGTAGGTTATTCGCTGTCTCCATATTTTCCACTTACCTCTGGGAAAGGTAATAATCCATCTTCTTCCTCCAGATATGGGTTGAATAACAAGACAGATTGAGTTCTATAACCTTGATTGGCAACCAATCTACTGCAGAAAAAATGGCAGCCTACTGTGGGAAAATTTTCTGCCTTGTCAGTCAAGTCTCGAAAGCGACATGATCACCCATGCGTGTATCACATATGACACTTAACTGACTGACTGGCCTTCAGTGCCCTGTCACAGTCGAATTCTCCGACCTTGTTTCCTCTGTGTGCGTTCTATAAATTTCAATTTTCATTTTCTGATTCTAAGTGTAACCGTCCTTTTTGCTTCCATTATTTTTAAATCTTCCTCATTGCTCACATGCCTCGTCCGTAGTATTCTCAGCTTCTTTTTGGATACTTTATTCTCTGTTGGCTCAAGTCTCATTTGTGAAGAAATTATCCAGTGTTCCTTGCCATATACGGCAACTGATATTACATAGGAGATCAGAATTCTTTCCCTCTTCAGTAATAAAATATGAAAGGAATAAGGAGGAGTCGATTGAGTTTTACGTCGTGTGTAGGTGGTCCTGGATGTGCGTTGTAGTGCAGTGGATATCGACTCGGAACGAGAAATCTGGGAAGCCGAGTTCAAATTCCAGTTGAATTCCTTGGATTTACTTACGCACAAATACCCTTGGGAAAAGTATTAATCCGTCTCTTCCCTCCAGTTATGGGTTAGATAATAGGACAGACTGAGTTCTATAGCCTTGGCTGGCAACCAGTATACCGCATAAAGCAATGGCAAACTACTGTGGGATAATCTTCTGCCCAGTCAGTCATGTCTCTTTTGAGACATGATCGCCCAAAAGCGTGTATCACGTATGGCACTCAACTGATAGGTGGTCCTAGCTCTGAAGGTCTGCACTGATGAAACCAAGGACCAGGAAAATAGCATTAGAACAGCGAGATGATAGCAAACATCTATCTGTGGAAAAGAACTTCTTCTCCAGGAACAGAAAAGTAAAAAGAAAGTTTGAGTTTGAGTTTGAGATTTGTTTAACGGCATATCAACCTCTGTTGATTATTTAATGCCTAAAAGTTGGTGTTTTAAGGGATTTTTTTGTTTGGTTATAGTGAGGAGATAGATTTAGTCAGATTTTGATGAAAAATTATTTATTTATTTATTTATTTATTTTGGTAAACTGAATATGTCTTTTAGTTTTGTATTCAAAAACATTGCTGGCAGTATTTTTTTTTCTTTCAAAAATGTATTATGGTAATTTTTTTTTTCTTTCAGAAATCTATTGTTAGTAATATTTTTCTTTCAAAAATGTAACTTTTTCTATAAAAGTCTATTTTTATAGTTGCACAGTGTTTTGATCCCAGTTTAGGGGGTTATCTATTTGCCCATAGCTGGGACCCTAACAGGTGTTACCACTCCAGGTCAGTGTGGACCTGGGAACAACAGCAATTAAGAGGTGGTTCCATTCTCCTCACAACCTCACAATCAGAGGTTCTGCTGTCGGATGCAGTTTACCGTCGTACCCAGGATCAGAATAAAGAAAGAGAGAATATTTCTTTATTCTTTTCTGTTCCTCTCTTTTTTCTCTTTTTTTTTTTCGTTCATTTTTCTTCCACCTTTTCATTCCCTATAATTTTCCTTTCTTTTTTTTTTACTTGTCCTTCTTTTTAACTTTATTTATTTATTTTTTTATAATCATATCGCTCCAAGCAAGGCAGCCTATTGCCACTGATGCACAGGGGGTGAAATAGGAGGAAAGTTATAAGAAAGAGTGACAGGTTACAGGGCGTGTCAGCAAAATGGGCAAGAGAAGGGTTAAGGTATTGAGAGTGGAATGGACGGAGAAAGGAGCATGAAAGAGAGAGGATGCAAGTTAGCAAGATAGGAGATGACTATTGACTGCACACTTAAACTCCTGGAGATTGTAGCTGTCGTAGATGCAAGTAAATGGGAATTCCACAGGCGGGAAGTGCGAGAAAAGAAGCTGATGGAGTAGAATTTGTGTTTACATTTTATTGGTTTCACAGTAAAAGGGAGGGATATAGTTGATAATTTTGTGGCTTGAGCAAATTCATGCATATGGGGAACCAGAGAGCTAAGTTCATCAAAGCAAAAACCGTGAAAATATTTGTAGAAGAGACACTGAGAAGCCACATTGCGCCGTTGAGAAAGTGACTGTATCTTGGCTGCCAGGTCGGGATCGATCCCATTACAGCTTCTCCGTTAGATTTTGTCTAGGACACCTAGATGGATAGCAGGAGCACCCGACCCGATATGGCAGCAGTATTCAATACCCGGGCGGATGTTAAGTCGGGATCGATCACATTACAGATTCTCCGTTGGATTTTGTCAAGGACTCATAGGTGAATAACAGAGGCACTCGAAAATGACATCTCCTACGCGCGAGACTTTGTATGCGATGAATTGCTGTCCAGCATACAACCCTTTCTTCACGTTGCTAGCTTCTTTCTAGTCTATCGCTATTTTCGTGGTAGTTTTACCATAATCTTTATTTACACCAGTGCAGACTTGCACAAAAAAGGTCAAGTACACCGAGTCGCCCCATCCTCATATTACTTTCAAATTCCATTAGTGTTTGGCTAAATTTCCGTTTCTGAACCGTCTTATATTTCTTTCATATTCCTTTCATATTCTATTAGTTTCATATGGAACTGACCCCTGAAAGAGTACGTTCTTAACTTCTTCAAGTCGAGAGCCTACCATTTTCTAGCTTTTTTTTAATCATATCGCCCCAAGGAATGTATTTTATTGCCCCTGTTTTGCAGGGGGTTACATAGGAGAAAAGTTATGAGAAAGAGTGACAGATTATAGGGGGTGTCAGGAAGTGGGTAAGAGAAGAATGGGAATATTGATGAATGTGGAGTGGAAGGAAAAAGGAACATGAGAGAGAGAGAGAGAGAGAAAGAGAGAGGATGCAGGTTAGTGAGATAGGAGATGACTGACTTTACATTTAAATTCTTGGAGATTGTAGCTGTCGGGGAAGCAATTAAATGGAAAGGAATTCCACAGGCGGGAAGTACGAGAAAATAAGCTGCAGGAGTAGAATTTGCGTTTACAATCTATTGGTTTCACAGTAAAAGGGTGGAGCCTAGTCGCTAATCTTGTGGCTCGAGTAAATTTATATATAGGTGGCACCAGTGAGCTAAGTTTATCGGAGCAGAAGCCGTGAAAGTATATGTAGAAGAGACACAGGGAGCCATATTGCGCCGCTGAGAAAGTGACTGTATCCGAGCTGCCAGGTCAGGATCTATCACATTACAGATTCTCCATTGGATTTTGTCAAGGACACCTAGATGGATAGCAGGAGTACCCGACCAGATATGGCAGCAGTATTCCTTGCATGGGTGGATGGTAGATTTATATATGTGCAGGATTGTTTCATGCGGAAAAAAACTACACAGAGAAGAGACTTTCTTAGCAGCGGATTTAGCTATGGATTCTATATAGTCATTCCACTTGAAGTCTTTTGTAAGAGTTAAGCTCATAATATAAATCTCTTATTCCATTTCCGTATGTATTTACAACCTTGTTTAGTCACCTCTACCTTGAGAGGCTCGAGAGCGTTGCGATGAATGAAAAATGATATAAAATTTTAGTATCATGTGGGTTGTAGCGGATTTATCATAAGTAGGTCAGAAACTTCACGTTAAATTGTTGCTAGGTAATCTGACTCTGTTAGATGTATTACATTCAATAAGTCCACTAAGCATCTAATTCAACCTTACAATGGAACCATAGAAGACTGACGAGACGATTTGAACCTGGATAGTTTTTCAGGTGTGGTTACGTGTATGCCCATATACATGCATATTTGTGTTTGGCTGTGTGTTTAAATGTGTGCACAGACTGAGGGAATATGAATCTGTAGCACGTTTGATGATGAATAAACTCGCCTGATTGTGTGCGTACGTGCGTTCGAACTAGTTTATAGATAGAACTGTAGATTGTCAGCCATCTTTGCTGATGACTTGCTCTTAGGCAAGGTCGGACCATTAAGCAAAGTCTCATTACGAATGGCCGAAAAAGGAAAACTAATGGAGACTTTCTCACAGCCGCGCGAAGCGCTCCACGCTGAGATAAACACGCTGAAGCATTATAATCCGATGTAAAGTTCGTATTTAGTAGATCCGATTTGAGGAGCGGCCGTCATCAGAACTATTACATACAATGCACTGAGCGACAATTAATATGTTTCATCTTGTCACAGCCGCACTTGTGGGTATGGCTCAATTGGTAGTGATAATGAAAAGAGTGTGAGGTCTAAAGTTCATCCCATCTGTCACCACAGACACTTGTCACCGGAAAGAAAATCTCTCACTAAAGGAATTTATGCTTCTTTTTCATTGACTTAACTGGGCGTTTCTTTCTTCTTCTCCACCCATACTTATTTTATTTATTTCTTCTTCTTCTTCTTCTTCTTCTTCTTCTTCTTCTTCTTCTTCTTCTTCTTCTTCTTTTCATCACATTTAAATTCCTTCTTCTTTTCTTCTATTTTTAATCTTCTCCAGTCTCTTCCTTGTCCCTTTTCTTCCTACGTTCAATTTTCGCCTGGCCTTTTCTAGTTTGACTCTTAACTTTCTCATTGAATGCATAAAATCTTCTTCTTTTTTTTTCTTTTTTTTTTTGTTTAACATAATTTCAAATTGGTTGTTATTTTATAAATGATAAACTTCGATGCAATGTTATATCGTTCGGAATATAACGTCTGATTTTGGAATCAACTTTTAATCTTGAATTAATATATTTATTCAGTACTTAAATCAGCTAAAATAGGATTCCTGAACATCTATACAGTGAATTACAAGACTATTCGTGCTTTTACAATAAAACTTTAAACCAGAAAATACCAGGAAATATTTGAATGCAGTTTCTGGGCATGACGGTAAATTGCATCCGGCAGCAAGGCCTCTGATTGGGAGGCTGTGAAGAACATGGAACCACCTATTAATTTCTGTTGTTCCCGTGTCCACCCTGACCCGGAGTGGTAGCACCTGTTAGAGTCCCAGCTATGGGCAAATAGTTAAACCCAAAACTGGGGTCAAAACACTATGAAAGTATAAAAATAGACTTTTATGGAAAAATGTATGTTTTTGAAGAAAAAATATTGCCAACAATACATTTCTGAAGTAAAAATTTATTACCATAACACATTTTTGAAGGTAAAATTATTCTCAGCAAAACATTTTTAAATACAAAACTAGAAGACATTTTCAGTTTTCGAAAATAAAAAAGAATAAAAACAAACATTTCATTAACATCCGACTAAATCAGCATTCTCACTATAACCGAACATAAAAAATACCTTAGAATCTCCACCTTTTTGGCATTAAATCACACACAGAGGTTGATATGCCGTTAAAAAAAATCTCAAACGCTTTCCGACAGAATGTCTTTTGGTTTAAAAATTGTCAAGATGCTTGAAAACGTGGTAGTCAAGTGGGATAGAAATCAGGGCAATATGGTAGCTAAAGTTGCGTTTACCAAGAAAATGAGTTTCTGTAGTGCCAGTTGGCAACATGTGGCCGAGCAAAACTGGACCTTGTCGATTAATCAGCATTTTGCCAAACTGAATGGTCATTTCATCCAGTTGCTGGGAGCAAATTTCGGAACTCTGTTTAGATTCCAGACAGCTGTAATAAATAATTTCAATGGTGGACCCTCAGTCAGTCACCATAATCTTTTGTTGCTGCAGTTTCGGCTTTGGGTCAATTGAGCTGATTACGATTGCTATAAAGGATCCATTTCCCATCACAAATCATTATTCGTTCATGGATCATTCAAATTTCACAGATGGATGGTGTAACATCGGACATACTTCATAATGCCCAACTCTTCCATTTTCACTGAGTTGAAGTGAAACCCATTTGTCCCCTTACGATTTTTTAAAGACGACTCGATTTTCTTAAGAGGTCTCGATATTGTGAAAATGCTAATACCCATTATCTGATTTCTCTGCTCCTTTGACGGATTTTGTTCGACTAGTGTTTTCAAATGTCGATTGTCAATTAAAGATGAAAAGAGGGCTTAAAAATTTAACACTCGCAGAACGTCTTGAAGGTAAGAGGGACAAAAAACCTAAAAACCTAACGTGTTTGTGCAAATGCTTGGCAGAGCATGGATTAGGGTTAAGGTAGCAAAAAGACAAACAGCAACAAAGCCTAAAAAGATGTGGAGAGTCAACAAACTGATGACTTTTAGGATGTAACTAGCAGTATAACCCGGCGTTGCCCGGGTGTAATGAAAACTTTAAAACTAATCCATGGTCCTGGAGCTCAAACTTTGTGGACGTTGGCACGAAAGACTAAAAAGCAATAGTCATTTCCAGTTAAAGTGAAACCGTAGACTGAAAGAAAAATGAATGGATGTAAGTCAAATTTTGATATATCGATATCAAATAAGTTTTCTTTCGTCGTAAACTGAATTTTGAAGGCTAAATAAGTCTTCTTAGTAAATGATATCCAGGCTGAGACGAAGAACTACAATTATACCTACTTAGAGCCAAACCCGAAGCAAAACTAAAATAAAAGGGCTGAAAAAATACAGACATATAGGCAGGTAAACAGACACACACACAAACATCTTGTATATATATATATAATCGATTTTCTCCACTACTGTAAGAACTGCAACCTTGAAACCTCTGAATATCGTTTCTTATGTCTTTGTCTATGAGTGTATCAAATTTGATTAAAGTCGGACGACTCCTTCTATAACCCGAATTTTTCGATTATCGATTTTCGATATTTATCGGTGGTACCTCGACACAAAACCTAGCTAAAACACTCACAGACGCTTATAGTACAACAGTGTAAACTTTCAAGAAAATCGGTCCAGCCGTTTCGGAGTCTATAGGTAACGGACACACACACAGAGAAGCAAGCACACACACACACACACACACACACACACACACACACACACACACACACACACACACACACACAAAGACATCGTTCTATTTATAAATAAGTTTAGATATGACCGAGAAGTGAACCCTACGAGATAAAATTCTACTTTAGCTCAGTCACTGTTTCTTTTTTCTGGATTGACGTTTTACCAAAATAAAAATTAAATTTAGTCTTTTGTTAGTTTTCCTTCAGTACTAACTAAGCCTATCTCCTGTTCGCTTAAAATCTAAACAAGAATAAACCTCTAGGTTATACGGCTTCACTGTATCATTCGGTTTTATTTAATTTCATCCTGTGCAGCCATTTGCAAATTCGCTTGGCAGATGTTTTTTATTTGTTTTCTCAAGGATCAACAGTCATTCAAGAAATCACAGCTATTGAATAAAACATGTCAAGCAGAGAAATTGAGGAAAAACTTCAGAATTCCAGGAAGGGAATAAAAAGAAATCTCTCGCAGCTCGTAACTTTAAGGCATATTTTTTTAAAGTAAAACGGACCTTTGTTTAATCAAGCTAATAATTCCGAAGAATTTTTTTAGGAAGATATATCTTAAGGTTCTCCTCACTTTTTTAATTATGGAACTAAATTTCTTGTCGATTCTCTTCGATATTTTATTTTTAGATATCCAATGAAACATCTTTGGGCAACACGTTTGTCCAAGAAATTGTATTTTTTTCATATCAAAATGTTTCAACATATAATTTGAAAATATTGACTCAGTCAAAATCACTGTAAACTCCCAAGACAATTGAAAACCTTGGGAAAATTCTGAAGTCAGAATTTAATATGAAACTATACTTTTTTTTATCAACAATGCAAAGCAGTAAAGACACTAAGATACTAGGGGTTACTGATTTTGAAAGAAGAAAAACAAATAGAAATATTATAATGTAACGTGAACAAGAGAAGACAGAAGATAACGATTGACGATGCTTTTGAAATTTTGAAGATCAAAACTGTCTTGAAACCGGAAGAAAGTTTCACAAGCGGGAAGGGCGAGAAAATAATCAGTTAGCATACAACTTATTCAACTGCGAATTGAGACCTTGCCGCCAATCTAGTACTTAAATCTATAAAGTCTAGGTACGACAACGAAGAGCTCATCCAAACAATGACCATGAAAGTATTTATAAAATGTTACAAGAAAGCTAAATTACGGCGCTGGGAAAATGACTGGTGCTGAAACGCTAGGTCAGGACTAATTGTTAATTGTTAATTCTTCTTTGGATTTTATCAAAAATGTCTAAATATACAGCAGGGGCACCAGCCCAGATGTGGCAACAATATAAAGATATATTTGGTGAGAAGAAATGTGTAAGTAATTTATCATATAGAAAATGCTTGTAAATAAGGCTTCATATTGCTACATGAACATTAATTGGAATTATTTCATTGTTTATTGTAATTACAAATAATAAAAGGATACCAAATATATTTCATTATAAATTTGATGTTGTTTTAGAAAATAAAGGAATTTTTTTTCACTAAAAAAAAAATTTCGTTAAAATTAAATCTAAAAAATAAAATCTAAACAATGGAATTTGACTAGTTCGGTGAAGAGAATATGTTGCGACAATCTTCAAATCAAATGGGTTAGCTGTCTTGAAATATATATATATATATATATATATATATATATATATATATATATATATTCTCCATTTGTAAATGGGTTATTACGCGACCTAGGTTTCTACCATGTAGTGTCTTCAGGCGATTTACAATAAATTTGTTATTGCAAATCGCCTGAAGTCGCGGAATAACTCGTTTACAAATGAAAAAAGAATTCAAAAGTTCATCAATATAATTGTATTAAACACTTTTAAATACAACAGTGTTCTGGTCTAATTGAATTCTGAGCAAAAACTAAGTAATTAAATCTATATATATATATATATATATATATATATATGCTCTAAAATTTTTTTTAAAAAAAAGTAAATACCACAGAACTCAAAATCGTAAAAACTTTTGGTCTTCTTATAATGTTTGTAAAAAGAACAATTTTTTACATGCTTTAACACGTGCATGACCATGATATTACAACATTAAAAAAAATTCCATTTTGCATAATTTTCTAATGATCGCTAGAAAAATTGTACAGTAATTTTTAGCAACACAGCTTTCAGGTTACATTTGTTACCATAACTCACACTTCTGAAGATGAACTCGAAAAGAGGTTGAAAGTACTTGGGTACCTTAAGAAATGAATGAAAATAACATCAGTCAACGTTACAGCTCATTTCTGACATCTTTTGATTGTAATACGCGAAAGATTATCCGTGAGTATGAATGGATTTTATTAAAAATAAACATATTGTTTGCAATTTATTTAATCTGACATGTTTAAAAGAACATTTGCTGCCTATATATATATATATATATATATATATATATATATATATATATATATAAGCAACAACCCTTCTTATAAGCATCTTTCATCGAATACAGCCGACAAGGAGGATTTAATCAATCTTTTATTGAGTTTTTCCAGCATTCTTTCATTTTTTAGGAAGTGAGAGAATATAAAAATTGTCCATAGTTTTTATTGTTCCGAGCTCTTTCTGTCAGTGATTTAAGGGTGTTGGATTTTGTATATTTTCTCCGTGAGTTGTACTAGATAGTAGTTTTTACTGTGTGAAGTTTTTGTGGAAGAGTGACCGTTCGAAGCAGTCACGTGCCATGCGCAGCAGGGTTGAAGTAAGGACTACGTCCTTTTGTGTATTTGTTAAATGAATGTACTTCATCCCAACACATTCTTTTCTCACACTTACAGCTTTTCAAAAATTTAAATGCGCGTCAATCACCATCTTCTCCTTTGTTGAAGACCATTTTTTATTCTATTCTTTATTCAGTCCTCCCTATTCTAAGTCATTTCTTTCTCTTTCACTCCCTGTAGTCTTCTGCATACCAGTGACCTTCCTGCCTTTCTTGGGGTGAAATGATTATATATATATATATATATATATATATATATATATATATATATAAACTTATTTATAAATGGAAATTTGTCTGTGTGTGTATGTGTGTGTGTTGTCTGTGTGTGTCCGTTACCTATAGACTCCAAAACGACTGAACCGATTTTCTTGAAAATTTACACAGTTGTACTATAAGCGTCTACGAGTGTTCTTAGCTAGGTTTTGTGTCGAGGTACCACCGATAAATATCGAAAATCGATAATCGAAAAATTCGGGTTATAGAAGGAGTGGTCCGACTTTAATCAAATTTGATACACTCATAGACAAAGACATAAGAAATGATATTCAGAAGTTTCAAGTATGCAGTTCTTACAATAGTGCAGAAAATCGATAATATATATATATATATATATATATATATATATATATATATAAGCCAAGATGTTTGTTTGTGTGTCTGTTTATCTGCCTGTACGTCTGTATTTTTTCAGCCCTTTTATTTTAGTTTTGCTTCGGGTTTGGCTCTAAGTAGGTATAATTGTAGTTCTTCGTCTCAGCCATGATACCGTTTACTCAGAGGACTTATTTAGCCTTCAAAATTCAGTTTACAACGAAAAACCTTATTTGATATCGATACCAGGAAATCAAAATTTGACTTACATCCATTCATTTTTCTTTCAGTCTACGGTTTCGCTTTAACTAGAAACAACTATTGCTTTTTAGTCTTTCGTGCCAAAGTCGAAAGAGTCTGAGCTCCAGAACCATGGATTAGTTCTAAAGCTTTCATTACACCCGAGCAACGCCGGGCTATGCTGCTAGATCATATGTATGTATGTATGTATGTATGTATGTATGTATGTAGATGACGGAACCCACATGTCATTTAAGATAATTGGTGATTTAGTTATACTATAAATATTCGTAGCTTAAAATCTCCAGAAGATGTTAGACATTATTTTATCAGCATATCTTTAAAAGTTGTTGTATTTACTAATATTGTGTCAATACAAAAAAATTGTTCGTAGGAAATAGACAACTAAAATTAAAAGAGAGGAAATGCAAAAAGAACAAAACAAGGAGAGTTTTAGAGCAAGTATTAAGATTTTTAAAATAAAAGAGGAAAACTTTTGAAAGAAAGAAAGAAAAAGATAATTTCAATGAAGCAGAAGACAAGAGAAAAACTACGCGACAACGACTGTACTAAATTGAAAATCATCTTCCATGCAAAGCAATACAGATGAAGAAGATACAAGGATTGGGTTTCGAGAGACACTGCGAATACAATGAACTAAGCATATGAACAAGAAAGCTTTTTTTAAAAAATAAGAACTAAAAAGGCAAAATGTAGTCCAGGGTATGACGGAAAACTTCATCCGGCAGCAAGGCCTCTGGAGATTTTGAGAAGCGTGGTTCCACTTCTTAATTACTGTTGTTCCCAGGTCCATCCCAACCTGGAGTGGTAGCATCTGTTAGGGTCCCAGCTATAGGCAAATAGTCAATCCCCAAACTTGACTCAAAACGCTATGAATGTATAAAAATAGACTTTACAGCACAAATTCTAAGAATACTTTTTCGGAGAAGAAAATATTACCAGCAATACATATTTTTTAGGAAAAAGATATTGCCAAATATTGAATTTTGGAAGAAAATAAAAATAAAAATATTACCAGCAATACATTTTTGAAGAAAAACTATTAACAGCAATACATTTTTAGAAAAAATATATAATATACACACCAGTAATACATCTGACTCTCGATAAAACCCACTTCACAAAAATACGTCAACGAAACTTGATCTACAAATTGATTTCGCACGAAGAATACATATTCTATTCATGCGAAGCTATTGTAGAAATCTTCTCGGCATTAAATAACCCATTGAGTTTGATATGCCGTAAAACAAAACAAACACTACTTAAAACTAAAAAGATATAGTTAAAATTCCTCGGATATATTATGAAGAAGGACGGCTTAGAAAAAGTAATACTCACAGGCTGCATCGAGAAAAAGAGTGACAAAGGGAAACAGTGAGCAATTGAATGAGTTTATTGTAAATGCATAGCAGAGCTGATAAAAGGCGTGATGATAATGAATCAAACATTGTTAAAGGTGAAAAGTTATAGGAAGTCGTGAAGAGCCATTGCTGCCCACGTCTTAATGGAATACAACAGATAGATGATGATGATGATGATGATGATGATGATGATGATGATGATGATGGGTTTAAAATAACCACAAAGAATGTATTTGTTGCGCATTTTCCCTTTTCTTTAAATTCTGCATTTTTATACAGTTTTCAACTACCCAGCAATCTTTTAAATTCAGAAAAAATCTCGATATTGTAATGTTTTACGGAATTTCAGTTTTTCTTCTATATGTGCCATGTTCCTTCATGGACGTATTTGATCATGGACATCCATTTGCCCTTGTTGCTCTCAATAGGCCTCTTGTTATCCTTTCCAAACCCCGTTCCGCCATCCACTCGCTCATGAATATCAAATATGTCTGGCGCTGCCTTCCCCGATTACTCTTTCTATTTATCCGTCCTGTGAGTATCAGATTCTCCCAAACTTCCTCATTACGTCTCCCAGGAACCTCAGCTGTCTCATCCTGTTGCTAAGTATACGTTTTCTTTTCGCTTTCATCCTCTCTAACGCCTTGTCATTACTAACATGTTCTGTCCATGGTAACCTCAGCTGTCTTCTGTGGAACCCCATTTCTGCAGCCTCGAATCTCAACTTCATCTTCGAAGTGATCATCCAGCATTCACTGCCAGGCAAAAGTACAGATATCAAAAAGCAATCCACTACTCTTTTCTTCTACGGCTATGTCGTGTTGAATGCACCAGTTCCCGTCCGATCACCAAAGCTAAGCAACATCGAGCCTGGTTAGTACTTAAATGGGTGAATACCGGGTGCTGTAAACGTAAGGACCAAGAATGGTCCACCGGTCCTCCAGGTTTGGGAGTTGGGTGAAGGGCTAACAACCCTGTCCCGTAAAAAATAGTTTGTTACAAAAACAGCAACAAAAAGTTGCTGCTCTATGCAACATTGGGTGTGATGGATAAATGATGCTGACACTTTCCTTAGTTTTGAACGAAATCTTCATGTCTCTTAATACTCTGCTTAGCTTTCGAAATACTTTTCGTATATGCTGTTGCCATGTAAAAGCGTCTTCAACTCTCCGTGTCGCACTTTCCATACTCTGTCAAGTTTCGGTTAAGTTTCGATCCCGGCCAGAAGCAAATAGATATGTCTCTACACTGATGAGCTGTCATATAGCGAATTATGCTTGTATATGGATGACAACTACCACATTTCAAAAAGAAGAAATAAAAAAAAAATTGAAGGTTAAGAACTCACCGGAGGAAGTTGAAAACTTTACGTCACAAAAAAAAAAAAAAAAAAAAACAGGATAGCAATTAATGTCTATTTTTAGATTTTGGACAATTTAACTTTTAGATTGATTTTGAACATCGAAATTTATTTTATATATATATATATATATATATATATGAAGGAGAGGCAGTAATACATTAATAGACTGATGGCAGAAACATGGAATAGGAATAATAATAATAATATTTATGCATTTAATCAAATCTTTATTTACTAGAAGTATGTTTGTATGTTTGTCGGAGTAACTTTCATTCTTTAATTGTCCGATAAACAATGATTTCATGAGGCCACATTTATTTCGTATTTATTGTTGTCTGTCGAACATGTTTTGCTGACGATATTTCTCCTTGTTGGGTATTGATTTACTTTTCTTTCTTTTTTTTTTTTTTTTTCATTTGTGTACCGGGATTTGTTTCTTTCTTTTACCACTGGTCGTGCTTTTGCGGCTCTATTTCAAGGATATTCCAAGGTTGTCTTTCAAATCGATTCGCCTTCTTGTATTCGACATTGAAATTTCAAAACATAGCCATAAACTGTCTACTGAACGAAAGATAAAATTCTCATCTTTGTTCTAAAGCTCTTAACCACGTTTCTCTATCTGCGAGATCTTGCACGAGATCTCAGTTCAACAACACAAAATTCGTACATACTTTCTTTGAACTTTCTCTCTTTTTCATTTGCTTACTTTTTCACATCGTATTTTTTTGTGTTTCTTTTCTTTTTTTACTTCTTATTTTGTGATTTTTCAATTTCGTTTTACAACTAATATTGACTAAGCTTAGTACGGCTCAAACCCGATAGGGTGGCGTATTATGATTCAGAGGATTGCACTGCGTTTATCTTTCAAATGGAAAGATTCCGTCTGACCGCTTGCCTTGATACATTCTGACGTATATTTTAGGTCGAACAATGACTTTTAGTGCACGTACAGAATATGCAGATATTATATATATATGTATAGACGTCCACTCCGTAAACGGTGAGGATAATCCAACAAGATCAACTTAATATAAAATATTAAGTGTTATATCCATATAGAGAGCTCAATGTGTGTCATCCAGAGCAATATGATATTTATGAAGGAAAACTTAACATTTAATTTAAATTGGTTATAAATTATAATTCATTTCAATGAATTAAATTAGCTCATTTCATCAGACCACACAATATTCGTTCCATTTGGTACAAAAATTTTTGCCGGAATAAGTATTCTCTTCAGTTAAAGATATATATATATATATATATATATTGTCATCCGCAGACAGATCTGTTTCGCCGTATCACAGATCATCAGTATGATTAGACTCCGATTGGTTTTTTATCCAGGATTGAAACCCGACTGAAATGGCGTCAGTCGGCGACTCTACCCCTGGGCTATGGGCGTTCGGTGGAAGTGGGCAGACTTTTTAGCGCATATCATTATACGTGCCCAATAGCTAGCGCGCTCTAATTCATTTCACTGAATGAGCGATTCGTACACGCCAGAGTAGCTACTATATATATATATATATATATATATATATAACGCTTTGTGTCCTCAACATGTTTTGACTGACCTTTCAGCAACCAGATGAATGTTTTTTTCAAATTTAAAAGCTTTGATAAGCCAATGACATCCTTGTTTTTGTATATAAACACGTGAAACAAAATAAATCAAATATTGACTTGACAGTCAGAGGACGAAACGCATCGTCTAAGAATAGTTTTTTTTTTTCACTTGTCTTTTTATTCATTTTGTTCTCTAACAAATACACTCTATCTGAAAATTACACTACCGGCCATAATTATTAAGCCACCCCAGTGTTATAGAAAAATGATGTATTTCATAATATTTTTAGTATTTATTGCCAAGTGAATAATTGTAAATGAAAATAAAATGGCTCTTTTGTCAATATTGCACTATAACATGTGCAGGAAATGAATTTATAAATATTTAATAATTACCTATATCGCAGTTTCATCAATAAAAAAATTTAAGAAAATTTAGGGTGATTCGGACGAGTTTATCTTTGCTTCCTTGCCTTGTAAAATTTTGCAAAGTAATAATAACAAAATAACCATTCTCTTTTCATTTGGCAATAAATACCAAAAATAGTATGAAATGCATCATTTCTTTTTAAAAACTGGGGTTGCCTAATAATTATGGACGTTAGTGTACATATATATATATATATATATATATATATATATATATATATAGGATCTCACACCCTGATTGAGTACTCTGAAAGAATGGTAGACTTTGGAAAAACAGTAGTTACTCTAGCATCTACGCATCGCTCATTCAGTAATGAATTAGAGCACGCTAACTACTGGCGTATGATACACTATATGCTAAAAGTCCGCCTTCTTCTAACGAGCGCCCATAGCTCAGAGGTAGAATCGTTGACTGACGCTAATTCGATCGGGTTTCAATTCTGGGTAAAAGCAATAGGATTCTGCGGATGACTATATATATATATATATATATATATGTGTGTGTGTGTGTGTGATGGGACAGTGAGGTCAACACAGCGGCGACAATGTCTTTCATGCTTGAAGCTCGGTCTTAACCTCATTGTTTACTACTATATTTACATAGGCCCCATCGAGCACTTTTATCCATTAATATAGAATATTTTAAAACTACATATATATATATATATATATATATATTAATGAATATAATTATTATCCTTCGTCTATGGCATGACTCAGATTTTAACGCGTTATGCAATCATCAGGTGCGTATTTCAAACTGATAGTTTAATAGATTTGAATTTAAGTTCACTCGATATTCATGGGAATTATATCTTATAAAGTTATGTTACTGCTTTTTAATAGCAAAATTCAAAATTTATGTATTCTACGGTTACATATGGATAAAAATTTTAAATCTAAATTTAAAATTACCAATATAATCATGGAAAGTGCGACACGGAAATCCGAAGGCGAATTGGCATGGCAAAGGACGCGTTCCAGAAGATGAGCAAAATACTAACACACAGGAAGATCTCAATAGAAACGAAGAAAAGAGTGCTAGACTGCTACGTGATGTTAGTTCTTCAATACGGCTGTGAATGCTGGACAATATCATCGAAAATGAGGACAAAACTGGAAGCGGCCGAAATGTGGTTCTACAGAAGGATGCTACGGATATCGTGGACTGAGCATACAAGCAACGACGAGGTGTTAGAAAGAATGGCAACAAAAATGAAATTGTTGCTGAGCATCAGGAAGAGACAACTGAAGTTCCTGGGACATGCAATGAGGAAGGAAAGCCTGGTGAACCTGATACTGACTGGACAGATAGAAGGCGAGAGATACAGAGGAAGGCAGCGGATAACATATTTGCAGGGACTGATCAGGTGGATGACGGAACGGGGGTTGCCAGGAGCAACAGGAGCAAACATACTAAGAGCCACAAGGCATAGGGAGACGTGGAGAGCCATGATCGCCTACGTCCTGAAAGAACAGGGCACATAGAAGAAGAAGAAGAAGAAGAATCATGTTTAATTATATCTTTACGCTTAGTATGTTTTTTGTACGTGCAAACATTACCCTTTTCTTAATTGGATCAGAGTGTAGTATCTGTTTGACTACTGGCCCTAGTCAGGTAGAATCAACTAAGTTTTCTGACCGAGAAACCGACCTATTGGATCTGCGTGCCTGACGTTTTTACTCTTATTTTCACTCTTTATAATTTTATTGCTTGCACAAACGTTATGCTTTATTGTCATGGCAGCAGACTGTAGTATCTGCCTTTTTCCTGATTCTTATTAGCATAATGATTTATGTTTTCTGACCGAGAATCATACATGAAATATTAAGCAAAAAAGAATTGGAAAAATCATGTGGTGACAGGAGTAAAAGACATGAAGAATGAAAGGTGAACACGTCGTGGAAAAAGGAAAAGAAAACCAGGTGAAAGGAGAAAATAAATATATAGCAACATAGAAAGAGGGAATTAATATGAACGATAAAATACATACAATTGTTATTACGGCCGGCTTGATATCAAGAAACGATATTATTAAATGGCAGCCACGGATTGAACAATTCGAGGCATAATAAAAGAAAGATGAAAGAAAAGATGTATTAGAAAATGCCTACCGATGACCTCTTCCTTCAGTATTTGGATTAGATTCGCATAAAAAATGAATGCGCAATGAAGATTGTCAGGGATAAGGGTGAGAATATGAAGATACAGGTGAAGAGCAAAAAAATGTAGATGCATCAAGCAATGTATAATTTCATTTGTCAACACCAGTGAAATTTCAATAATAGGTTGGTAAAGATGATTTAAAGATGGAAAAACATCATATGTATCTCTGGTCTTACTTAATATATTTAATGAAAATAATACTTTTTTCATTCTTGATAAAAAAAAGCCCCCTATTTGGTAAATTATTGATCCACGGCCGTAAAATCCTTCAGTTTTCAATGCAAAGAAACACTCCGTGTCAGTTTTAACCTCTTCACAATTAACAAACTGTTTTATTACTAATAATTCTCCAATGAACTGAAAAGATGATAGTCAGATGAAGCTAGGTCAAGAGAATAAGGAGAATGAGGAAAAACTTTCGTTTATAGTGCCATGAACTTTTCTGGGTGGTAAAGGCAATATGTTGGATTACATTAACGTGTAAGATAACAGCTTGATAAATCGACCATGTTCAAATCGGAACACTAACGTTCTAAGCACTCAGATACATATATGCGGCGATTTGGTTTTTGTTTTTTGCCATTTCGGATTTTCCCATTTTCCCAAAAGAAAATGTAAAACTAATAAAATATACAAAAATATAGGAAAACAATGCGATAAAAACACAAAATAAAAAAAAATAAAAAATAAAAATAGCAGTGACCAGGAGAATAGATAGATAGATAGATAGATAGATAGATAGATAGATAGATAGATAGATAGATAGATAGATAGATAGATATCAGTAGTCGGAAATAGATACACAGAGATATGAACAAGATGAGATAGATAGATAGATAGATAGATAGATAGATAGATAGATAGATAGATAGATAGAAACAGACTGGGATGGATAGATATAAAGAAAGAGGGAATAGGGATAGATAGATAGATAGATAGATAGATAGATAGATAGATAGATAGATAGATAGATAGATAGATAGATATCAGTAGTCGGAAATAGATACACAGAGATATGAACAAGATGAGATAGATAGATAGATAGATAGATAGATAGATAGATAGATAGATAGATAGATAGATAGAAACAGACTGGGATGGATAGATATAGAAAGATGATAGGGATAGATAGATAGATAGATAGATAGATAGATAGATAGATAGATAGATAGATAGATATCAGTAGTCGGAAATAGATACACAGAGATATGAACAAGATGAGATAGATAGATAGATAGATAGATAGATAGATAGATAGATAGATAGATAGATAGATATCAGCAGTTGGAAATAGATACACGGAGATATGAACAAGATGAGATAGATAGATAGATAGATAGATAGATAGATAGATAGATAGATAGATAGATAGATAGATACTACAAGAACATTTTGATAAAATTGATCTTGAATGTTTTTAAGTCTATCATTTGACTATCATTCTTTCGTACAATATTTTTGATGAGATTTCCTCTTTGGCAACTCGTTTTCATGACTTTACGCGTACTAATAGATTGGCAAGTAGGTCTCATCATTTTACTGTTAACATTACTAAATGGAATCGTAAGTTTTAATCTAGCAGTTTTTTCTGTCGTACTACTCAGCTGTAAAACTCTCTTGCAGTTTCCTGTTTTTCTATTAACTACAACCTCTAAAAAGTTCAAATATAATTCAATCCTCATCTGTTTTTTTTTATTGACTTTTCTCCTCAAAAGCTTTTTCTAATTTGGTTTCACTTGCTTGTTAATCTCTTATATATATATATATATATATATATATATATATATTCTAAACATATACTGTTAAATATAAGAGACAATGAATGTTTATTATGTTTAATCATGAGCCGTTCTAAACATCGTATTTTGGCTTTAATTTAAGGTAAAAATAAAGACAAAAACTCTCCAACATTTGGATATTTCTTTATTAAGTTCGTTCTGAGCTTTCGGTTCACATGAGCCATCTCCAGTGGGTTTACAGGGACGTTAACATAAAAACATCCACCATCAAAGACGATTTTATCTTATGTTAACATAAAATTTTGCTAAGCAACGATAACAGTTACTAAATAGCAAACGCAGTTCGTCCTTGTAACCTCTCTGAAGATGGCTTATGTGAGCCGGTAGCTTAGAACCAAATTAATCAAAAATATAAAAATGTAGACTTTTTGTTTTTATTTTACCCAGAAATTAAAGCCAAAATACGATATTTAGGACGGCACATGATTAAACATAATAGTTATTCATTGTGTCAACAGGATATGTTTAAAAAATTATTTGCTCGATACACTAAATATATATATATATGAAACTGAAAATAACTGATAAATAAAAAGATCAATATATAACTTAACAAAGAACTTTATTTAAATGATTAATTGAGTCAACTTCAAAGTTAAGCTGAAAGAAAATCCCAGCTGATAGTAACTGCATAAAATGGCATTGAAATATTATACTATGAACGTATTTCTTCTTACAAACGTTTGCAAAACAAAAGTTGCCAATGCGCATGTGTGCACGCATGCGCCTGAGTGTGTGTCGACGTTGTCTAATAACTAAGAAGGAAACGAGTAAAAAGCAAAGTTTAAAAGCTCAAAACAAAAATAAATAAATGACAGAAAACCTATTAAAAATGAGAGATTGTGTAGTCTACAAAAGAATGAAGAAAATAAAACTGTTAGACAAATAGAACGGAAGTTTTATAGAAAAAAATTAAAAAATTAGACAAATGAAGTAAAAGAAAGAAGAGAATGAAGAATACAAAAAGAAAAAGAAACAGAAAGAAAAGAGAACCGTGGCAAAGAAAGAAAAGTTAAGGAAAAAAACAAAGAAAATGAATAAAAAAGAGGACTGTCAAAATTAATAGACAAAATATTAGTACTTAATGTATTTAATTTATAAAATTAGATTACGTAACAAGACAAAAATAAAAGTATTTGAATTTTATGTAATATCAAGTAGATGAAGAAATGACTTCAAGCAACAGAAATGTTGTTTTGCAGAATGGTGCCTAGAATTCCATGAACTGAACATACGAGCAATTACAGATTTTTAGAGAAAATATATAGGATAAAAATCCTTTATCATCCCTCAACTAACTAAAACACACAAAGTAAAATAGCACGCCAGCAAAATCAGATTCAAATGACTAAAAGCATTTCGGAAAAACCCAACTATAACAAAGTAAAATTACACACACGCAAAAGTGGATCCAAACGACTAAAAACATTTTGGAAAAACCCAGAATAACGCACATTTCACAAGTCAGAGAGAAAACAAAATTCTGGATCCTGATTGGATAAGAAATAGAAAATTCATATATGATTTTTTTTACACACCTAGAAATTAAAATGCAAGCTGGAGCCGATCACATGAAGACATTCACTACTTAAGGACATTCTGTGACTGGTCAAAATGAGTCCGACATGGAAGCGGTTAGCTGACGGACCTTGTGGCAATGTAACAAAAGAAAGAAAGAAGCCGACCCGGACATAAGAGCGCGTTACATATTCATTCGACCTTTCTTCATTTTCACTCCACGCCGCCAAAGAAAACAACAACAAAAACAGCAACAACAACATGGACAGTCTGTCTGCGAAAAGTACTATTTCTTTATTCCTTCTTTCTCACCCTGTCGCTAACCAGTGAAAAAAGGGAAGGAACATACGACTTTACATTCTGCTACTATACAATCATGAACTCTAAACTTCTGTGGACATTTTAAATACTTACATTTCTCTTTGAACAATTTTAACTACAAAGCTGCATGCATTTTCTCAATGAACATTTTTCTTCTCGCAAAAATGTTCAGTTAATGAAATTTCACTTATATTTTTCTTTTTACAATTTTTCATTCTGTTAATAAATCTTTACTTTAATGTAGAAACGAAATATTTTATCCTTCCATATTTCAACATCCAACTTTCAACATTCTGATATTTAAATTATGGGGACTTCGGACGTATTTGGCACAAGGCCAATTTACCAAACATCACCGAGGCCCCTACAAATAAAAACAAGTAAATAGGATAGAGGGCTTGGAAAATTTTACACTCACTGGACATATTAAAAGCAAGAGGAACAAAGGAAAGTCAGGCATAAGCTATTTAACTAGCGTGTGTAAATGGTTGGCAGAACTCAAAGAACAAGACACAATGAAGAAGAAGAACAACAACAACAACATCAACAACAACAAAATGCTACACTCTCAAAACAAAAAAAATTCAGAAAAAATCAAAAGTTTTATTTGTATTTTGTATCTGTATACGGTGGTGCCTACAGAACATGAGGCTTTTGTAATATATATATATATATATTGATTGTTTAATACTTAGTTTTTGGTTCTAATAGGGTTAGACCAGTACACATTTGTATTAAAAAGTGTTCTATACAATTATATTGTAGAACTTTTGAATATTTTTCATTTTTAAACGAGTTATTTCGCTACCTTGGTTTCCACCATGAGTGGTTCCTTCAGGCGATTTTTAATAACTCTATTATTATAGTTATTAAAAATCGCATGAAGAAACCACTCATGGTGGAAACCAAGGTAGCGAAATAACATGTTTAAAAATGTAATATATATATATATATTCTAGCCGATTGCATATATATATATATATATATATATATATATATATATATATATAAAATACAAATTTCCCAGAATACACCTTTCGTGGACTTGCGTAGTGGCACCAACATAATAAATTTAAATACTAAAGGAAGAAACGCTTCATCTGAAAACTTTTTTCCCACTTCGTCATACATTTCCCCTTAATATTGTTCTTGATATAAAAATATTTATGTCTCGTTATCTCATATACGGGGTAGTTCACAAGTAGGTGGACGATAAATAATAACGTTTATTTTGAGATTACATAAACAATTATATTTACGAATATAATTATTACAGTGACAATTAAATTTTATTGCGTACAATATTATGAATGAATATAATGAACACTATTATCATAATACAACCGATACACAAACCTATTCCACCTACTGTCCACTTACTTTTAGACCACGTCTGGCCAGATAGAAGGCGAGAGATACAGAGGAAGGCAGCGGATAACATATTTGCAGGACCTGATCAGGTGGATGACGGAACGGGGTTGCCAGGAGTAACAGGAGCAAGCATACTGGGAGCGACAGGGGATAGGGAGACGTGGAGAACAATGATCTCCTACGTTCTGAAAGGACAGGGCACATAGAAGAAGAAGTATTGAAGGACCTAATCAGGTGGGTGACGGAACGAGAGTTGCATGGTGTAACAGGAGAGGGCGTGCTCAGAGCCACCAGGGGTAGGGAAACGTAGAAAGCTCTGATCACCTACGTCCTGAAGGGACAGGGCACATAGAAGTATATATATATATATATATATATGTGTGTGTGTGTGTGTGTGTGTGTGTGTGTGTGTGTTTGCACGCGTGTGTGTACCCATGTGTGGATATTTTAACCCCGGCCAGAAGCAAGTGGATGTGTAAGACACACTGACGAGCTGTGATACAGCGGAACAGGCTTGTATGTGGATGACTAATATACTATATTTTCATTACGATTGAGCTCTCTGGAGAAGAAAATTTTAAAAACAGTTTCCACTTCTGCGATATATGCATTACTCTTCAGGAATGAATTGAGTTATTTCAGTAACTGTCGTGTGCATACACTGCATATATACAACAGGTTAAAATTTCCCTTCTCGGCTTCCATGCGTCTATGGCTTGTGAGTAATGACTCCGACTGACACCATATCGGTTGAGTTTCGAACCCGGCCAGAAGCATATGGATGTGTCTAGCCACACTGATGAACTGTGATACATCGAAACAGGCTTGTATGTGGATGACTAGTAAATATAAATATATATATATATTATAATATTTTCATTGTAAGTAAAACATGATTTTATTATAGTCTCTTATAATAATAATATTATAATAATATATTTGTCTACTTTGTATTGGGCACTTAAGAAGGTAAATGCTACGAACTGTAGACTTTTACTCCATTTTTCTTACTTTTACTTGGTTATATATATATACAAGTGGTGGTGAATGACATATCTACTGCTAAGAAGATTGGGTCACTATGTCGATCCAGGATGTTTTTTCCACCTGAATCCATCCTGCATATATACAAGTCAACCATCCGTCCGTGCATGGAGTACTGCTGCCATTTATGGCTAGGTGCCCCTGCCGTTCTCCTCAGTGTTCTTGACAAGCTCCAAAGGAGAGTCTGTAATGTGATAGGTACTGATCTGGCGACTCGACTGCAGCCACTTTCCCATCGTCGAAATGTGGCCTCCCTCTGTCTCTTCTATAAATACTTTCATGGCTTCTGCTCGGATGAGCTTAAGTCACTGATCCCTTCTCAACAGGTGTTTACCCGTGCAACCAGACTGGCAACTGGGTCCCACCTATTCACAGTCAGGTTAGCCAAATGCAGACGACAATTCTACTCCTGCAGCTTCCTCTCTCGCACTTCCCGCCTGTGGAACTCACTCCCGTATTCTTGCTTTCCTGACGGCTACAACCTCCAGAAATTTAAATGCAAAGTCAATACTCATCTACTAACCACTGACCTCTAGCTCTCTCCCCTCCCCTGTATAACCTTCCCTTTCTCTCCACCTACGTATCTGTCATCGCACCTGCTTTCTCAGCTTTCTATTGTTCCTTTCTAACTAGCTTGTACTCCTCACTCTTTTCTAATTAATCTTTTTACATTTATGTAACCCCCCTGCACATCAGTGGCGTTTCTGCCTTGCTCAGGGTGAAATGATTAAAAAAAAAAAACTAATACGGAATAAAGTGTTATTCAAGCTGTCAGATATTTTGGTTAGACTCCGCATTGATGCAAGTAATTTTAAAGGATGACTTTGCGAGCGGAATAATTAAACAGAAAGACATTCAAGTTAAATAAAAAAAAAGTTCACATTACTCTGTAATACGACATTGATTAGACAGTAACCTTGTTTTTAATTTACTTTCATTCTGGCTTTCTGTTCGCGGGTCAAACCTCGCACTCAAACAGCAATTCGAAATTAAGCTAGCAAGTTACGAAAGATTTTTATAATCGTTTTTTTATTGCACGCATCAGCCGCATAGGGCCAGCCTTTGCCAGGGGAAAACAGTGACGGTTAAGCCCGAGCGAATGGCTAGGATGTGGTCAGAAGGGCGGGAAGGAACGTGGGTAGACTATAAGACAGATGGAACAGAGCTTAGTCGCCTTGCGATGGTGTTTTTGCGCTTGGATCGTTGGCCTAATTACACCGGCCATCGTAGAATGTTATCTGCCACATAGGCCTTAAGTGTACTTCTATCAAAATGGAATAAAGACAACGCCCACGATTGGAACAACGGTAGATTATTTTTCAAAGACTCGGACGGGGCGCGAACAGAGAGTGGCGGCTCTGAAATAAGTGACGAAGACACGGAAAGAGACGAAATGAATCCGCCTCTCAATCGCCCCCAGTCACAGACGATCATATTTCTGTTCGAAGCTGAATGGTTTATAATTGAAGCTTCTTTTATTTGCTGCCTTCATTTTGCTTTCCAAACTATAACAAATTGTTGTTCTTATTGTAACTATCATCAGAAAATATAAGTTTCTTTTATCATTATCCACTTTCTCCATCGTCATGTTCAAAATGGCTATAATTATGCTTGCGAGCAATTGGCGTACTGGTCCCGGGAAAATCTAGTATTTCAAAATATTATTTTTAAACGCAGCTTCCTCCAATAGGTACACAGATGCAACATATTCGTTTTATTTATTCCCTCATAGCCATGTACAAGAGTAAGCTTAACCCGTTAATGTCCACAGTAAAAATTCCGTATTTATCAAAATTACAATAAAATTCATTATTTGTTTCTAAAAAGTCTAATATTAAGTGTAGACTTATAAAGATTTATGGTATTAATTATAGTTTCATTGAAGCCCGTTATTAATTCTAGCTCTTTTTTATAATTCGATTTTATAGATTTATTTTTAAAATCTGGAATTATAAGTTTGTAAAAAAAATCGGATATTGTTAGTGTTGTAATCTAAAAAGGTTACTGAATAAAAAATAAGCAAAACGAAGGTTAGAAAATGAAATAGTAATCTTTATAACATCGAAAATACAAATATATTGAAACGATAACAGACATATCAGTATAGATATTGTTGTAACCTAAACAAGACACTGAATGAGAAATAACCAAAACAGAGGTTAGAAAATGAAATAGTAATCTTTATAACAACAAAAATATACAAATATATTGAAACGATAACATACATATCAGTATAGATAATGTTGTAACCTAAACAAGACACTGAATGAGAAATAACCAAAACAGAGGTTAGAAAATGAAATAGTAATCTTTATAACATCAACAAAATACAATACTCAGCAGCTGCGTGAAGTAGATAACCACTGCTAGTGGTGAACTACTAAACAGCAATATTGATATTTATCTGCCTCCCCACTTAAGACAAAATGTTGCACAAGGCGTTTTTAAATGTGGATAATCTCAGCCATAGAGCTTTGGTAAAAGTTGAAGGTCTAATTTTCCCTAAACGAGAGTTTACCATTCGGCGGAGCCTCGTCTGTCAAAATCGCGTCTCGACGACGTCAATCAATAGACAGAAATATTCCTAAGATTTATTGTTTATAATACAATTTTGACAAAAGGCCGGTTTCTTGGGGGCGAGTCAAAAACTGAGGTTGGTCACCCATAACTATCTTATACCTAGCTAATCTGAATCACGACCCAATTACTCTTTAAAATTTCCCATTCACCATAAGGACTCATCTATCGTCAATCAATCCGGCATATACCAAAATGCCTCTTACATTCAGAGAACCTAAAAAAGAAACCCCACATTAATTTCAGACAGCAATATTCCCAATGCCCTCACAATAGTGTCTAACGTATTTATGAGTATTGGGAAAAACGCAGTAATGTTCATAGGTACATACGTAACAATTAGTTTATAAATAAATCTGATATTGAGTTTATAAATGACTAGCAGTATAGCCCGGCGTTGCTCGGGTGTAATGAAATCTTTAAAACTAATCCATGGTCCTGGAGCTCAGACTCTTTAGGCACGAAAGACTAAAAAGCATTAGTTGTTTCCAGTTAAAGCGAAACCGTAGACTGAAAGAAAAATGACTTTATGTAAGTCAAATTTTGATTTCCTGGTGTCGATATCAAACAAATCTTTTTCGTCGTAAACTGAATTATATATATATATATATATATATTATCGATTTTCTGCACTATTGTAAGAACTGAAACCTTGAAACTTCTGAATATCGTTTCTTATGTCTTTGTCTATGAGTGTATCAAATTTGATTAAAATCGGACCACTCCTTCTATAACGCGATTTATTCGATTATCGATTTTCGATATTTATCGGGGGTACCTCGACACAAAACCTTGCTAAGAACATTCGCAGACGCTTATAGTACAAGTGTGTAAATTTTTAAGAAAATCTGTTTAGCTGTTTCGGAGTCTATAGGTAACACACACACACACACACACACACACACACAGAGAGAGAGAGAGAGAGAGACAAAGTACCATTTATAAATAAGTTTAGATTTCAACATTACAAGTTTACAAATAAATATAATATTATGAGTTCATGAAGAATCCGATATTATGGCTTTCTAAAAATGCCTAGTATTATAGTTTTCTAAAACAACCGGTATTATAAATTTCTAAAAGCATCCGATATTATGGATTAAATAAAAAAATCCGATATTATTATTTTCTAAAAAATCAGATATTACGGTTTTATAAAACTAACTAGTATTATAGTTTTCTAAAAATTATAATCATTATTTAAATATAACTTGAAAAAAAAAGAGTTACGTCAGTCGTTTTGCTTATCATTATTAATATTATTATCATTATTATTAATGATAATAATAATTCTTCTTATTATTATCAATTCTTATTATTAATGATTACTACTTTTATTATTATTACTATGTTGCCATTTTTCACCATAATTCAATTTCTGCTATAGTCGCACTACCTACCAAGTCTGCGGGAAGACCTGATGTCGTGGTGTGTTGTTATGGCTCCATTTCATGTTCTCCCCTATCATCTCTAACGTTACATAGACAAAGTTTTCCTAAGTGTGTAGGCTGTACTTAACAAGACAATTTTTTTGTATATCTCTTAAACTTGGGTTTCCAGGGATTCTTTCAATGTTCTGTTTTGTACCATTTTTTATCATTCCAAGTGTACCTATTATCACTAGTACGATTCTGTTTTTCAATTTCCACATTTTTCTATTTCAATTTCTAGGTCTTTATATTTTGACAGTTTATCAAATTCCTTGGTTGCTATGTTACTATCCGCTGAACAAGCCATATCAATTAATGGGCAAGTTTTTTCTTTCTGGTTTTTAACAATAATGTCCGGCCTATTTGCTTCAATTTTCCTGTCTCTGTAGATGGTGTAATCCCATAGATTGGTGACATCTTCTATTTCTGTATTTCTGCGTTGGTTTACATAGTTTCCATCGTGTTTGCACATTGTCCAATGTAAATATTGCCCCACTCTATCGTGATGATTTTTAATCTCTCCAGAACTCTCCAGAACTGTATAGAAGAAACAAAATGGAGATAATTTTTGAAATTTTCTTAACTTTTTTCTGTCAGCCAGCCTTCAACTTGGTGAGTTTAGCCAGTGTGATCTTATTTTTTGAATTATTTTTTGATTTGTATTTTTTATTTTATTTCGGTTCTTTTCTGCCTAATTTTTGTGTAAATTGTTGTTAATTATCAAATTTAGGTTTGGTATATTAGGGCTTTGGTTATATGTAGGAATTCTAAGACCGGCCATGTTTGTTTTTTTTTTTTTAATTTTATTGTTCTCTGTCATTCCCTTGCTAACTGGACACATGGCTTGGAGGTGATCCCCCCTCCATCACACTACTGTCTGTTACTGCTTACTTAAGGTAACTTAATCTCTCCAGAACTCTCCAGAACTGTATAGAAGAAACAAAATGGAGATAATTTTTGAAATTTTCTTAACTTTTTTCTGTTAGCCAGCCTTCAACTTGGTGAGTTTAGCCAGTGTGATCTTATTTTTTGAATTATTTATTTATTTTGATTTGTATTTTGATTTGTATTTTTTATTTTATTTCGGTTCTTTTCTGCCTAATTTTTGTGTAAATTGTTGTTAATTATCAAATTTAGGTTTGGTATATTAGGGCTTTGGTTATATGTAGGAATTCTAAGACCGGCCATGTTTGTTTTTTTTTTTAATTTTATTGTTCTCTGTCATTCCCTTGCTAACTGGACACATGGCTTGGAGGTGATCCCCCCCTCCATCAATTGAATCCATTGCCAAATCTGCTGCTATGAAAGTCGGCTCTCTGTGCAGGGCCCGGAAATTTTTCCCACCTGAAACTATTCTGCACATATACAAATCTACCATCCGCCCGTGTATTGAATATTGCTGCCATATCTGGTCGGGTGCCCCTGCTGCTCTCCTTGGGCTTCTTGACAAAATACAAAGGAGGATCTGTAACGTGGTTGATACTAACTTGGCAGACCGGCTGCAGCCGCTCTCACACCGGCGTGATGTAGCTTCCCTGTGACTCTTCTACAAGTACTTTCATGGCTTCTGCTCCGATGAGCTTAGATCACTGGTGCCGCCCAAGCACGAATTTACACGAGATACTAGATTAGCAACTAGGTCCCACCCTTTTACAGTTAAACAAATAAGATGTAACCGTAAATTCTACTCCAACAGCTTCTTTTCTCGCGCTTCCCGCCTGTGGAACTCCCTTCCACAAGTCTGCTTTCCCGACAGTTACAATCTCCAGGTGTTTAAATGTAGGGTCAATAGACACCTCCTATCACACTAACTCCCAACTATTCTCACAACACTCTCATCTACCCAACCCTCATTCTCGGTATCCTCACCCGCCTATCACCCACCCTCTGTTATGTCCTATATTTAACCAGCCTTTCTCCTCTCTACGTAGCCCCCTGCACAGTAGTGGCAGTGACATGCCTTGCTCGGGGTGAAACGCTTATAAAAAAAAAAAAAAAATATTCATTTGGGGCAAGTACAGAACATCCTGAGATTAGATGTTCTATTGTTTCTTGGTATTTATCACACAACCTGCATTTTGGATCTACATTGTAATGTATAATATTTGCCTGAAAGTTCCCAGTAAAAACATGTTTGGTCTTGCGCTGCAAGAATAAAGCTTTCAGACTCAGACTTTAATCCAGATGCACGTAACCATCGATGAGTTTATCAACATTGAATTTATTGGCACGTTCTGGATATTGGCCATGCAGAGGTTTGTCTTACCAGCGCTGTTTCATCTGTTCAAGAGCTTTATCTTTGGCTTCCTTTTTCAGATATTTTCTGTTTTGATTTTCTACAGAATCTACTAAATGTAAATCGTGTTTGTATTTACTGCCTTCTTTTATTATTGAATATTTTTCTTTCTGTTTTCATGTTGTTTGGCTAATTGTATCATCCATTCCTTTGTTGTTTCTATGTATGTTAGTAAGCCAATAGTTGTTGTCTTGTATGACAATTCTAACTGAATAAGACCTCTTCTACCTTCTTTAAGGGGTATGTAAAGACGGTTTACATCAGTTTTTGGATGATGCATTTTATGCTTAGAAAGAAGCTTTCTTGTTTTAGAATCCATTCGTCTGATGTCGTTTAGAGTCCAGTTTAAGATGTTGAAGCTATATTGGACAACTGGGATTGCAAGGCTATTAATGACCATAATTCTGTTCTGAGAATTCAATTCAGTTTTTAATATCATTCGTAGCCTTCTATAGTACGCTTTACGCACTATTCCTTTCATTTTTTATAGTGAATGTTTTCACTCTCATTTACACCTAGGTATTTATAAGCTTCTTCTGGTTTCAATTCTTTTATTGTTACAGCAGGTCTAAGCTAATTGAGGATGTTTCTTGTATTGATCCACGTAAAACTGTATTCCCTTACTTCTTTTCAATTTAATTTTTTTTGCAGATTGAAAAAAGCTTTGAGAGTTTTGGAGATTAACAAAGATAGCCGAACAAGAAGCATGCTCTAGCATTGAACAGATCAGTTATCATGTTTTTAGTTGCTGAAGGGTGCAAACCAGTTGAAATTTTTAGGAGAATGTCAGCTGTGTATCGTGCCACATATTTCAACCAAAAATGTCTACAAGTGGGCTAAATTGTTTAAGGAAGGTCAGAGCATTATTAAGGATAAAGACAGACCTGGGAAGCTTACAGAAGTGAGATCCCCTAAGGAGATCGAATCAGTCAATGACCTCATTCAGTCTGGTAGAAGTGTGACAGTGGATGACATTGCAAGAACTTTGAGTCTATCTGTTGGGACAGCACACAAAATTGTCCATGATGACCTTGCCTACTCGAAGGTCAGCTGCCAGTGGGTTTCAAAGGTGAAGACCATCAACGAGCTGGGATGGGAACCGCTCCCTCATCCCTCTTACAGCACAGACTTTGCCTCTTCAGGCTTTCACCTGTTTGGTCCCTTGAAAGCGTTCACGATAGGTACGAAGTTTGAAAGTGACGAAGTCAAAAGTGCTATGAGACACCAGTTCAGAGGTTGTTACGGTGAGGGAATACGGAAGCTTGTGCACAGATGGGAAAAGTGTGTGACAATGCTGGGAGAGTACGTTGAAAAATAAAAAAAAGTAAGTTTCTATCTGTAGTAGAAGTCCTGATACCGAAAAATTCACCTTATCTAGGAAAGATGACGGTTGACCCTCGATGAGGTTAAGATTGTAACGACCGGCAAAACACCCTCCCAGGAATCCTGTTTCTCAAGGTAGCAGTTATCGGGGAGAATCTGAGTAGACCTTTTAGTAACTAAACCTACTTTAGTTAGTTCCAACACTGCATAAAAGAAAAGTATTACATGAAGAATGCTTCTTAAAGAATGAGAAGAAATCATTCCTCACATTATTTAAACCATCATTAAAAGACTCAGTTAAGTGCCATACGTGATATACGCTTGGGCGATTATGTCTCTATCGAGACATGACTGACTAGGCAGAAGATTATTCCGCAGTAGGTCGCCATTACTTTCTGCGGTAGACTGGTTGTCAATCATAGCTGTCCTGCTATTCAACCCATAGCTGGAGAGATAAAAGATGTATTCATGCCTTTCCCAAGAGTATTTACGCGTTAGTAAATGCAACGAATTGAACTGGAATTCGAACTCGGCTCGCCCATTTATCATTCCAAGACGATATCTACTGCACCACAACACACATCCAGACTAAACGACTAAAACAAATAACACGCATAAAATCCAATAATTTTAATTTAATGTAGTTTATGTTAGGACGGGTAGATGGAAAGTGAGACAGGTAAAAGCAACGCGAAGCATACTTAATGGGCTTGAGCATGTAAATGGCAGAGAAACAAAGAAGAGAGTACTGGATTGCTCCGTGATGTACGTTCTTCGATATGGCAGTGAATGCTGGACAATATTATCAAAGATGAAGGAGAAACTTGAAGCAACTGAAATGTGGTTCTGCAGAAGCATGATGGTTATAAAGTGGGGGATCAGTTCCATATTACAATCAATATATAAACTGCCCCCTCATTTTATGGTCACAGCAGTTTCTATACTTTTATATTCCTGATATCCAGAACACAAGGATGCATTCCAGGAGCTGAGAAGAGTATTAAGAAACAGAACAATTTCGCTAGAAACACGGTAGAGAGTACTGGATTGCTATGTGTTGTCAGTTCTTCAATATGGCAGTGAATGCTGGAAAATATTATCAAAGATGAAGGAGAAACTTGAAACAACTGAAATGTGGTTCTACAGAAGGATGCTGAGAATATCATGGATCGTGCATGTGAGCAATGGCGAGATTTTGGAAATGATGGAAACGAAAAGGAAATTAATAAAGAGCATCAAGAAGTGACAGCTGAAGTTCTTGGGACATGCAACGAGGAAAGAGGGTTTGGAGAACCTGATACTAACAGGCTAGATAGAGGGAAGGAGAGTCTGGGGAAAACAGCGTGTAACGTACTTGATTGGCCTGAGCGGGTAGATGGCAGAACGGGGGTTGCGTGGTGTATCAGGAAAAAGAGAGCTACCAGAGATAGTGAGACGTGGAAAGCCATGATTGCCACGTAGAAGAAGAAGAAGAAGACCAAAAGAAAAAGTGTTAAGAGTTACAAAAACTAGAGGGGATGTGGAGGGCCATGATTGCCTACGTCCTTAAGGGACACGGAACATAAATGAAGAAGGTAAAAGAAACTTTCCAGATCTCTACTGCCTATTTAGCTTCTATGTAAAGTGGTCGCTGGGATCTTTTGCATACACTTTATATATGTTGGTCAAGTAAATTACGGTTTTGACACAAGAAATAGACAAATAATTCCTATATTCTTTAGATTTTGATATTAACATTTGGAAGACAATTGTATCTCTCTATATGCTGTAAATCTTATTCTGAATTTCGGAAAGACGAGAGTTTATTCACCAAAATAACTTTTTTTTTTTATATTTCAAAAATCCTGTTATTCCTTACCAATATCTGACTCGTATTTCGTTCGTATTTGAATTCCTGTTCATAGAAAATACTCATGCCGTCAGTCTACTAACAGCGCTGATCAAAAATAAAGAATTAGCTCTTAGAGATTCTTAGCAACAACACCAGTATATCTACATTATTATTAGCAAAAAGAATCAAGCTAGTATCATTTCAATATCACCGATCAAAACCTGAACTTTTATTGATTAATAGATCCGTTTTCTGGGGCTTATCAACCCTTTACGGTATTTTTTATCATTTCACCCTAAGGAAAGCAGGACAGCCAGTAATGTGCAGCGGGTTACAATGAGAGAAAAGACTGAGTACAGCAGGTCTTGAGTTACAATGAGAGAAAAGGTTGGGTACAGCGGGTATTGAAGAAAGGAAAAAATGAACGAGATTGAAGAAGGTAGATGACAATTGACGTTGTATTTAAAATTTTTGAGATTGTAGCTATGAGGAAAGCAAGTAAACGGAAAAAAATCCACAGGCGGAAAGTGCGAGAAAAGAAACTATTAAAGTAGAAGATAAGGTTACATTTAACTATTTCAATAGTAAAAGGATGGAACCTATATGTCAACCTACTAATGCAGTCGGGGCACCAGAGAAAACAGCTCGTCAGGAAATAATAATGCTTCAGTTTAGTTATTATAAAGGTCTTGCTAATTAGCCCAGAGCTGGGGAAAGAAGAGGTGTTTTCATAAATTTCTCAAGCGTGTAACGAATCCAACAGAAATTAGAACTTGGTTCTCCGATTAACAATTCCGAGTCATTATCCATTACACCACCCGTACACTTACTATTCCTAAGCAGTCACCCATGCGGGTATTGGCCAGACCCACGTTGCTTGACTTCAGTGATCGTACGGAAACCGGTATTTCCACCTGATGTGGACGTAAGCTTCCTGAGATTTGTTCCGTCACAGTGAACTCTCTACAAGGCACCATGCTTTGAACGTCTATAGGACTAAAGTTCATAACAAACTACAAGTGAGGAACTCATTGCTAAAAGTGATGGGAAAATGGTCATTTCATTCTACCGTTCCAGGAAGTACATGACTCATTCTGCCATGTTCTACATTTATAAAAATCAGATTAAACCAATTAGTGTGTATCGTTGCCACGTCTCGACTAGAGCTGCTCCATCCGAACTTGATAAAGTTCAAAATCGTTTATGTAGTCTTGTAGAGGATGATGTATTTCCCACTCTACGGCCTATTTCCCAGTATTTACATTATTCTGACTATTGTCCTTATCTCTGTTGCCATTTGTATGACGTTTTGGCTGTTGTACGCCTCGACCTTCTTCAGGTGATAAGAATTTCGAACCAAGCCCTTTAGAGAAAACCATTAACATCAAGAATACTAAAGAAAACCATTAACATAAAAAATTGCAATATGAACTCTGGTAACCAAAAAAAAGGGTTGCTAGACCGTAAGTTTATAAGTCTCAAAAGTTCAGTTGTTCTTAAGGACACATGGTTCAATGGATATAGACGTTGGTTAGTTTCTGACTTGACTCTTAGAGTTGTGAGTTCAATACCAGGCTGCAGCAGAGGTGAACAAGTAACTTGCAGGGAGATAACTCATGACTTCTAATCGTAGCATTACTATGAGTATGATAAAAATAAAGAGTTCGGTTCGAAATTCCTCGCAAAAGAAGGCCGGAGCGAAACAGCGTACAAAGAGCAACAAAGATGAGGACAACAGTCCGAATAATGTAAACACTATAAATACTACCTCATCTCAGAAATATAGACAAAGAAAGATAGACACAAGTTGCAAGCTTATCACCACTCTTTCGTTATGTCCTCGGCAAATTTTTAAATTTTCTTTACTCTTTAGTTTCATCAGTTGAAAGCGTTCTATCCACAGATACACGTTTATAGTATTTACATTATTTGGACTATTGTCCTCATCTTTGTTGCCGCTTGTACAACGTTTCGGCCATTGTAAACTCCGGCCTTCTTCAGGTGCTAGGAATTTCGAACCGAACCATTTATTACGATCACTGGGGTATATGAACTCCATTCCTTGTGGGAAGCCTCAGTTGGAAGTCCTGAGTTATCTCTTTTTAACCCTGCAAGTTATTTGTTCACCAATGCTCTAGCCTGGTATTGAACTCACAACTCTAAGAGTTAAGTCATGAACTAACCAACGTCTATATTCACTAGGCCGATATTCCGAATAATGTAAATACTGTAAATACTACCTCATCTCAGAAATATAGACAAAGAAAGATAGACACAAGTTGAAAGCCTATCACTACTCTTTCGTTATGTCCTCGGCTCATTTTCAAATTGTCTCTACTCTTTAGTTTCATCAGTTGAAATCTTTGCAGCTATGTTGCGTCCATAGAATTGAATCACCCATATTTCTTCCGTAACCAAATTGTAAGGAGAATTTTCTACTCAGAAAACGTTTTCCTAAGAACTACTACATTGTGAAACAAACTCCTGGACACTAAAATCTTAACCTCTTTTAATCAAGGGTAAATCGCTATCTATGATCATAATCTTCCTTTCTTTTTACTTTTTTTTTTTTTATTCATATCATGCACTTCATTCATTGAACTACTAGCATGAGTGGATCTTGAGCTTTTTGTTGGGTGAACTTTATTTTGAAAAAAAGACTAAAATAAACCATTTAAATTTTACTTCGCGCCATATTTGCTCATTTTTATGGACACAAGTTATAATATCCTCTAATACTACTCATGCTTGCTGGAAATATATAACAGTCTCAGACTGCAAGACTCCGGAATAATTAGTACTGAAATTAATCAAGTTTAATAGACAGTTTATAACCAAAATAACTCTCCCAGTAGAGCGTAAAAACAGAACTTCCATATTTAGCCCAAATTTCTGTGTCGACATTAACTAGGATTTTATGTGTACATTTTCTCAGATAGTTAACTTTAAAACTACTTTTCTCGGTCGACAGTTATTGTCACCGTCTCACATTAATTAAGCTCCAATGACCGCTGGGTCGTCTGAGTTTGCCTCTGGCAAACAGAAATGGCTGTTATTATATAATAGACAGAGGCAAACAATTCTATGCAACGGAATTTACTTTACTTGTTGTCCGATGCCGTTCAAATGACAAAATGAAAGAGAAGAAATGAAAGAATAATGAATCGGAATAAGTAATACAAAGCAAAGACTAAAAAAGTCTAAATTAACAAGAGAAGATGCTAAAAAAATAAAGTGAAAATCAAGATGAAAGTGAAAAATAATATGGCGGATGAGCTAAATAAGAAAACCTGTATAAACAGAATGATATCTAAAGAAAACATGGAGGGCAAAATTTTTCTGTGCTAACGCATGCGCAAAGAACGAATCTGACGTTGTTTTAGCAAAGATCCGATGAATGTGTTTACTCAATTTTGAAAGGATTTTGACTGTAAAACTTACTATAAATTACTGATATAAGAATTTTGACAGTAGCCAGGTATTGAACTCACAACTCAGTGGGTCAAGTCACTGAAACTAACCAACGACTATATCCGCTGGAATATGTGCCCTTGCTACAGCAGTTGATATAGATGTTAATTAGTTCTAATGTCTTGACCCAATGAGTTGTGAGTTCAGTACCTAGGTACAGCAATGGTGAAAAAATAACTTAGAGAGTTCGATTAAAGGGAGAAAACTACATGGCATCCGAAATGGAATGGGAAGGATCGAAATAAAGGGTTGGTTCAAAATTCCTAGAACCTGAAGAAGGCCGGGATTTACAAAGGCCGAAACGTAAAAAAACATGGCAATAAAGATAAGGACAACAGTCCGTACAACTCAAATAATGTATTTATTTTAATTCTTTTTCATCATATTCAAGAGTACAGCTTCGCTATTTGGCAGGAGCATTTTATACTCTTACTGGTGTTCTATGTACGTTGTGGTGCAATGGATATCGACTCAGAAGGACAAACCAGGGTGCCGAGTTCGAATTCCAGTTGAATTTCTTGTATTCACTTACGCACAAATACCCTTGGGAAAGGTATTAATCCGTCTCTTCTTATAGTTATGGGTTAAATAATAAGACTAATTGGGTTCTATAGCCTTGGTTGGCAACCATTCTACCGCAAAAAGCAATGGCAACCTACTGTGAGATAATCTTCTGCCCAGTCAGTCATGTCTCTTTCAAGACATGATCACCTAAAGCGTGTATCACGTATGACAACCGACTGACTGATAGAAAGAACTTAATAATGATCATCACTCTGGCTGGGGTTTTTTTTTTTTGTTTTTTTTAGGGATTTTTTTAGTTACTGTTTCTGTATTTTTAATGTGAGAACGTTATGAATAAAGTTAGAGGGTGGAGGTTGATTTCTATATCAATTATTTTGGGGTGGTTTTAAGACTTTCCTATTCATTTTGTTGATAATGATAATTTTTGGTGATTACTGCTCATATTATTTGCATTGTCTACAAATAAATATAAAAATTAATGAATCAAATCGAGGCGCTCATGTCACTGTCAAAGCGAAGAGATCGTTATCTTTTTTTGTGATTGTATAATAATTTAATATTGATAATCATCATGCGTTCAATGTTAGCCGTCATTCATTTCCTTACGGATCAATGCTTATGAAAAAATGAAAGGCTTAAGAAATAAGGAAAAAATAATAAAAGACAAAAAAATGTATAAATAGAAAAATAGGTTTAAGAAAGAATAAATTCTATTGAAGAATGGTGTGATTAAGATAAGAGAAAGAGAGAAAAAATAAAGAAGTGATATTAACAATTAAAGAAATGGTTAAAAAAGAAAGAAATGATTTTAAGAACGAAAGAAAAAAAGAAAGAAAATTTTAAAGAAAGGAATAAAATAGATTAAAGAAAAAAAGAACGACAGAAAATAAGGAAATGTTAAAAAAAGAAGAAAACGAGGTTTGAGAAATATAGAAAATCGGCCAGAAAAGAAAGAAATGTTAAAAAAGAAGGAAAATAGGTTTAAGAAAGAAAACAGAAAAGAAAGTAATGATAACAAGGAAGAAAAATAGATTGACGAAAGAAAGAATGACTGTGAGAAAAGAATAGAATATTTAGAAAAGAAGGAAATTAGGTTTAAGAAAGAAAGAAAGAAAAAAGAAAGACTCTCAGAAAAGAAGAATGTGTTAAGATAGAATGAAACTATGTTTAAGAAAGAGAGACAGTGAGAAAGAAAGAAAGAAAGAAAGAAAGAAAGAAAGAAAAGGAGGAATTGTTAAAAAGGAAACAATATATAAGAAAGAAGAGAAAATGTTAAAAAGAAGGAAACTGGGTTAAAGAAAAACCAAAGAAAGTGAGACAAATAAGAAGGAAAATTTTGAATAGAATGAAGATAAGTTCTAAAAAAGAAGGAAAATAGGTTTAAGAAGGAAATAAGAAAAAGAAAGAAAAACAGGAAAGAAGGAAATGTTAAAAAAAGAAAGTAGGCTTAAGAAAAAATGAAAAACATCAGAAAAGATTTTAAAAAAACATGAGGCTTAAGAAAGAAAAAGAAATGAAAGGACGAAAACCTTAAAAAAATAAAAGAAAGAAAGAAAGAAAGAAAGAAAGAGAATGTTAAAGCAAGAAACTAGGTGAGAGATAGAAAAGGAAGATGAAGTTAGAAGGAAAATAAAATGAAGAAATGCATGTTAGAAGAGACACGATTTTTTTTGTTTCTTCTTTTTGCGTTTATCATGGCGAATATCGACATTTTGTGCCTTACTGACATAAGAGTCGAATTTCTTGGTAATTGAATTGCAAACGGTTACATGTAATGCGCGTGAATCTTGATAGTTTTGAGATACGATTCTGGAAGACAAAGTATGATTTGGAACGCCAGAAAAGATTGTGTTAATCAATATCACCACGGGTATGCCGCTTTCTGCCCTGTTCCATTCCCTCTTTAGTGCGTATGTCTGTATATCTCTACAGTTTAAGGGGTCTTACGCATGCATACTATGATTGTCAAATCATGCGTGTTTGCTTATGGATGAATTCAAAGAAAACCGAAGGACAGGAAAAAGAAAGTATGCACAAGAGCTTGTATACTTTAGATATGCAAATAAATACGCCAAAGAGACAGAGACGGAATAAGAGAAAATGTTTCCGTTTTTTTTTTGTTTTGTTTTTTATGTTGTTTTTTAATCGTTTCACCCCAAGCAAGACGGTACCGTCACTGATGCGCAGGGGGCTACATAAGAGAAGAGTGAAAGTTTAAGCAGGGAGAGAGCGAAGAGAAAGATGAACCAGTTACAGGTGTCAGAGAAAGGATAAAAAAAGGATGGGAACACAGGTGTAAAGAACAAGATATACGGGGTGATGTAGAAAGACCGGAGTCAAGTGGATAAGAGATAGGAATTAACATTGCATTGAAATTCCTGGACGCTGTAGCCGTCAAGAAAGCAAGTATACGGAAGGGCGTTCCACGAGAGGAAATGCGGGAAAAAAGCTGATCGAGTAGAATTGTCGGCCGTAATTGGTTTGTAAATGGGTGGGACCCTGTTGCCAGTCTGGTTGCACGAGTGAATACTTAAGGTGGGGTCACCAGTGACCTAAGCCATGCTTGAAATCAAGGTGTCAAATAAACCATAATCACGCCATATTGTCTCGACTACCGATTAGTTGTCATACGGCCATTGTCTGCGATGGACGTTTCTCCAAGAAAATCTTAATGCTGCACAAACACACTGGCAAGCCTTACAGAAAGACCCCGAATATTGTTGGTGTTAGAATTTCAACTGTCAGTCTAATCATCAAGGCGAAGAAACAAACTGGATCCATCAGTATACGTGATCCGGGAAAGAGTGAAAGTTCGTAGGAAGACATTATTCGTTTTATTTCAATTAATTTGTACAAGGGTATATCTATCTATCTATATATATATCTATCTATATATATATATATATATATATATGCTTTAGATGCTCTACTTTTGTATATCTTTTGTACTTTGTATCGAGCACTTTTTCTTGTGGTTGGTTCCGTTTGGGTTTTTTTTCTTTACTGCGGAGTATTGAATGTTTTGTTCTTATTCCGTGGATTTCTTTTTTTTTCTCCCCATTCATCCGACGCCTCAGTGCACCGGATTGTAACGGAATTAGGTTCTGTTTGTTAATGGTTTTTTTAAAGGTTTATCTTAGTATAAATTTACAACCTAAATACTTACAGAGCCTATTTAGTTATTATTTTGATTATATATATATATATATATATAAAGACTTGTACACATATATAAGATGTATGAGGATCTGACAGCCTAATTGCTTCAGTTATGAAACCAAGGTAAACCGCCAGAAGACACACACAAGTGATACACACACACTTTTCGGAACTTTTGAGTCTCTCTCTCTCTCTCTATATATATATATATATATATATATATAATTTTACTGTCAGCTAATATTTGTGAATAAATGTAAGTTCAGACCCTAATTTTTCTTTATAAATTTATTTATTCTTTATATATTCCCCCCTTTTTATCCTTTTTGAAGATTTTGTCTGTGTGTTCATATTGTATATGTCAATATTTTTATGTCTAGTTCAAAGGATGTTCCCTTCCCTTGTTAAATTCTTTAGAGTAGTCTACGTGAATTTAACTTTGACTTTTATTTTTCTAAGGTCTAAATTAGGAAAATAATAAAATTTTAATAGATATTTTCTAAAGTAAATTTTGTAAGATTTTAAAAAATATTATTATTGTCTAAAAACAAGTTTGTTTTAGCTAAAATTTGTAACTATTGCTTTTTCTTAATCTTTTTTTTTTCTATTTTTCAGTTGTTAAAATTTTTGTATGTTAATTCCTACCTGTTTTTGCGTATGTATATATTTCTTCCTCAATAATGTTTGTGTGATTAATTCTGTCTGTGCATGAATCCCGTTCTTCCTTTTTCGTGTGTATAATTTCTTGTTTATTGTATTTATGTATGTGTGATTAAATTCCTTATTCTGTATTGAGTTATGTGTGTGATTTGATGTATTTATTCTCTATTTCCGGTTTAAAAATCCCTCTGCTAGAAATGATTTTTATTTTTCAAAATATTCTGAAGAAATTAATATTTTTATCTTTATAAACGCTCTGAACGTGACAATTGTAAAATATGTGCTGAAATAAATTTTGGATTTATAACCGTTTATAACTGTGGTGAGTTTTCTTCTCAATATATTTGCTCTGGATAATATCACATTGAGTGGTTTATTTTTTATCTAATTGATAATTTATATTAATTAGATAAAATCTTTTGGCTTACCCTCTCCTTTTTCACGGGTTGCCATTCTCTCCTTTCTATCTCTCTCTCTCTCTCTCTCTCTATATATATATATATATATATATATATATATATATATAAAGAATGACTTGATAATACAGAATTTATAAATAATTTTAAAGAATTAAAACATTTTTTTTAACCATGAAGAACCCTTATACCTGTGCTTCATTGATTATGCGAAGGCGTTTGACAAAATACACCACAAAGAACTGATGGAGATTCTCGGCAGCTTGGACATATTTGGGAAAGACTTGAGAGTAATAAAGAATCATTACTGGAGGCAACTGATTGCATACGGACAGGTAATGAATTGAGTAGATATACAAAGATAGAAAGGGGCGTAAGACATGGATGTCTCTTTTCACCGGATCTGTTCAACTTTTACAGCGATAATATTTTGAGGGCCCTAGAAGTTATGCCTGGATTCGTAATCGAAGGCCACAGTTTAAACAACCTAAGGTACGCAGATGATACAGTGCTAATAGCAGATACAGAAAGTAAACTACAAGACCTCCTACAGAAGATAGCAGAAGAAACTGCACGAAAACCGAATGCATGGTCATCAGTAAAAAGGGCAGCCCAAAATGCAAAATACAGGTCGGGGATACCAAAATCAAGCAGGTACAAAAATTTAAATACCTGGGAAGCGTTATAACAGAAGACGGAAAGTGCGACACAGAGATCCGAAGGCGAATTGGCATGGCGAAGGAAGCATTCCAGAAGTTCAGTAAGATATTAAGAAACAGAACAATTTCGCTAGAAACAAGGAAGGCAGTACTGGATTGCTACGTGCTGTCCGTCCTTCAATATGGCAGTGAATGCTGGACAATATCTTCAAAGTTGAAGGAAAAACTAGAAGAACTGAAATGTGGTTCTACAGAAGGATGCTGCGAATATCATGGATCGAGCATATGAGCAACGTTGAGGTCTTGGAAATGATGGAAACAAAAAGGAAATTAATACTGAGCATCAGGAAGAGACAGCTTAAGTTCCTGGGACACGCAAGGAGGAAGGAGGGCTTGGAGAATCTGATGCTAACATGCCAGATAGAGAGAAAAAGAGACAGGGGAAAGCAACGGATAACATGTTTGAAAGACCTAATCAGGTGGATGACGGAACGAGGATTGCATGTTATAACAGAAGAAGGCGTGCTCAGAGCCACCAGGGATAGGGAAATGTAGAAGGCCATGATCGCCTACATACTGAAGGGACAGGGCACATAGAAGAACGAGAAGAAGAAGAAGAACCCTTCAGCCAACACATCATCAGAGGCTGCAATAATTGACGATAATTTTATTAGCCATTTTATTAATTTTTATTTTCTAAATTACGCATTTTATCAAGTTTCAACTTGCTTCAATTTTGTCAGCTCTTCTTCTTAAAAAAAATAAAACTATGACTTATATTGTCAATTATTGTGTTGCCAACAGTACCCTCCTATAAAGTATTGAATGAAAGGTTCCTCAAGGTTTCTTTGTCTCTTTAAAAAAACATCTTTTCTCTTTTAAATATATATATATATAGATAGATAAATAGATAGATGCCGTGTGTTACTGCATGTAAATGTGTAATACCTTTGTTCATAAGCTTACATATGCATAAATGTATAAGACTACACCTATTTATGGACATAAGCAAGAAATTCAAACTTACAGCTGTGTACATGCACACACATAAGCTTTTATAATATATTTTATATATATATATGTGTGTGTGTGTGTGTGTGTGTGTGTGTGTGTGTGTGTGTGTGAGTGTGTGAGTGTGTGTGTGTGTGTGTGTGCGGGTGCGGGTGTGGGTATGGGTGTGTGTGCATGTGTGCATACGTGCGCGAAAATACTAACTTCGTAGCATTGAAATTCATAACCATGCCTAACGCTCACGAGATGGCTTCCCGCCAATTTCGTTGGCCGCAGTACGGGTTGCCAGTGAGGGACGCCATCTGTCTCCTTCCGCAAGGTTCGTCATCTTACACATTGCCGGTGTTTCGGTATATATCGTCATATTGCGTGAACTAACAGCTCTGTAAAATGGGTTCTATTAATGTTATGACAAATTACGCACAAGACACAATCGATTATGCATTGGATTTACGCAGGCGTCGTTTGCTGCTGTCGTTGAAATCGCCCATAATGTTAGTATTGCTGTTGTTGTGTTCTGTCATTGCTTGTGTAGTACGAAGTACACCCGGTTCTCAGCCAGAGACTTCAAGAGACAACAAGCTTTTGCATCTGAAGATAAAAGCAGATGAGGTCTCATGCAATCAAAAAGAAGAAAAAGTGTAACTGTGGTCACTGTATGGACAGAATTCTACCCAAGATGAGAAAAGTAATAGTGGGAATGATTTCTTGCCCCCTCCTCTGATTTCTCGATTCCAGATTACATTCCCCTCTTTAGGAAGGATTCCAGCATCCACATGCATTGCCTGGGCGTTTATGTCAGCAAACCTCTCCCTCTAGCTAGAGAAGTTTTATATGTGTTTTATATGTGTTTCCGTCTCGCTCTACTAAACTCAGCTATCTTTTCTTTCTCTACCGCTAACTTTCCTCTCACCGTTCCTTGCTGGACATTATCTCTGATAATATCAAAAAGGCCATTGCCTCTCAGCCGTTCGCCAACATACTTGTGTTCGGTAACTTTACTGCCCACCAATCCAAGCAGCTGAAAAACTCTGTCACTGATCTTGCTGGCATTTACAACCTGAATTTTGCAATCACCCAGTCTCTCACGCTAGTGGTGGACTTCTCCACACGTTTCCCCAGTATGCCTGAAGCACAAGGTTCTCTGTTAGATCTCTGATTCACTTCTGTCACTGACTCCGGCCATGACATGCAGCTTTGCATTCTTTGCAACCCTGATCGTGATGTAATTTCTGTTCATATCTCTCTCCACTCTCGTTAACCCCAAAAACCTCTGACCAGCAGAATCACTACTATCAAAGAGTGGACTGAGAGGCACTCCGAGATTTTCTGTGCGACGTTCCTTGGAAAAAAGTGGTCTCCTCGTTAAAGACTGCACTTCTGTGGTCTCCTCCTGGGTGAAAGCCGACATCAATGCTTGCATCCCAGCCAGAAAGTTCCATCGTAATCCCCATTCGCTCACCCCTTGTTCTCCCCTGCTTGCTCGGTGGTCATAGCCTACAGGAATCGCTTCTTCCAGCTTTATCAGAGCCACATCTTTTTGCCTCTACTCGTAATGAGTGTAAGAGGGTCCTCAATGACGCTAAGCTGTTGTTTGTTAACAGAATAAAGCAGCACATAACATCTGGCAAGTTCGGCTTCAGTGACTACTGACGCTCTGCAAAAGTGTGTTATACTGCAATAAACCTTTCATCCCTCTTTTAATCCATAAATATGATGTCTTCACAGCTACAGCGGACAAAACTGAGTGCTTTCCTCTCAGATTCTTCTCCAACTCTTTGCTTAATTTGTCTAGAGTATCTGCACCCTAATTTCCACCTAGAATTGAGGCTCAACTGAGTGACGTTTTCATTACCCGTTCGCTGGTCTCTAAAAGAATTTCAAAGCTTGGTCCCGATAAGGCGAGCAGAGGTGACGGAATACCAGTCATCGTCTTAAAGAAATGTGCCCCTGAACGCTTCTCTGTTCTCTACATATTCTACAACTACCGTCTCTCTGCTTCTTGCTTTCCTGCTTGTTTGGAAGTCCTCTTCTGTGGTTCCTGTTTTCAAGAACTCAGCAGAACTCTCAGACCCCTCCAATTGTTGTCCTATCAGCCCCTTACCGATTTTTGGCAAAGTGTTCAAGGCCATCATCAATGCTGAAGTGGTTCAATACGTCATAGTTCACTGCCCATTCTCCGACATACAATATGGCTTCCGCTTTGCCGGATCTACCGCTGGTATGCGAACGACCATCAGTGAGTAGATATGCAAGGCTCTCGATAAGAACGGCGAAGTTCAAATTGTTTTCTTGAATATCTCCTAAGCATTTGACAGAGTGTTGCGCCTTGGCCTTCTGCGCAATCTACAGGGCTATCGTATATCTGGACGCTCGTTTGACTTAATGAAATAATTCCTATCGAATCGTGTAATGAAGGTCGTATTGAACGGGCATGCTTCCAGATCTCAAAGCTCTATACTAGGTACTACGCCTTTTCTGATTTTCATCAACGATCTCCCTGTTATAATCAGATCCCAAGTAAGCATCTACGCTGATAACACCACCATTTACTTCTGCCTTGTTAAGAAATCTAACGATGCTGACAAATCAAATCTTGCTTCTGCTCTCGAAAAGGATCTCCAGTCAATGGTGGTAAAAAACGACTCGTAAATTTAAATGCTTCCAAAACGAAGCTGCTATCCTTTAACCATCATAGAAAATCTTTGCTACTCGCCATCAGCATGGATCACGCTAGTCTCCCTGAAAGCAATACACTGCGCCTCCTCGGCTTAACTCTCTCAGTTAACCTTAAGTGAAACGACTACATTTAATTAATAGCTAAATCTACTGCTAGAAAGGCCGAGACTCTGTGTTGGGCCAGGAAGTGCATTGAATACTGCAATTCATCTTGGGGTTCTCGACAAAATCCAAAAGAGAATCTGCAAAGTAGTCGATCCCGACTTGGCGACTCTCTCTCTCTCTCTCTCTCTCTGACAACATGTGGCTTCCCTCTGTCTCTTCTACAAATACGGATTCTGCTCTGACGGTGCCCCCTCTGCTGAATTTACTCGAGCTACTAGACTAGAATCTAGGTCCCACCCTTTTAGAGTGAAAACAATCAAGTGTAACCTGCATCTTCTACTCTAACAGCTTCTTTTCTCGCATTTCCCTCCTGTAGAACTTCCTTCCGTATTCTTGCTTCCTTGATAGCGACAATCTCCAGGAGTTTAAATGCAATGTCAACTGTCATCTCTTATCTCTATCCGTTCCCCGACACACTGTACTTTGTTCTTCTCCCTTTACACTTTACTATTACGCAGTTCTCTCTGCACCAGTGTTCCCGTCCTTCTCTAACCCATTCTAATGCGACCTGTTTTCCTTTCTATTCACTCTCCTATTATGTAACCCCCTGCTCACCAGTGGCAGTACTGCCTTGCTTGGGTAGAGACAATTAGAAAAAGAATTCATATACAGGGTGACCCCAAAAAACGGGAATTTTTTATGTGTGTTTTGGCAGACATAAGCAAGTGACAGCACTGCAAAACAGTGGCCTCACGAAGTAAAAACTCTGCCATTTCAGTAACCATGGATCAAGATGAATTTCTGTGCAAGTTATGGATGTCAGATGAGGCCCATTTTCCTGTCACAGGTTACATGAATAAGCAGAACTACAGTTACTGGGCAGACACAAATCCTAATGAAGTTCATGAGTGACCTTTTACACGCTAGTAAGATGTGCTGTTTCATTACATGGGATAATAGGACCTTAATGTTCTGAAAATGAACAGGGGATCTCAGTTACTGTCATTGTTTCAACAGTAAATTTCAAGAATGCATTCGTACATGAGGACACCATCTACAGGACGTAATTTTTAAAAAATGAAAATTCCATCATTGTTTCTTAAATAGTATGTTTTAAGGTTTCAATTACTTTGAATAAAATATTTTTCTTCCATCATTCTTGGTTTTATTGGATTGTTGAAAAGTTCCCATTTTTTATGGGGGTGGGGATTGTTACCCTGTATTTCTGAACTGCCTGGGCTTTGATCTGACATAATCTTTGTTCTTTTGGCTCTCATTCAAAAAGTCATAATAACAACAAGTAATGTTTTTTATTTTCAGATGCCACATTCTTTTCATTCTTTTTTTTTTTTTTTTAATCATTTCACCCCGAGCAAGGCGGAAACGCCACTGATGTGCAGGGGGCTACATAAATGTAACAAGATTAATTAGAAAAGAGTGAGGAGTACAAACTAGTTAAAAAGGAACAATAGAAAGCTGAGAAAGCAGGTGCGATGACAGATACATAGGTGGAGAAAGGGAAGGTTATACAGGGGAGGGGAGAGAGCTAGAGTCCAGTGGTTAATAGATGAGTATTGACTTTGCATTTAAATTTCTGGAGGTTGTAGCCGTCAGGAAAGCAAGAATACGGGAGTGAGTTCCACAGGCGGGAAGTGCGAGAGAGGAAGCTGCAGGAGTAGAATTGTCGTCTGCATTTGGCTAACTTGACTGTGAATGGGTGGGACCCAGTTGCCAGTCTGGTTGCACGAGTAAACACCTGTTGAGAAGGCATCAGTGACTTAAGCTCATCCGAGCAGAAGCCATGAAAGTATTTGTAGAAGAGACAAAGGGAGGCCACATTTCGACGATGGGAAAGTGGCTGCAGTCGAGTCGCCAGATCAGTACCTATCACATTACAGACTCTCCTTTGGGGCTTGTCAAAAACACTGAGAAGAACGGCAGGGGCACCTGACCATAAATGGCAGCAGTACTCCATGCACGGACGGATGGTTGACTTACTTAGTTTCTCAAACAGTTTTAAAGATGTAATTTCTATCGGCTGGGCCTGTAACATCTATCAGAAAACATGTCTTTCAACATGATTTCTTTTATTGTGTTTGGGAGGTTTGCTTTGATTTCTTTTTTTTTTACAGTGAGGTTTAGCTCGTACAAGGCCCGTGGGAGCATAATGTTTAACCCTAGACTTTAATAGGTGAAAATGATGGAGGAAATACCCTCTTGGGAAACGGTTTAACAAAACAGTGGTTCACCAGAAAATGGAATACGAAGCGAATGTGCGTAGTTTGCTACATTGTGTGCGTCATGGTGGGTCCTAGTCGTGAAGGTTAGAACCGGCGGAAGCTAAGATTGTAGTTCGTCTAGGCACTTTTCATGGAAGTAGTGATAGAGCAATGAAAATTTTGCTACATCCAACCTGTGGGAGAGAAGTTGGGGGGCGGAAAATAATTTGTCACCTAAAAGAATCCTGAGATGTTTTTGAACTATATCGAGACTAGGCAGCTCCCGTCCCGTCCAAATGTGACAACGGTGTTCTATTCTTGGCCTGATCTGGTTCTTGTAAAGGTAAAGAATAACATTAGGAGTAAGGTTCCCCTATGAATCTGAAAAATCGATGGTTATCTCATCATTCTGTACGACTTTTGATGGCTTTTTTAAATCGTGTCACCCCAAGCAAGGCATTCCACTGCCACTATAGCGCAGGGGGTTATATAGAGGGATTGGGTATAGGAAATGTCAGAAGGAGGGTGATAGACGACTTAGGATGTACATAGAGAGAGAGTCGGAGAGATTGGGTGTGAGTTAGTGTGTTAGGAGGTGTCTATTGACCTTACATTTAAACTCCTGGAGGTTGTAGCCGTCGGGGAAGCAAGCATGCGGTAGGGAATTCCACAGGCGGGAAGTGCGAGGAAAGAAGCTGTTGGAATAGAAATTGCGGTTACATTTCATCGGTTTCACTGTAAAAGGGTGGGACCTAGTTGCCAATCTAGTATCTCGCGCAAATTCACATCTAGGGTGCACCAGTGATTTAAGTTCGTCAGAGCAGAAGCCATGAAAGTATTTATAGAAGAGGCACAGGGATGCCACGTAACGCCGGTGAGAGAGATACTGCAGGCGGTCAGCCAAGTCGGTATCAATCACATTACAGATTCTTCGCCGTATTTTGTCAAGAACCCCGAGGAAAATAGAAGGGGCACCCGACCAGATGTGGCAGCAGTACTCAATACACGGGCGGATGGTGGATTTATATAATTGCAGGATAGATTCAGGCGGAAAGAATTTCCGGGCCCTGCACAGAGCGCCGACTTTCATAGCTGCGGAATTAGCAATGGATTCGACGTAGTCATTCCACTTGAGATCCGCTGAGAGTGTCAGGCCAAGCAGGCGTAGTGATTTACTCTCTGGGGGGCAAGCCTGTTCCATGGTAATGGGAGGGAGGTGCGGTTGTCTGTGGTGGTTAATTGACAGCAGCTTTTGGAAGAATTGAATTTTACGAGCCATTTCTTACTCCAATCCACAACGGTTTGGTGGTCCTTTTCAAGCTCGGCAGCGAGGTTTGCATGTTCTTACTAATTCTCTTTGCAAGGGAGTTTGAATGCGCGATGTATTGATCAATGTCTGTACTGTTATTGTTAAGATGGTGATTATATTGATTTTTACGATAATAACCATCATTCTTTGCCTGCAATCCCGTTTATTCATTTCTTTCTCATATCTTAATGATATTGTTAACTTAATGGTCCATAATATTTTGTATATGTTGATTTTCCATACTAAGGCAACTGTGATATGTTTCTATAGATGAAAACGGGGAATATATAAACGAGGAATAATTTAAGGAAAATGGAAACAAAAGGACATTTATACTTAGAATCAGGAATTTGAGAGTTGAAATGCCAAAGACATATTATGAGCAGGGATGGCTTGGAGAATTTAACACTCACGGGACATGAAGGGACAGAGATAAACAGCAAGCTTGGGTAAATGGATCACCGAACAGGAGATGGGATGGATAGTAAGGGACAAATATAGCTTAGAGCTACAAAGAATAGGAAGTTGTGGAGAGCTATGATCAACCTACTTAATGAGATTGTGTAAATGGATAGCAAAACAGACAAAGGAATCTACAGTAAAAAAAAAAAAGACATATTGCTTAGAGCTACAAAAGATAGGAAGTTGTGGACCACCATAATCCCCAGCCGCCTGATCGGTCATGGCACATAGGATAGAAAATATATGCTGTCTAAAACCGATTCTATTCTAATCATCACTCTTGCAGTTTTTGAAAAGTTGCAATTCTTATTTTGGTATGGAAGAATATGATATATACATTTCTATATATCTAACAATGTAGGGAATTGAATGTCAAATAAAAAATGATTTTATTAATGGAATTATATATATAGTCATCCACAGACAGATCTGTTTCGCTGTATAACAGCTCATCAGTACCGTTAGACACCCGATTGTTTTTTTTTACCCAGGATCGAAACCCGACCGAACTGACATCAGTCGGCGATTATACACCTGAACTATGGGTGCTCGGTAGGAGACAAACTTTCAGCGTGAGATATACCATGTAAACATACGCCAGTGGTTAGAGTGTTCTAATTCATTACTGAATGAACGATGCGTATATGCTAGAGTAGCTAGTGTTTTTTCAAAGTCTATCATTCTTCCAGAGTGCTCAATCAGGGTGTGAGAGCGTAAATAATCATCCGTAAACAGATCTGTTTCGCTGTATCACAGCTCATCAGTACGGTTAAACATTCGATTGCTTTTTGAGGAAATTTTAAAAGTAAAGCCTGTTTCAATTATGTACCGAGGAGAAACGTTAATGTTCTAACTGCAGACGAAAATTGCGACCCTGAGATTCGAAGGCGTATCGAAATGGCCAAGGATGCATTCCAAAAGCTAAGTAGATTGTTGGCAGGAAAATTTTATTAGAAACAAAGAAAAGAGTACTGAACTGTTTCGTGTATCTCTTATTTTATATGGCAGCGAATTCTCGACAATCCGCTGAATGATGTACGAGAAACTTGAAGCAAATGTGGTTCTACAGAAGGATCTGAAGATACCATGGACCGATCATGTGAGCAACCTCAAGGTATTGGAGAGAATGGAAACAAAAAGGAAACATATACTTAACATCAGGGAAAAACAATTGAAGTTTATGGAACACGTAATGGGTGTGCATTGTGGTGCAGTGGATATCGGCTTGGAACGAGAAATTCGGCAGCCGAGTTCGAATTCCAGTTGAATTTGTTGCATTCAATTACCCTTGGGAAAGGTATTAATCCGTCTCCTCCCCCAGTTATGGGTTAAATAACAGGAAAGATTGGGTTCTATAGACTTAGCAGAAAGTAATGGCAATCTACTGCGGGATAAATTTCTGCCCATTCAAGTCTTTCGGGACATGATCGCCGAAGCGTGTATCATGTATGGCACTTAACTAACTAACTAATGAGGAAGGAGGGCTTCAAGAAGCTGATACTCAAAGGGCAGATATAGAGAAAGCGATATAGGAAAAAACAGCACGTGACATACTTGACAGGCTGAAGTAAATGAATGGCAGAGCAATGTTTGGGAGAAGCAACAAGACAAAATATATTAAGAGCTAGAAGCGGCAGGGAGATGTGGAGAGCCATGATCGCCCATGCCCTAAAAAAATTTTAAAATTGTAAATTGCAAAATTACTTTGCAGATCTTATTCTGTTTCTCAACGCTTTTGTTTTTCTTTTTACTGCTGTTTTTTATATCCCACCTTGTTGTAACAGAACATTTAAGAAAGATGAAAGATTGTTAGAAAATTAACGCAGATTTCGTCGTCTTCTTCTTTTTCTTCTTCTCTGTGCTCTGTCCTTTCAGGACGTAGGCGATCATGGCTTTCCACGTCTCCCTATCCTTGATGGCTCTTAGTACGCTTTCTTCTGTTACACCATGTAACCCTCGTTCCGTCATCCACCTGATCAGATCCTTCAAATATGTTATCCGCTGCCTTCCCCTGTTTTCTTTTCCCTCTATCTGGCCTGTTAGTATCAGGTTCACCAAGCCCTCTTTCCTCATTGCATGTCCCAGGAACTTTAGCTGTCTCTTTCTGATGCTGAGTTTTAATTTCCTTTTCGTTTCCATCCTTTCCAAGACTTCATCATTGCTCACGTGCTTGGTCCATGATATTCGCATCATCCTTCTGTAGAACCACATTTCAGTTGCTTCAAGTTTTTCCTTCATCTTTGATGATATTGTCCCGCATTCACTGCCATATTGAAAAACTGACATCACATAGCTATCCAGTACTCTCTACCTTGTTTCTAGCGAAATTGTTCTGTTTCTTAATACTCTTCTCAGCTCCTGGAATGCATCTTTGTGCTTTTGGATATCAGGAATATAAAAGTATAGAAACTGCTGTGACCATAAAATGAGGGGTCAGTTTATATATTGATTGTAATGTGGAACTGATCCACCACTTTATATCCAGCATGTTTCTGCAGAACCACATTTCAGTTGCTTCAAGTTTTTCCTTCATCTTCGACGATATTGTCCAGCATTCACTGCCATATTGAAGAACTGACATCACATTGCAATCCAGTGTTCTTTTCTTAGTTTCTAGCGAAATTGTCCTGTTTCTTAATACTTTACTTTACTTCTGGAAATCTTACTTACCATTAAAAATTCAGAAATCAGTGCATTTTCTGTACATTTTTCTTTGGTTAATTACTTTCTTACTGAGTTAAATCAGCATGTTTACCTAGAAAATATAGCCAAATTTATGACGATACACGACTGATACATTGCGTGTGTTGTTTTATAAAAGATTTCTTGACATCAAATTTGTTAAGACTACTTCTACCAGTAGGATGTGCGTTGTGTTGCAGTGGATATCGACTCGGAACGACAAATCAGAGAGCCGAGTTCGAGCTCCAGTTGAATTCCTTGCATTTACTTCCGCACAAATACCCTTGGGAAAGGTATTAATCCGTCTCTTCCCTCCAGTTATAGGTTAAATGATAGGACAGATTGGGTTCTATAGCCTGGCTGGCAACCAGTCTACCACAGAAAGCAATTGAAACCTACTGCAGGATAATCTGCTCAGTCAGTCATGTCTCTTTTGAGACATGATCGCCCAAAGCGTGTATCACTTAACTAACTGACTGACTGGCTTCTAAAACAATTAGAAAGTTAATACAAAAGACAATAATATAAACCTGAAAGCTGAAACAGGCATATGCACTATAACTTGTACTGACGGTCACAAAAATACATAGGAGAAACTTCAGGTAATTCGAATGAAAAATATGAATATAAAAGAGCCTGTCAATATCCTCTCGCATATGTAATGACTTATATATATATCTATATATCTTTTTATAATCATATCGCCTCAAGCGAAGAATTTTACTGCCACTGTTTTGTAGGGGGTTACATAGGAGGGAAATTTCTATTGCTCGCACTGATAGCATTTTGATAATAACGAACGTATTTCTTCTTCTCGTCCCATTTCGGGTTTTATTCTGCTTAATGCCGTCGTCATTAGAATCGGGATAATGAGCTCAGTCATGCGGCTAATTAACTGAATCGGGAAGTTGTTTGAGAACGTATTCGTAGCCTGTAAAAGTGCGACGCTGGACATCATTAGTTTTTTATTTTAATCATATCGCCCCAAGCAAGGCAGTCTACTGCCACTGGTACTCCGGGGTTACATAGGAGGAAAGTTATGAGTGACAGGTTATAGGGGGTGTCAGGAAGTGGGTAAGAGAATACTGATGAGAGTGGAGTAGACGAAGAAAGGAACATGAGAGAGAGAGAGAGGATGAAGGTTAGTGAGACAGAAGATAACTATTGACTTTACATTTAAATTCTTGGAGATTGTAGCTGTCGGGGAAGGAAGTAAATGGAAGGGAATTCGGGAAGTGCGAGAAAAGAAGCTGTTGGAGTAGAATTTGTGTTTACATTTCATTGGTTTAACAATAAAAGGGTGGAACCTAGTTGCTAATCTTGTGGCTCGAGTAAATTCATGCATATTGTTTTCTTATCTCGCTCATGTTTCTGGACACGTCTCCTTTCGAGCTTAAGAAGCGTCCATACTGCATCACATTATCAACCACATAAGTCAAGGATGTTTTTTTTCAACGGATCTGTTCAACTTGTACAGCGGGAATATTTTGAGGACCCTAGAAGTTATGCCTGGATTCGTCATCGGAGGCCACAATTTAAACAACCTAAGGTACGCAGATGATACTGTGCTGATTGCAGACACAGAAAAGAAACTACAAGACCTCATACAGAAGGTGGCTGAAGAGAGTGACAAGAAAGGACTACAAATAAACTGCAAGAAAACCGAATGCATGGTCATCAGTAAAAAAGGCAGCCCAATATGCCAAATACAGGTCGGGGATATTAAAATTATGCAGGTACTAAAATTTAAATACCTGGAAAATGTTCTAACTGAAGACGGAAAGTGCGACACAGAGATCCGAAGGCTAATTGGCATAGCGAAGGAAACATTCCAGAAGTTGTGTAAAGTATTAGGAAACAGGACAAGAAAGAGAGTACTGGATTGATATGTGATGTTGATTCTTCAATATGGCAGTGAATGTTGGACAATATCATCGAAGATGAAGGAAAAACTTGAAGTAACTGAAATGTGGTTCTACAGAAGGATGCTGAGAATATCATGGATTGAGCATGTGAGCAATGACGGGATGGAAACGTAAAGGAAATTAATACTGAGCATTAGAAAGAGACATCTGAAGTTCTTGGGACACGTAATGAGGAAGGAGGGCTTGGAGAACCTGATACTAACAGGCCAGATAGAAGAAAAAAGAGACAGGGGAAGGCAACGGATAACATATTTGAAGGATCTAATCAATTGGATGACGGAACGAGGGTTGCATGTTGTAACAGGAGAAGGCGTGCTAAGAGCCTCCAGGGATAGGAAGACGTGGAAAGCCATGATCGCCTACGTCCTGAAAGGACAGGGCACATAGAAGACTATATTTATTCCTCTTACGGGGTTTTACTTCGGAATTCAAGATATTTCACATTAATTTGTTTACATATTCGCAAAACGAAAATTTCATCTTAACATTGCAGTTAGATGTTATCATCATTCAGCAAATAAACTTATATAACAGAACGTTCACATCCCCGGTCTCACTATATATATTGCCACATGGGCACCTCGTCGTGATGCAATGGTTAGCAAGCTTGTCTCGCAAGAAACTGCTACTGAATAGTGAGTTCGATCCTCACTGGGTGCCTCATACTTTCGGCCTTTTACCACATCTAATCGATGTTTAGGAAATTTGCTATATATATTGCTACATGTTCCACGAGTGGACAAGCAAGACCTGCAGGTAAGTTTATCATTGAGAGGAATAGCATGCTACTAACGTTCTTCAATATTTAAACGCAGTTGGTCCCGATATTCAATCCAGCCTCGCTCAGACCTTTGTAGAGATGAGAAGCATGACACACTGTCAGTTCCATCGGTCTGACGCTTTTTATTCCTATGAAGAAAATGTGGACGCTGCATTTCTTTAGATTGTCTCCGAATTTTTCTTGGTAATCAGCTTTCCAACTGACCTGCTTGTTCAAAACATTCAGATAAGTGGGTGAAAGCGCTTGGAAAGTTAATTAATAAATATTTTTACATTCCTTATCTGCAGCAAAAGGAACCTTCTAATATCCTTGGTAATTTGTAAGGTTAATTCCAGGGAGGATCTTACTCCGATGAGAACTCTATGTTCGAAATTAACAGAGTATTGTAATGAAAATAAATCGGACAAATTTATAAATCCATCGGAAATAATTTATTTCGTGAATTCATCAGACTGAAATTTTTAAAAAATCGGTTTAAATTATCTCGACGGAGAGGATAGTGGGGGTAAGGAGAAGAAGAAAAACATTTTGTTGTTGAGAGAGGGAGTAAAGTTTACAATGTTAACATTTAAACGCTGATGTCATGGTACAATAGTGAGTTTACGAAAAAATCTAGACCATATATATATATATATATATATATATATATAAATTTGTGTGTGTGTGGGGGGGTGTTAGCTATTGAATATCGTGAAAAACTCATTTGTTTGTGCATGCTTATATGTTGACATCTAAATGCGTAAGTGAGCATCTAACTGAGACACATTCATTGCACCCCTCCGTTTCCTAGTGCTCTTCCCACTACTCTCTCCTACTCTTTATTCTTTTCTTAACCAATCAGATGAAAGAAGCCCATTTTGCATTTTTGTCCATTTTGTAAACTGATTGACAAACATTACAAGTTTTGGATAACTTTTACGGTTGAACTTTCACATTTCATTTTGACCTGAGAAAATCTTTCCACTTCAATTTCACTCTCCATTTTCATCTCTCTCTCTCTCTCTCTCTCTCTCTCTCTCTGTGTGTGTGTGTGTGTGTCTGTGTGTGTGTGTGTGTATTCTACTTCTACCGTATACCTTCTTTCTTTTCTTCATTATTCTTTTTTTCTGTCATTCTTTCCTTCCTTTCATCATTACTTTGTGGCTTCTAGCGCCTTAAGTCATGTGATGTTTCAACGTCACGATTTGATGTCGTATAGAACGAATCAAAGGTAAGCGATTCAATTGCTTTTCTTTTTCCCACTTAAAAAAAATTACCAAAATTCATTTCATTTTTCTCACGGTTTACTGTTTAGGAGTTTGAGGAAGATAGCGTGTTGTCGACACAATCATTTTTTTGTTCTTTTAATTTTGTGACAATGACATCGCATATTTACTAAGCTTAGTGTAGTCAGGCACAAGGCTACAAATTAAAACACATCCTTGTCTTACGTGGTTAATAAGAATCAAACTCGCTAATCTAGCAAATCAGTCCACAATACCAGTTCCTTAACCTCTACGCCTGCTGTATACGTCTGGGTGCGAATAAAGTTATTTTTTTATGCACAGAATTGCCGAAAATTTCTCGGCCAAACAAAAAATCTTTGAAGCGTACATCATATTCAACATCAATTGCTTTTCTTTTTCCCACTTAAAAATAAATTACCAAAATTATTGAATGACCCTCCTCGAAGTGCTTATACCAAGACATTCACCTTATTTATTGAATGACCCTCGCAGAAGTCCTTATATAAAAAAAAATCACCTTATTTATTGAATGACACTCGTAGAAGTCCTTATACCAAAAAATACAACTTATTTTTGAATGACACTCGTAGAAGTCCTTGTACCGAAAAATTCACCTTATTTATTGAATGACCCTCGTAGAAGTCCATATACCAAAAAAATTCACCTTATTTATTGAATGACCCTCGTATTTAAATAATTCAGATTTGATTCGAGCCTCTAGTCTTCTTTTTCATCTTCATGTATTGTTTGCCTTAGAACATAGGCGATCATGGACTTCCACTTGGCTCTGTTTCTCGTAGCTCTCAAAATTCTTCATGGAGGTGTCTCTCCCAAACACCGCGTCACCATCCATTTGCTTAAGCCTATCAAGTGGGACTCAAGCTGCTTTCCTCCTCTTTTCTTCTATCTTTCTTGTGAGCATTAGATTCTCCAGGCCCTCTTTCTTCATTACGTGTCACAGGAACCGCATCTGTCTCTTCTTGATGTGTCATGTGTCCTTAACGACACATAGTTCAGTGGATATAGATGTTGGTTGGTTCCAGTGAATATAATAATACTTAGAGAGTCAATTTAGAGGGAGCTCACTCATAACTGTTAAAAGAGGCTTGACACAAGAAATGAGAATGATATACCCTAGTGATCGTTATAAAGGATTCGGTTCAAAATTCCTAGCACCTGAAAAAGGCCAGAGTGTGCAACCACAGAAACGTCGTATAAATGACACCCAAGATGAGGACAATTGTCCGAATAATGTAAATAGTGTAAGTGTGAGTTTTCTTCTCTTTTGCATCCTTTCCAGCACCTCATTGCTGCTCGCGTACTCCGTCCATTGTATCCTCAGCATCCTTCTGTAAAACCACATTTTTGATGCTTCAAGCCTCTCCTTCATCTTTGATGAGATCATCTCACTTTCATACAGAAGGACAGATATTACATGGCAATCCAGTACTCTTTTCTTTGTTTCCTATGACACTTTTCTGCCTCTTAGTACTCTTAGCTTCTAGAATGTCTTCTTGGAAAGAACAATACAAATACAGAAGGACCTTCATAGACTACGCAAAGGCATTTGACAAAGACTTGATAGAGATGCACGTTAACCTCGACATTTTCGGAAAGTACTTTAGGAAAATCAAGAATCTATATTAGCAACAAACCTCTTGTGTACGGATAGGAAGTGAACTCAGAAGATATACAAAAATAGAAGTGGGTAAGACAAGGATGGGTTTTCTCACCGGATCTTTTTAACCTGTACAGTGAAGCAATTATGAAAGAAATAAAAGCCTTACCGGGATTCGTCATTAGCGGCCACAATCTCAATAATATAAAATACGCGGATGACATGGTGCTGATAACAGACACGGAAAAGAAAATACAAGTCCTTCTACAAAAGGTAGCAAAAGACAGCGAGAAGAACGGACTGAGCATAAACTTCAAGAAAACCGAATGTGTGGTCATCAGCAAAAAGAAGAGCCGAACATGCCAACTACAATTCGGATAAACTAAAATAAAACAGGTAAAGAAATGTAAATACCTGGGAAGTGTTCTGACAGAGGATGGAAAGTTCGACACGAAGATCCAAAGACGCATTGGCATGGCCAAGGACGCATTTCAGAGCCTCTAGTACTTCACCCAAAAACTGTAGAAGTGTAATATGAAACTACAGAAGAGGATTACTCACCTTCTTGACAAAGTCATTAATGTTACGTCTTTAATCCTGCAAAGTGACATTTCCACAGATATAGAAGAAGATATTTGGATCATGACGGCATTTACTTATTTTTTTATAATCATATCACCCTAAGCAAGGCATTTTACTGCCACTGTTTTGCAGGGGTTTACACGGGAGGCAAGTTATGAGAAAAAGTGACAGGTTATGGCGGTGTCAGGAAGTGGGTAAGAGAAGGATGGTTGTGTCCATAAAGTGAGGCATCACTTTATATATTGATTTTAATGTAGAATTGATCCCCCACTTTATATCAACATTATAACAGTATACAATTTTTTATAATCATATCGCCTCAAGCAAGGCAGTTCACTGCCACTGTTTTGCAGGGGGTTACATAGGAGGAAAGTTATGAAAAAGAGTGACAGGTTGTAGGGAGTGTCAGGAAGTGGGTAAGAGAAGGATGAGAATACTGATGAGAGTGGAGTGAACGAAGAAAGTGGAATGAGAGAGAGGATGCAGGTTAGTGAGATAGGAGATGACTCTAGACTTTACATTTAAATTCTTGGAGATTGTAACGGTCGGGAAAGCAAGTAAGCGGAAGGGAATTCCACAGGCGGGATGTGCGAGAAAAGAAGCTGAAGGAGTAGAATTTCGGTTTACAATTTATTGGTTTTCACAATTTATTGGACCTAGTTGCTAATCTCGTGGCTCGAGTAAATTTATTTATAGGGGCACCAGTGAGCTAAGTTCATCGGAGCAGAAGCCGTGAAAGTATTTGTAGAAGAGACATAAGGAAACCACATTGCGCCGGTGAGGAAATGACTGTATCTGAGCTGCCAAGTCGGGATCGATCACATTACAGATTCTTCGTTGGACTTTGTCAAGGACACCTAGGTGGATAGCAGGCGCATCCGACCAGATATGCTCACCCAAAAGCTGTAGACGTGTAATATGAAACTACAGAAGAGCATTACTCACCTTCTTGACAAAGTCATTAATGTTACGTCTTTAATCCTGCAAAGTGACATTTCCACAGATATAGAAGAAGATATTTGAATCATTACGGCACTTACTTCTTTAAACGTTGTAGATATGGCTGCTAGACCTCATAAGTTGTACACGTCAGTGTTTTACAAGCAATTGCAAATCAGTACTACGATTAGGACAGGAGATTTTATCGGGAATTTGTGCACAATTCTGATTGGCTATTAATTAAGAAGTAATCTCAAATAATTTTCCGATTAGAAAGTATTCCCTAAATCACTTCCTGGTTAGGATCAAGAGATAATACCTAATTCGCTTCCTGCTTCAAACCAGGAAGTAATGTCTATACAAAAAACCCTGTTACTGAATGAACTATTTAATTAATCGGTTACTTTCCTACTACGATTCTTAGATTGCAGTCTTATTTGTTCATGTCTTTCATATGAGGCACTCAGATATCGTTCTTTATTAAGCGATCGTCTTGCCTCAATCTTAATACATATTTTCAAGGATGTTTGTACGCTGCTGTTTTAGTTGCTATTTTTAACAAGTATAATAAAAAAAAACATGTGCGTTTTAGTGCAGTGGATATCGGCTCAGAACGAGAAAACGGAGAACCAAGTTCGAATTCCAGTTGAATTCGTTACATTCACTTACGTGCGAATATTCTTGAAACAGGATTAATCCGTCTCTTCCTTCCAGTTGTGGGTTAAATAGCAGGACAGGTTGGGTTCTATAGCCTTGGTTGGCAACCAGTCTACCGCAGAAAGTAATGGCTACATACCACGGGAAAGTCTTCTGTCCAGTCAGTGTCTCGAGACATGATCTTCCAAGCGTGTATCACGTACGGCACTTAACTGACTGATAATCAGAAATCCTTATTTTGAAGAAAAAGTTTTAACACTTTCAATTAGCGTCTTTAGAGTTTTCATATCTTTATGAAGACTAACAGTGTTTACAAGCTATTCATTGTGTTTATTGTCGCAAGCGTTTTCGAAAGTGATCATTCTTCGAAAGTGGTAGAGAACATCGGGCTTGATAACGGTGCTCTATTGCACATGCTTCATTAATTGAATATCTACTAAAGCTAAACATATATAATAGGCATGTTTTATATGTGCACGCCAGTAGGAATGTCGGGAGACAATGGACAACTTGGAGCAACATTTGAACCAAATTTCGAAACAAGCTAGGTTGATTTCTATTGCATCAATTTGCTTTGCTATTAAAATGTCATTTTCATCAGGTTGATAGATAGATAGATAGATAGATAGATAGATAGATAGATAGATAGATATAAACGGGGTGAGATAGATAGATAGATAGATAGATAGATAGATAGATAGATAGATAGATAGATAGATAAGAACAGACTGTGATAGATAGATAGATAGATAGATAGATAGATAGATAGATAGATAGATAGATAGATAGATAATTTACCTTGTTTTCTGCGAAGGGTTGAGTTTCTGGTTCTTTCTAAAGCCTTATTCATGTTCACACCCAGTAACCCATTGTGTCCGAATGGAATTCTCTCCTAGCTTGAGATGAATTGGATACGAAAATTAACAATAGACATGAAGAGCTGTACTATAAGCGTCTGCAAGTGTTCTTAGCTAGGTTTTGTGTTTTTTAACACCGATAAATATCGAAAATCGATAATCGAAAAAATAGGGTTATAGAAGGAATGGTCCGATTTTAATCAAATTTGATACACTCATAGACAAAGACATAAGAAACGATATTCAAAAGTTTCAAGGTTGCAGTTCTTACAATAGTGCAGAAAATTGATAATATATATATATATAAAAGGCAAGATGTTTGTGTTTGTGTCTGTTTATCTGCCTGTATGTCTGTATTTTTTCCAGCCTTTTTATTTTAGTTTTTGCTTCGGGTTTGGCTCTAAGTAGGTATAATTGTAGTTCTTAGTCTCAGCCATGATACCATTTACTCAGAGGACTTATTTAGCCTTCAAACTTCAGTTTACGACAAAAAAAATCTTATTTGATATCGATAGCAGGAAATCAAAATTTGAGTTACATCCATTTATTTTTCTTTCAGTCTACGGTTTCACTTTAATTGGAAACAACTATTGCTTTTTAGTCTTTCGTGCCAACGTTCAAAGAGTCTGAGCTCCAGGACCATGGATTAGTTTTAAAAATTTCATTACACTCGTGCAACGCCGGGCTATACTGCTAGTATATAAAAATATGTAATATATGGAGGATGCTAACTGATCTTGTTGAGGGAGATGCTAGTTGTGTTTGTGTAGAAAACACATGTATCCAAGTATATTTTTCTAGTAACAATACTGCGAGTAATAAATGAATGACTCAAAACACTATAAAAACAAACGACATATGTACTAACGACAGTTTACGATGAACATAAAATTAGTTAACGTTTAAAGCCTAATTACATGGAAAACATTTAAACTAGAGAATGTATGTTCGTGGAATGTGTGTAGGATTTTTAAAAAAATGTATTTGAAGTGAACTGTACCTCAGTTGGGGACATTTGGTTTCCACATCCAACTACATTTTGTAGCTTATGTTTTAAAAGGAAAAAAGAAAGGCTGGTCAGATATCATTGCCTTTTTATAGGCTTAATGAGCGTCTCCTAGCGAGATGTTTTAGTAATGTAGGTTAACCCACAACCTAATTTAATATTTCATAAACCTCCTGATATTTGAATATATATATATATATATATAGTGATGATCATCCACGTATACTGTCTTAATATGTATAGGAAAGAATATTAATAAAAAGTTTTGAATTTAAAAATGTACTTTTTTTGAACAGTATTTGTTTATTTTTATTATATTTTATATTTCAGACCGCCCTCGGTCCTTCATCAGAAACAACTGATTTTTAAATTTGAATTAGAAACGTATTTCACGATAGCGTTCGAATATTTTTTGTTTACATCACGTGGTGTGTTTTTTCACAACATGTGGCACGTCCGTAGAGAAAGTCTGTTTGTTTTAGATAAAAATCAGTTGTTTCTGATGAAGGACCGAGGGCGGTCTGAAATATAAAATATAATAAAAATAAACAAATACTGTTCAAAAAAGTACATTTTTAAATTCAAAACTTTTTATTAATATTCTTTCCTATATATATATATATATATATATATATATAATTTTATCCCATGCAAAAATAATTTAAATGTTAATTCCATAAAAAATTCAAAAACATCTTTTACTCACTTTAGTTTATTTGAGATTAAATTACATCACTCAGCATCTTCCATCATTTACCTAGCATTTCCAGTTAACCTTGTGAATGTTTATGAGCGTCTGTTAAATTTAAAAATATTGAAAACAAACTACATTTCACTTTTGTTTATAAATATTTGTTGCAAAATAAAATAATTATATTTTTACAAACAGTTTATGTCGACGACATTTGTTCCTTAAAGAATTTTTCAAGGCATATGTGGAAATTTTATTTCGTAACCTGAAGTAACGGAAGGACAAAAATAACGTTAAGCCTTAAAATTTTTAATTAGAAAATGCTCAAAAATATTCTAAAAACTTAATGTAATCTATCAGAAACTATGGAAGAGCATAAGTGATGTAATTTTCAACTACTTAAACGAAAGAGAGTTTGTTGCGTAGGGGGCTGGTTAATTTTTCTTTTGTTCGGCCTTGTGTCAGACTTAACCGAACTCCCTACAGCCTACGATTTTTATGCAGAGTTATAATCATCAGAAGTTTTCATCAGAAGGTTGTTTGTCGGTTGGAATGTGTGGATTAGTGTAGAAGAGTGGAATAATAAAATATACATTTTAAATGTTAAAATAGAAATTTTTTTTTTTTTTTTTTTTTTGATCATCTCACCCCAAGCAAGGCATTCCACTGCCACTATTGCGCATGGGGCTACATAGGGGAAGGTAAAGAGAAGGAGTGGATAGACATAGGGAATGTCAGGAGAAAGGTGATAGATGAGTAAGGATAGCGAGGATGAGTGTCGGGCAGATGGGAAGAGTGCTTGATAGAATGGGAGCAGGTTAGTGTGTTAGGAGGTGTCTATTGACCTTACATTTAAACTTCTGGAGATTGTAGCCGTCGGGGAAGCAATTGTTTGGAAGAGAATTCCACAGTCGAGAAGTGCGAGGAAAGAAACTGTTGGAGTAGAAGTTACGGCTGCATTTTATAGGTTTCACTGTAAAAGGGTGGGATCTAGTTGCTAATCTAGTATCTCGTGCAAATTCGTATTTAGGGGGCACCAGTGATCTAAGTTCATCGGAGCAGAAGCCGTGAAAGTATTTATAGAAGAGACACAGCGAAGCCACGTCTCGCCGGTGGGAGAGAGACTGCAGGCGGTCTGCCAAGTCGGTATCTATCACATTACAGACCCTCCTCTGAACCTTATCGAGAAGCCCGAGGAGAACAGCAGGGGCACCCGACCAGATATGGCAGCAGTATTCAATGCACGGGCGGATGGTAGATTTGTAAATGTGCAGGATAGATTTAGACGGAAAAAACTTCCGGGCCCTACACAGAGAACCGACCTTCATAGCAGCGGATTTAGCAATGGATTCGATATAGTCATTCCATTTGAGGTCCGCTGAAAGTGTGAGACCAAGGAGGCGTAGTGTTTTACTCTCTGGGAGGCAAGCCTGGTCCATGCTAATGGGAGGTAGGTGAGATTGTCGATGATGGTTAATTGAGAGTAGCTTCGTTTTAGAAGCATTAAAATTTACTAGCCATTTCTTACCCCAGTCCAAAAATGTATTAAAAGGAGGAATAACATAATTTATAGAAGTTAATGTTCACTGAGAAAGTTAAAGGTATCAAGAGTACGTACAAAATGTTCTAGTAGTAGTTGTTGAATTAGATAAGGAGAAAGAGAGAGAGGACAATATCCGAGTCGTTTGAAGTTGAAAGTCGCATTTTAGTGTTGTCTTTCTCGCTGCTTCCGTCTGACTGACTTAACAGACGTTGATGAAGTCCTTTTATTGTAATCTAGATATTTTTGCACTTACACGCGAAGTCCTTTTGGTCTTGAAAGTCGCTCCAATTCATCAAAATCATTTTAACATCTACTCGCGAAATCTGGTTTCGACTTTTTCGTTAAGCACATGGTCAATCCTTTTTTCTATTTGGGAAAACCAGGGTTTCACATATCGTTGTGGATTTTTGTAAAAGTGAAGAAGAGAGTTGGTTTAATTAATTTCTTATCTGCTACAAGTTAACTTTGTTGTTGCCGTTGATTTTTACATATGTCGCCAATTTATTTATATTTTTACTTACGTGCATCAGCATCGTTCGTTTTTTTTTTTTGTTTTTTTATTGTGTCAACTTCACAGTAAAGTAGGGTCAGTTGGGCATTGTGTGTGATAAAAAATACTCCGTTAGAAATTTGGGAACGACATAATCTATTGCTTGGCATTCGCACCGGAAGCTACAATACAAACATTTCAGAGTGTTTGGTATCAATCTAATGACAGTGCAGTGGATTAAGAAAGAGTTGGATGAGTCCAATGGTGATCACGGACGTAAAGCAGCTTGGAAAACTGACTCTGATCGTTCTGAATAAGATAAAATTTCCCAAATTTGTTTGTAAAGACCTCAGACTCAACACAGAGACTTTCTTCAAGTGCCTTGAGGAGGTAGTGCTGCCCTGGGTCAAACGAGTGCCTGCACCATGCCACAAAAGCAAGAGAATCCAGTCATGGCTCTCATTCAATTTCCTCGACACCATCACCCTTACTAACTCCTCAGACTGCAAACCCCTTGATTATAATGTGTGGTGTGCATTTGAGCGAAAGACTAACAAAACTGACCCGAAATCGTCTGGAGGGCATGGCTGAAGCCAATGATGATTTTATTGAAATTTACTCTTTTCGTGTAATTTTGATAAATATATTTGCGACAATGTGGTGCAGTGGATATCGACTCGGAACGACAAGCCAGGAAGCCGAATTCAAATATCACTTGAATTCCTCGCATAAATACCCGTGCTAAAGGTATTAATACGTCCCTTCCTTCCAGTTACGTGTTTTATAGCCTTGGCGGCAACTAGTCTACCGCAGAAAAAATGGCAACCTACTTCCGGATAATTTTCTACTCAGTCAGTCATGTCTCTTTCGAGTGTGTATCCCGTATGGCACTTAACTGACTGATCTGATAAAGGAGATGTCAGTATTATTTTCATTTTTGAGTCATTTAGACGACAATTTGTCCATCGGGCCCTGTATATATTAGGTCAGTCAGTTAAGTACCATACGTGACACACGTGTGGGCGATCATGTCTCGAAAGAGACATGACTGACTGGCTAGAAGATTTTCCTGCAGAAGATTGTTATTACTTTCTACCATTGACTGGTTGCCAAACGAGTCTATAGGACCCAATCTATCCTGTTATTTAACCCATAGCTGGAGGGAGAAAAGATAGATTAGTACCATTCAAAGTTGCGTAAGTGAATGGGAGTAATTCAACTGAAAATCGAACTCTGGTCTTTGATTTCTCGTTTCGAGCCGATATCCACTACACGGCAACGCACATATATCTGTGTGTATGTGTGTGTGTGTAGCTTTATGCCCATATTCTATATAACTCCAACCCGTCTTACAAATTATCATATGAGTCCTTTTCTTTCTAAAGTAACTAATAACAACATTGAAAATGCAGAAAAAACAAAAAAATCTCCAAAAATCAAATGCACAGCAACTATAAGCAAGATGAATCTTAATTTAGTAAAGTTATAAAGAAATGCACAACTCCAATTGACAAAGACAAGAAAATTCAATTAATTATCCATTTTAAAAAAATAATAATATTTTCCTTGCAAGATCTAAATTACAGAGAACCAATTTAGATGTCCTTTAAATAACTGCGTTCTTTATCATATCAAATTCGTAAATGATTACATTAGATCTACAATAACATGTTTAACAAGAAAACTCACGTTATCTTTCTTTGCCCATAGCTCTATTAGTTCTTTTTTAAACAGACATGGAAACCTACCAAACTCTATCCGTAACATCATTCAGTCAAATAAGTGCCATACGTGATACATGGGCGATCATGTCTCGAAAGAGACATGACTGACTGGGCAGATGATTATCCCGCAGTAAGTTGCCATTATTTTCTGCGGTAGACTGGTTGCCAGTCAAGGCTATAGAACCCAATCTGTCCTGTTATTTAACCCATAACTAGAAGGAAGAAACGAATTAATACCTTTCCCAAGGGTATTTGCGCGTAAGTGAAGGCAAGGAATTTAACTGGAATTTGAACTCGGCTCGCCGATTTCTCGTTCCGAGCTGATATCCACTGCACCACAACGCACATCCCTTCGTAACATACTCGTCGATAATATAAATATAATTACATCTTCCACATGTAAAAAAAAAGATTAACAAAATGGAAGCATTATTAATAAAATAAGAAATAACACTCAGTCTTATCTCGTATGAACACGGCCACAATATGCAAGGCGTGTTTAGAAAAAATAAACATTGCTATAACTTTAAATACACACATCTCGTATGAACACGGTCACAATATGCAAGGCGTGTTTAGAAAAAATAAACATTGCTATAACTTTAAATACACACATCTCGTATGAACACGGTCACAATATGCAAGGCGTGTTTAGAAAAAATAAACATTGCTATAACTTTAAATACACACATCTCGTATGAACACGGTCACAAACTCTATCCGTAACATTGTTTGTAAAGACCTCAGACTCAACACAGAGACTTTCTTCAAGTGCCTTGAGGAGGTAGTGCTGCCCTGACTGACTGAGAGGAAAAAGGATTATCTTTTACGTATAAATTTGTTTCCTTATATATATATATATATATATATATGTGTGTGTGTGTGTGTGTGTGTGTGTGTGTGTGTGTGTTCGGGCAGTATTAAATGTGCACGGGTATACACACACATGCATACTTGGATACCTATATATCCATATATTCAGTTAAATGCAATATAAAATTCATTTTTGATAATGGTAAAAAGTATAGCCGAAAGAGCTTTGATAAATAAATCATACGGACAATTTTGATATAATTTATGTGCTTATATAATAATATATAATAATAATATATAAGGTCACATGAAAAATTAAATAAAATCTTAACCATAGCACCTTGACAATCATTTTTCAAGAAACTTATATAAAAGAGAGATTGCTGCCTAAATACACAATATATATATATATATATATATATATATATGTGTGTGTGTGTGTGTGTGTGTGTGTGTGTTCGGGCAGTATTAAATGTGCACGGGTATACACACACATGCATACTTGGATACCTATATATAAATATGTGTGTGGATTCTCTTGAATCTTTATATATATATATATATATATATATAATTTCATGCTTACGTTTGACATGTACTTTCATCTTAGGTGTACATGTCAATCCTGCAGGCTTTTGTTTTTATCAAAACAAATTTATACGTAAAAGATAATCCTTTTTCCTCTCAAAGATTTGTATGCAATTTAACCAAGTCGTGAAAACAGCAGTCGATCCACACACAAAGAAACAGTGGATCGCGCGTGCACCTTGCCGCACAGATGCTCGCATTTATCTGCGCAAAGAGTAAAAGAAATATTTCAATAAATAGCAACAAATATGGATGAAAGAAAACCAGACAAAATATGATCGTGCGTCAAACAGGCAACCTTCATGGCTGAGGAAGTTGTTTATCTTCCATTAGTCGATTTTCGAACCCAATTAGAAACAAAATCAGAATGTTGAATGCTGATTTTCACGGTCTATTTTTTTATTTGGTATATCTTTTCAAGGTGTGCGTAGTCATGGCTCTCTACATCTTCCTGTTTGTTCTTATTCTAATTAACTTCTGAATTTTGAGAGTGTTATTTGTCCCAAAAATTTCTTCTGTCTCTTTTTGATTGCAAATTCTTTTCCGCTCTACTCTTCTTTAAACTTTCTTATTGCTCATATGTTTATGCTATGATATTTTCAACATACAACTGGTTCTGGGTCTGACAATAAACTGCATCCGGCAGCAAAGCCTCTAATTTTCGAGGTTGGGAGGAGCATGGAACCACCTCTTAATTGCTGTTGTTTCTAGGTCCACCTTGACAAGCGATGTTAGGTTCTCCACTATGGACAAACAGTTTAACTCCAAACTTGGATCAAGACTCTATGAAAGTATAAAACTAGACTTTTATAGTAAAAATTCCAGTAATAAATTTTCGAAGGAAAATAAAATATTTACCAGCAATACATCTTGGAAAAAAATACATTCCAGATTCACCTGACTCTCAACAAAAGCCATTTTATAAAAATACATCAAAGAAAGCTGTTCTACAAATTTATTTCTTACAAAGAATATATATTCTATTCATACAAATATATTGTAAAAATCTTGTCAGCATTAAATAACCCATTGAGGTTGATATGTTGTAAATCAGACCAAATTAAATCAAATCCACATACGCCATTAGATCTTTTATTTTTTTTAACATCTTACCGCAAGCAAGGCATACTACTGCCACTGTTGCGCAGGGGGTTACATAGGGGAAAGTGATGAGAAAGAGTGACAGCTTATAGGGGGTGTCCGAAAGTTGGTAAGAGAAGGATGACTGTGACCATAAAGCAAGGGATCAGTTTATATATTGATTGTAATGTAGAAACAATCCCCCACTTTATAACCATATTATTATAGTATAGATTTTTTTTTAATCATCTCACCCCAAGCAAGGCATTCTACTGCCACTGTTGCGCAGGGGGTTACATAGGGCAAAGTGATGAGAAAGAGTGACAGGTTATACGGGGTGTCAGGAAGCGGGTAAGAGAAGGATAACTGTGACCATAAAGCGAGGGATCAGTTTATATATTGTTTGTAACGTAAAAATGATCCCCAACTTTATACCCACAACATAATAGTATAGTATTTTTTTAATAATCTCACCCCAAGCAAGGCATTCGACTACCACTGTTTTGCAGGGGGTTACATAGGGGAAAGTGATGAGAAAGTTATAAAAAAAAGTCAGGAGGAGAGTAATAGACGGATGAGGATACCGAGGATGGGGGTGGAGTTGATGAAAAAAGTGCTTGTGAGAATGGATGCGAGTTAGTGTGATAAGAGATGTCTATTGACCTTACATTTAAATTCCTGGAGATTGTAGCTGTCGGGGAAGCAAGTATATGGAAGGGAATTCCACAGGTGGGAAGTGCGTGAAAAAAACTGTTAGAGTAGAAATTGCGGTTACATTTTATCGGTTTCACTGTAAAAGGGTGGGACCTAGTTGCTAATATAGTAGCTCGTGTAAATTCATACCTAGGGAGCACCAGTGATCTAAGTTCATTGGATCAGAAGCCGTGAAAGTATTTATAGAAGAGGCACAGGGAAACCACGTCACGCCGCTAAGAGAGAGTGTCTGCCGCCGAGATGCCCCTTTGTTTCTTCAAGTCACTTTTCCACCGTCGAGAAAATTGTCCAGCATTCACTGCCATATAGGATATTCGATATTATATATCACTTCAGTGTTATTGTCTTTATTTCTAACGGGGTTTTCGGTGAAGTTGTTATTGTGCGATTACTTCATTTTGTTTCTTTCTAAAATAATGATGTCGTTGATTTTAAATTAAGTCTGCGTTACACGAAATTAATTTGAAAATATTTCCCAAGAATCGTTGGTAACCTACGTTTTAGACCAACTCAACAAATATTTTGTCTACATTTCATTCAAAGTTTTGAGTTGAGACATTAGCTAGTGTTTGATTGGTTGCGAGGCATATTAATCGGCCAATCAGAATAGAGAAGATTTTTTATTCTGTATTTATATTTGAGATGAGTAATTTTCAATAACCTTGGAACTATTTCGAACCTTTGTTCTCATCTTGGTTGATACAGATGTTATAATAGACATACATCTTATTTTACCTAGGACTTATTTGGAATGTTTAATAGCTTAGAAACTAACTGACTTGAGCCATAATGCTTGAATTAGGTTTCATTTGGAATGTTCAAAACCTTAGCAACGGGTTGACTTGAGCCTTCATGTTTAAACTTTGTCTCATTCGGAATGTTTAATAGCTTAGAAATTAATTGACCTCAGCCATCATGATTGAAGTAGGTCTCATTTCTAATGTTTAATAACTTATAAATGGAGTGACTTCAGCCATCAAATTTGAACTATGTGTAATTTGGAATGTTTAATAGCTTAGAAATGGACTGACTTTAGTCATCATGTTTGAACTAGGATTCATCTGTAATGTTTGATAGCTTAGAAACGGACTGACTTCAACTTTCATGTTTGAACTAGGTTGTTTGGAATGTTTAGGAGATTACGAACGGACTAACTTCTGCCTTCATGTTTGAATTAGGTTTTATTTGGAATATTTAACTGCTCAGAAACGGACTGACTTTCGCCTTCATGTTTGAATTAGGTCTCATTTAAAATGTTTAATAGTTTAGAAATTGACTATCATGTCTAAACTTAGTCTCATTTTTAATGTTTTATAGCTTAGAAGTGATATAAACCGCATCGTCCTATATATATATAGTGAGTTAGTGATTAACAGATTTAGCACGCACCACAATAACCTTTATGACAGACGCAATCTATGTTTAGTTGAGAAAATAAAAACTTAAAACAATCATGAGTAAAATTTACTTTTGAATTTAAGAAAAGAATTTAAATTTAAATGCAAATGAAGACATAAATTTAAATTTAGATACAAACTTCCTCATAATTGAAAATATTTTTTAAATCGTTGTTTCATTTTTTCTTATAAGCCATGTAATTAAACTATATTATGTAATAAGTTCCAGTTTTTACATCCATTTTCCTTCTAGTTCTATCGTTTTAATTCCTGTTTTTTATATTTTCCCTATCCTTACTTCCGTTTTTTGCACAAACACAAACAAATACATTTATTGGTGTTAAATTTACCTGTCGAAATGACCATCCTATTTAAGAAAATTTAAATTTTTATGTAATATATATATATAAATATATATATATATATATATATATATATATATATTCACATATATATACGAAGAAGCATATATATATATGTTTGTGTGTGCGTGTTTGTATATGCATATACACATATATTTTTTATTTAAAATTATATATATATATATATAGATATAGATATTAATCATATCACCCCGAGCAAGACGGTAACGCCACTGATGTGCAGGGAGCTACATAAAAGTGAAAATATTGAAAAAAGAAAGCCGGAAACCACATCCTAAACAGGGAACAAGGAATGAGCCTCTACACCTGTTCAACAGACATGGGTGGAGTGTGAACCGGGCGATAGTTTAGTCTATCTACTCCAAGTGAAAAAAAAATAAAAAATAAATAAAAACGAAAACAGTGAAATGATTGGAAAAAAGAAAGCCAGAAACCACATCCTAAACAGGGAACAAGGGATGAGCCTCTACACCTGTTCAATAGACATGGGTGGAGTGTGAACCGGGCGATAGTTTAGTCTATCTACTCCAATATATATATATATCATACATGTAAATTGATATATATTTACATTTTATGCGTAATAGAAATATTGTAAGTGCATTTATTTCGATTTACATAAATGCAGATAGATAGATATTCACTTATGTGTGCGCATGTAAATAGCTATATGCATAAGTATGTTACGTACATGACGCATGTAAACATATATATATATATATATATATACACATTTTGTATGAGAAGCTTATAGTTATATATATGTGTGTGTGCAGATATCAGACATGCTCTGTCTGATACAAGATGACGTGCTGATAGAAATAATGGTTCATATCGAACTTACATTTCCGGATAGAGGTCAGAATGGCCACTCTGCTTTGGCGCTAAACGATCGGCCTTTCTCGAATAGATCCGACCATCGAACGGAAAAGCAAGCGAACTGCACAACGCTGTCACATTTTCCTAAAGAGTGAAGATTATCGAGGAAATGGGAACCTAATGGAGACAACGGTTGCAATGGCGGAATAAAGTGAGTGGAAAAACGCTAATGTCAGATACTTGGTATACTGCTGAGAGAGAAGAGCAATGCTAGTGAATTTGGTCGGTGTAAAAGCTAATATATTGTTTCCATAGAGAAAACGATCAGGAATTTGATGTTGTGAACGTCGTGGCAAATCTTGGTAATGTCCATGATTCGGGAGAACATTATCAGAGTGATGTTGACTAATATTAATAAGGGCAAATATTAGTGTGAAAATTCCACAATTTTGCTATTTGAATTTTCTGATGAATTATAATTTTAAGTTAATGATTTAGTAAGTTCCTTGCGAGTTCTACAACCATAACTTTCCCGTAGAAATGTCCCTATTGTATAGTTAAAAAATTGAATTCAGCGACTTTGTAAAAAATATTGCAATAACTATCAAATATATAAATACAGCTCATTATTTAAATAATGACATGCATTCTTTAAATTAAAAGATTTGAAATTCACAATTTTCTATTTCACTGAAGCAGACGATAAAGACGCTAGAGTCTCTCTCTTTCTCTCTTTCTTTTTTTCTTTCTTTCTACTATTTTTTTCTTTCCTTAAAAACAAAGAGCTCCTTTAATATATATTTTATTCAGTTTACCGTTTCAATCAAGCAGGAATAATCTATTTTTATGTGAATATATATTAGACTAAGCTACAAAACTAAGATACTATGGAACAAGTAAAATTATGTGATGATAATGAATGTCAGCAAAGGCCTATTATTGTAATATAACAATCTGGCCCCACCCGAGGAAGGCTGATGCAAGCGAGGGTGTTTCCGGTCGTTGAAAGGAACGGATGTTGTTTTGACCTTATTTCCGGCAGCAGCGGAAATAACTACAGAGGCAAACAGAACAGGTGTCTCTGAGAATTACGTGGGCGTGCGTGGGCGAGGCAAAACCGGAAGAAAAAGTCCCGGTTCTGGAAGATTATAAAAAGACCTCGTCACACGGATTCGCCAGTAGTAGTAGTAGAGGAGCAACAGAGATCGGCCGGTGAAGAGAGACACAACAGATACGACTACACTCCCGTCAACCCATTTGAAGCGCGTTCTCTCAATTCTCTGTTCCCTATTCTACACGGTCCATCGTCATTAATAAAAATATAACTTCATATTTTTATATATATGCGTGTTTGTTGTTTGTCAATATACAACAGACGCATAATTGGTGCCTAGTGACTTGCTGTTTTGAGACAACAAAACAGTTAGATGCGAGCTGGTTGCCACGGCGACGATTGAAATTCAACGGACTTAAAACTACCAGATAGAAAGAAAAAAGAAGACGAAAATATATAGCAGCCGCACGACTATAGACATCAGCCAAGGTAGGTGACTCTTTGATTTGATAGTGTGTGTGTTTTCTGCTCGTGTTTATAAGTCTAGTTAGAAAAAAAATGGAACAGCATACTTTTGCCGATCTGACCCTAGAATTGAGAAATATGGATTGTTCGGTGTCGAACACATTAAGGGTAGAACGGAGGGGGTGCAGGACTACATGCAGAGAGTAGTACGCCTAGCGGGAGTGCATAGGTTGGGGTTGACGGGAGGAATAAAGTTGAGATATTTACCTATCTGTAAGTATAAAACATCTGAGTTAATGATTTTTTTTTTTTGTTAATATTTTACCATATATGTGAAGTGAGTTTACTGGTATGTTGCTTAATTAATCTTACTTTTATTGAGTAAGTGAAATGTAAAATCATGTAAAGGAAGTTTCTTCTACTCTTTAAAGTGGATAATTGGATTAACTTGTTGATAACAATGTTTTCTTTGGTTTGTGCAGTGTTAGGTTTTCTTTTTTTTTAATTTCTTTTCGATGACTGTACACTACAAAATGATTTACATTTCTATGTTTGTGAATTATGCTTTTGTGCAGGTTCCCATCAATTCAACATCCTCTGTGAATTTTCATTTATGTGACTTGGGAAATATCTTTTGAAGATATATTAATTTCTGAAAACTTTATATTGACACGGATAGACCTGCAGATCCCACAGTTGATCGGAACAAAAAGAAAGAACAACTGAAAAGTCTTGTAGACTTATTGGCTGATATGCTATAGGATTGGGAAAGAAGCAGTGGGAGGATTAACGATAGTTTAAGTGAAATAGTTAGGAAGATACAAACGTGGAAAATTATTAATAGTATCTAAAGCATAAAGTAAATTATACGTCTCTGGTTCAGTGGTTTGGTCCCCAATTACGCAGAAATTTCCCAATTTTTCAGTGGACACCATGCCGGTAGAATTGCGCGATATGGAGGAGATTCCTATCCGCAAACTAGTAAATACCTTGGAACAGATACATATGGAAAGATTTAGTGAAGGATATGAACAACTCCCGAAGAAGTTGACGATAGGAGTCATTGCTGGCATAGTCGGCGTTATGATAATCCTTGGAATAATAGCTAGGAAGCGGATTTTTAAGTGTGAAAGAAGCAACAGTGCTTCGGGAAAGGAAAGGGAGTTATCCGTTGTGAATAGTACTCCGGGGTCAACGGGTGTTCAACACTCAAATGTCTCTGCGTTAAACAGAGAGATGTCAACAAATCAGATATGCTTGGATTCGAATCCAGAGGAAGTAGTTCAAGGAATAGAAAACATTGTACAAACTAAGGAACTACGAGTCACGGGTCCATTGTTTTAGACTAAATTAATATAGATGAAACCTCTAATCCTCCACAAGTAAATTGCATGCGGATTAACGTTGGAATCAGGGTAATTTTCTTCATTTTCTATTGAACATTTCTCGGTCAGACTATGAACGATATGTACGGCAGATAATGGCCATTTTTCTGTGTTCAAACATAGTATGTTTGAAATTAAATTAAATTAAATGAAGTTACATGTGTAACAATAAACTCGAGCAGAAACACGCATGGTGTTGGTCAAAGGTCATTTACTCGATGTCAGTTTGGAAACTGGGGCGCGGTTACCACCTATAATCATGTGGTTATGCATCGAGGCGTCTACGCTTATGGACAGAGTCGAGAAAGAAAATGAACATTTTTAAGAACTTTGCCCAATTCTGTGAAAATGGATATTAAAAAAAAAAAAGTAACAAAGAACAATGAAACATCGAGCTGGTAGAACAATTTTCACGATGGACACGAACATTGTTGGGTTGCCGATGTAGGCTCCCCTATATATTTTTTTGTTGTTTTTTTTGTTTCGGCATGCACATGTTTTGTTGTTTTGGCGTGCACATGTTTTATACAATTGTCGGGCTTGTGTGGCATGGGGAGGAGTGTGAGGGTGTTGCGCTTAAAATGTTCTTAGGTGAACATTTTGGAAAATGGGAGGGCGAGGAATGTAATATAACAATCTGGCCCCACCCGAGGAAGGCTAATGCAAGCGAGGGTGTTTCCGGTCGTTGAAAGGAACGGATGTTGTTTTGACCTTATTTCCGGCAGCAGCGGAAATAACTACAGAGGCAAACAGAACAGGTGTCTCTGAGAATTACGTGGGCGTGCGTGGGCGAGGCAAAACCGGAAGAAAAAGTCCCGGTTCTGGAAGATTATAAAAAGACCTCGTCACACGGATTCGCCAGTAGTAGTAGTAGAGGAGCAACAGAGATCAGCCGGTGAAGAGAGACACAACAGATACGACTACACTCCCGTCAACCCATTTGAAGCGCGCTCTCTCAATTCTCTGTTCCCTATTCTACACGGTCCATCGTCATTAATAAAAATATAACTTCATATTTTTATATATATGCGTGTTTGTTGTTTGTCGATATACAACATTATGATAACGAGAGGAAACAGAACATATGGCAGCATGTAATGGAATAATAACTACATCTGAGGTTGTCACTATAAATAACATGGGGTAATGTTTTCAATGTGGTGTAATGGTTTCGCGAGATCAATTTCTATTGGGTAGTGAGATCAATCCTTACTCCATACATTTGGCCTTGTGCCACAACTAAGTTTTGTTTATTTAATAATAGAGAGGAATGTGTTTTTGTGATTATTGTGTTATTTGTTACAGTATACGGGTTGTGCTTCGGATTAGCTGGAGTAGGATAGACAGTGTTGGCTAGTCCTTTTCCTCGCAACACCTTCGACCTTATGCCACATACAAATGTACTCATTTGCAAAATAAATATGTGCCACAAGAGAGGGCACTTTGACGCGGTATAATGGTTTGCAAGTGTTTCTTTCGTCTCTTAGAGGTTACCCCAAAATTGTGTTACACCAAATCTACGCTTAGAAAATAATTTAGGTACTTCGACATGTTACAATGGTTGTCTTGCTACATCAGTTACTACTGAGTGGTGTATTCGATTCTTCCTGGGTGCTCCATAATCTAGGCCATATGTCACATTTAAGATATGCTTAGTAAATCTCTATGTGTCGTAGGGAAATCTGATGGTTTAGCACAACTGTCAGTCAGTCAGTTAAGTGTTCCACCTGAACACAACCGCGTCGGACTTTCTGTCTCCAGGCAGACGAGGCTATGCCGAAAGACAGAGTATCATCTGAGGAAAAACAGACAGTATGTAAGTTCTACGGAAAATTTTTGCCCCAGCTCAAAGGCTCAGAATTTCCACGTTAAAAAATGTCACATTCGGCCTCAGTGGGAAGCTTACTGGTAAATACCAGGTAAATTGGTTGATATGCCGTTAAACAAAACTCAAACTCAAACATCTTTGAAGAAAATGAAGGTTTTATTTGAGGCACAATGATTTAGCAATAATGTCCTTTTGCCATCCAACTTGTCCATATAAAATGTTTAAATATTCATTAAATTATAGATTTTATAAGGCTGTGCTATCACTGATCACCGGAATGAAAACCTAACGATTTTTAACCTAAACTTAATCTTTTAAACTCGTTTTATCAATGACTTAGAAATTAATATTTTATGCCATTATTTATCATGCCAAACCCAAAATTTCAAATTGAATGCAATATCACGTTCTTAAATCTGGACCCACCTAATGTGTCAGTTCTAACAAAGAAGTTAAAAGATAATATGTTTTTGTGAAGAATCATTTGGGCAAAATAATTCCCAGCTCAATTTCGAAATCTTCAGTTACTTAATGTGTTACAGTTAATGAAGGTGGAATTACAAGATGTAATAGTACTGTATGAAAGGTGATTGTGATAGCAAGAAGTCAACTATATATATATATATATATATATATATAGTCATCCGCAGATTGATGTGTTTCGCTGTATCACAGCTCATCAGTACGGTTAGACAGCCGATTGCTTTTTACCCAGGATTGAAACCCGACCGCATTGGCGTCAGTCGGCGATTCTACCTCTGAGCTATGGGCGCTCAGTAGATTGAGACAGACTTTTTAGTGTGTACATTATCATTATACACACGCCCAATAGCTGAGAGTGTTCTAATTCATTGCTGAATGAACGATGCGTAGATGCTAGAGTAGCTACCGTTTTTCAAAGTCTACCATTCTTCCGGAGTGCACAGTCAGGTTGTGAGAGCGTAAATAGTCATCAGCAGACAGATCTGTTTCGCTGTATCACAGCTCATTAGTACGGTTAGACTCCGATTGCTTTTAACCCAGGATTGAAACCCGACCGAATTATATATATAGTCATCCGCAGACAGATCTGTTTCCCTGTATCACAGCTCATCAGTACGATTAGACATCCGATTGCTTTTTACCCAGGATTGAAACCCGACTGAATTGGCGTCAGTCGGCGATTCTACTTCTGATATATCTAATAATATATATATATATATATATATATATATATATATATATTGTCAGTCAGTCAGTTAGTTAAGTGCCATACGTGATACACGCTTTGCGCGATCATGTCTCGAAAGAGATATCTTCAGAAATTATGGGGTAGAGATAAAATTGGATAATTCATATTTAAAATAGACACTGAATTGTATTCATTAAACAGTATGTATTACGTTTACCGGCTTGCGCATTCGAAAAATTTTCGCAAACAAGAATGCGTTCTCGAGCGGTAACACACACTGGTTTCCCGTACAAAGGAGCCTGAATTTTTATTTTTTTTAGTGAAGGCTTTTATATTAGGCGTATCGACCTGCGCATTCGAGAAATGTTTACCAATATTTCTCGAATGCGCAGGTCGATACGCATAATATACACATTTAATAAATAAAAATCTGACGTTTATTTCAAATACGAATATCCACTAATAATAACGTTATAATAATAGAAATGTCGAATTGAAACAAATCTATTAACTATAAATTTATACACACACACACACACACACACACACACACACACACACACACACACACACACACACACACATACACACACACACATATATATATATATATATATATAGTGTTTATGATATGTCCCGGAATAGGTATATATATATATATATATATCATTCGCGGTAGTCATGTGCTTAAGGCAAATGTAACTGGGTAAAACAATCTAGTACGTAGACGTAATATACTGTGCTCGTTGTATGCAGTAGCCTGAGACGTAGGCGTAGTCAATAGTCGCAGACCTCTCGCGGTAGATCTCTAGTGGAAGACCAATAGACCTCTGGATCTCCTCGCCTTAGTCTATATTTATGGCTGACACCAGCTAATCACATTCCAGTGAGGAGTAATCAAGGTGTATACATATTCATTGCCTATTCATTACATCAGTTTGGTTGTGATGATGTTTAGTGTCAAAATTTTATTTTTTCAGTGGTTTACTCATAAAGATATTTTGGCATGCAGTTTTTTCTAGTAAAGTGCTCGATGTCGAAATAAAGGTAGGACATTCATAGGATTAATGTTGTGAAGAGTCATTAAAGCACTACTATGATATCCCCACTGCTCAGGGCATCTTTTTAAACTGCTGTTGTGTCCTGGTTTTATTCCTATTTATATGGAGCTTGGTGTAATTTAACATTTTTATATCTGAGTGGTTCTACAGATGGTTAAATAATTTTGATTGCTTTTGTTGTGTTGATTCTTTGTGTGTCGTATTATAATCCGCGACACTACAGCAGTTGAAAAAAGTCCTGGGCCGTGGGGACATCATAGTGGTGACTTCACAAAACTTCTGCTCAGAAAGAATTAATAGATTTATTTTTAGTCAGACATTTGGGTTTTCATTATTTATTTATTTACTTATTTTACTTCAGATGTGATTGTTAGTGCTTGCCGGTGTTTATAATTGAAATAGACGACCCATGTTTTTTTACTTTGTTTTGTTTTGTTTTGTTTTATTTTATTTTATTTTATTGTTTTTTTAATCGTTTCACCCCAAGCAAGGCATTCCACTGCCACTATTGCGCTTGGGGCTACATAGGGGAAGGTAAATAGAAAGAGTGGTTAGATATAGGAAATGTCAGAAGGGGAGTGATAGATAGTTTGGGGGATGGGAAGAGTGTTTGAAAGAATGGAAGCGAGTTATTGTGTTAGGAGGTGTCTATTGACCTTACATTTAAACTCCTGGAGATTGTAGTCGTCGGGGAAGCAGTCATGTGGAAGGGAATTCCACAGTCAGGAAGTACGAGAAAAGAAACTGTTGGAGTAGAAGTTGAGGTTGCATTTTATCGGTTTCACTGTAAAAGGGTGGGATCTAGTTGCTAATCTAGTATCTGGTTTTGATTTTTCTTTTTAGAAAACGGCCGTTTCTCCCACAAAGTTGGATGCTTGCTCGAACTTTGCCGGTGTGTGGAATACGTTTTCTTTATTACCTCTTCTTAAAGGCACAATTTAAAATAAAATATAATTTAATATAATATCATAATAAACGAGGTCCATTTCAAACACAAATACCCACTAAAATAATGTTTTAAGTAATAAAAACATATTTATTGCTACAATATTTCTAATTCTTGTATAAATCTGTAATCGCTTTTAATTTTCTCCACGTGGATATGTAGGGTGTAATGGATAGTGGCTTAGAATGTGAAATAGGATAGTCGAGTTCGAATTCCAGTCGGGATTGTTGCATTCACCTACTCGCAAGTGGATTTAGAATAGATACCTCCACCCATTTTTAATACCTAAATTTTAATTTTAAAAATAAATAAGTTATCTTCAAGCTTTAAAATTAACTTTAAGTGAAAGCCAAGAGATTGAATTTTAATTTCAGAACGAAAAATGCACGGATGTATTTTAAACCGAAATTATATGGATTTTAATCTTTTTTTCTGAATTGAAAAAATAAAATTAAAATTTCCCACCATTTTTGATTGATCGACACATTGCGTAAACAGTAGCCAAATTTCTGTTTTAAAAATCTTGCAAAAATAAAATATACCTCACTGACAAGTCATTTAAATCAATTTTTAAAATTCAAACTTACCTTTATCTGATTTCAATCAAGTAATAATTGCTTACTGCCAGAAATTTATAATAAAAAACTTTTCAACTCCGGTAGCCCTCTTTTATCTGCGTTATCGGGGTGACGAAAGATATGACAGCTGGAATTTGTCAAGGAACGCTAAAAGGGTGCCAACCACACGTGCCAAAATTTTAATTAGGTTAAACATTAAATTTTCAACTTTTAATTTCTTTTTTTTTTTTTTGTTTTTAACTAAATAGTAAAATTTAAAATTTAACTTTCTATTTTCAGCAATTATATAATATTTTATAAATTTTTATGGAAATATGTTATGACTCCTATGGAACATCGTACTTAATTAGATGGAACAACGTAATTAATAAAATGAACATATTTGCACACAATTTTTTTTTTAATTAATTTAAAATTTCTGCAAAATTAATTTTATTAATCTTTTCAATTTTAGATAGGCAAACTTTAGGTCTTAACTAAAAAATTTACTCGCAATCAATTCTCTGAAGATTTTTAAAATATTTTTAAAATTTTATATGTTAATATATATTAATATATGTTAATATATGTATTAATATATTATTAAATTTTTTAAAAATAAGAAAAAAGGAAACAATTCTTTTCAAATTTTATTATTACTTGAAATGTTTTTTATCTTCAAAGTATAATGTCCTCAATAGTTATTATTTATTCTAGCAATTAAAAACTTATCAAATTAAATTAAATCAAAGTTTTATTGCATTTTTTATTTTACTCTTCGGAGATTGCAAACTTAAAATTAAAGAAAAATAGATAATTTATATTCCTAAATGAGTCTTGCGTTGAACTAATTAAACAAAAGTTAGTTATCAGTATAAAATTTATTAAGATTTCATGGATTGACGTGGTGGGGGTAACAGAGGTTAAAAAAATAGTTCTATCAAGATTTTTAAAAAATTATCATTTCAAATATAATTTCATTCATTTGTGAATGAGTGCTAAAAGTTTCATTAAAATCCGACAATTATTTATTTTTGTGAGAATTTCCAAATTAATGTGTTCGTCGCCGAAAAAAATGTGGGTAATGCAATCATTTGGTTTCCATTGCAAACAGTCGTAAGGTTTCTTTAGCCGCTAAATCAAATCAAAACAAAACTTTCTGACAAAATTTCCAAAATGTTAGAAGGAATTAAAACTTTTTTTTTAAATAATTAAAAATTACTTTGATCTTTTCTCTTAATAATAATATAAACATTTTGAAGAAAAAAGTTTGTTTTATTAAGTTTGGGACCTTTTTATTCATACTATGCTGGTTTGTTATCGATTTGACCGGAGGTATCTAATAGAACAGACATTGATCCATCTCCTCTCCCTAGATATGGGTTAAATAATAAAACTTATATCTGGAAAAATCAGTTCAAAATAAGTTTCATTTTTAAATAACTCAAAAGAAGCTGATAAACAGTAAATAAAAACAACTCAATAACTTTGTACGTACATTATTGTCCAAATGTATTCTCAGTATTGTTTATCTCCTAAGCTTAGATTGAGCACAGGTTTGCATGTATGAGATATCGAATTAGGAATTAGGAATCGAATCAATGATCTCCACGAAATGTTGGGTATTTTTATTGTTGGTAAAATTCGCCATAATTTATGGACCAAACGCAGGAATCAGTGTATTTATTGACTAGCATCATAGCCCAGCGATGCCCGTGCAGCTCAGAACATTTTAGTAGTAGGAGACCTTGTTGCCCTGATTGCCGCAGCTTTAGCGGTCATACGCGCTAACCGAGCTCTTTTTTTAGGAGGCAGGTGAAAAAATCTACAAAAACTGAGCACACCTAGAGTGAGTGCCTGTTACTTTAATCGAAGATGGCTGCTAAATTACTTGGAACGCAATGTTTACAATACTCACGCAAACATCAAATCTCGTGATGCAATTATGTTTATAATATTAAATGAATAAATTGCTTTAAAACTCGCTTATATAAAATAATAATTATATAAAAATTGTTTTTAAAAATTAAATATAAAGTTTCATTTTTTTAATAAAGAAATATTTTAGTAGTGTTTGACACATGTGATTTGATTTCTGTGATGTAATTTCACAACCATCTTAGATCTTAGATGTTTTACGGAGTAAATGTAAACAATCGGCTCCATTGGCCAAAAAGTGCGAAAGGGAAAATTGCTGAATTTAAACTCAAAAAAGTAGGTGTCGACCTGGCTTCCCTGTTGATATGTGTCCCTAGAAAGTTTGAACTGCATAGCTTAAAAAATCTAGGCGTGCATAGGAAAAAGTCACACACAGATTGCCTTTTATATATATAGATTATAATAGAGAATCAATCTCCCGAATGTATATTATATAGCAACAACAGTCCATGATGGTCCCAAAGTAAGGGATTGAAGGTAATGTTGACAACGTTCCTGGATATAGAGTATCCTCTTGACATCTGTTGACCATGTCCGTCATAGTATATGGATATAGAGTATCCTCGCAGCACGTAATCTGTTCAATGAAACAACGTCAAAGATTATCACTAACGAATCATACACTCTCCAGAATCGGATTTGATATCCAATACTCGGAAAAATATCGCTGCCTTTTATGCACGTCGCATTGAATATTTTGAGCTTCCTGATTGGTTAAGCCTTCTATTGGTGAACTATAAAATGGGTTGGCTCATGAGTGCCTGCACAGTATGCATGAGTACCAAAGAATCCAACATTTATAGCATGGTAAGGGCCTCAATTTTAAGTTTTAGAAAGATCTGTATAAAGCTTGCTGAAAGAAAGTTTAAAACTCTAATATTTCATCATTTGATGATATTTTCATTAGCTCGTTATGAAGATATGAGCCATGTCACTTCAGGACGTAGGCGATCATGACCTTCCATGTCCCTATCCCTCGTAGCACTTAACACGCTTTCTCCTGTTACCCCACCCAAACTCCGCTCTGCCATCTACTCTTCAAATATGTTATCCTCTGCTTTCCCCTCCCTCTTTTCATCTATCTAGCCTGTGAGTATCAGGTTCTCTAAGCCTTTCTTCCTCATGACATGTCCTAAGAACTTCAGCTGTCTAATCCTGATGCTCAGTGTTAATGTCATTTTTGTTTCTAAAACCTCGTCATTGCTCACATGCTCGATCCATGATATCCGCAACATCCTTCTGTAGAACCACATTTCAGTTGCTTCAAGTTTTCCCTTCATCTTTGATGATATTGCCCAGCATTCACTGCCATATTGAAGAACTGACATCACATAGCAACCCAGTACTCTCTTCTTTATTTCCATCGAAATTTTCCTGTCTCTCAATACTTCTGGAATGCGTCCTTGGCCATGCCAATTCGCCTTCGGATCTCAGTGTCGCACTTTCCGTCTTCTGTTAAAACAGTTCCTAAGTAATGTTTTTGTACTTGCTTGATTTTAGCATCCCCAACCTGTAATTGGCATTTTGGGCTCCTCTCTTTGCTGATGACTATACGTTCGATTTTCTTGTAATCCTTTCTTTCGACTTTCTTCATCTACCATTTTTAGGAGGTCTTTTCGTTTTCTTTCCGTGTCAGCTATCAACACTGTATCATCTGCGTATCTTGCTTTTATCAATTATATAACCATAAACAAAAGATTCAGAAACGCAGTGGTTGTTGTTCAGATTGTGACCGTCAATGACAAATCTTGGCATAATTTCTAGGGTCCTCAGAATAGTCTCGCTGTACTAGTTGACTAGATCTGGTGAAAAGACATATCCTCGTCTTACGCCTCTTTCTATTTTTGCATATCTAGTTTGCTGCCAGTAGAGGTTCTTGATGACTCTGATGTCTTTGCCAAATATGTCGAAGTTGCTGAACATTTCTATCAATTTGTGGCATACTTCGTCGAACGCCTTGGCATAGTCTAAAAAACACTAGTAAACTTCATTTTTCATTTGTATTGACCTTTCTGATAGCACCCTAAGCATAAAAATTGCATTCCTTGTTCCAGTGTCCTTAACAAAACTGCACTGTTGTCCTATTTTGGTCTGATTCTATTTTGCGCTCTATTCATCACGATATGGACAATGAGTTTCGTTGTGTCTCACCAAACTGATTGTTCAGTGGAGTTTGCATTCGGTTGCACCTGGCTTCTTAGGCAGTGCTATGAAAATTGATTTGTTTAGGTCACTGTATATTTCATTTATTATTTCCGTAATTTTCTCTATGTCCAAATCTTCTAAAGCTGTCAGCATCTCTATTACAATGCCGTCTGGTCCTGCTGCTTTGTTTCTATTCAGTTCGGCCATTGCAGCTTTCACTTCAGATTTTATTATTCCGGTCTTTGTTAACTATCGGTTGCTCTCTCTTATCGTGGAAGAGATCTTTTATATATTCTACCCATCGCTGGAGTATTTCCTCTTTCTCCAATATAATCGTTCCATCATTGGATTTTATACATCCTGTTGAGGAGCATGTTCTTTGTCCTGTCAATTCCCTTATTTCTTTATGTATTTCTTCTAGTCTTGCTCAATCTTTCTACTTCGGCACATTTGTTATTGAGCCATTCCTTTTTAGCTTGTCTGCACTTGATCCTTATTTCCTTTTGTAGTTTCTTGTATTTAGTTCCATGTATTAGCATAGTTTTCTGTCTCCTTTGCATCTTGTCAAGAATCTCTTCAGTCATCCATTCGTTTTTTTTCTTCTGCGTCTGATTTCCTTTGGGATCATGTTGTTTGCTGATGTCACTAGCACTTCTTGAAGTGAGTCCCATTTTGAATTTCCATTTCCCGTTTGTTCTTCATATTTGTTTCTCCCGCAGTGTATTTTTTCTACAGGTCGAGGTAATTCAGGAGCGTGTTGTATAAGGACTCTAGCACCTTTAAATGAAAGAGTGAGTGGGACCTTGATAAAATTATAAAGTTCTCACCACTCAACCCAATCACACAATCACACAATTCCTGCTATTAATAACATGCTTGGCTATTGAAGACCCGGAAGTATTCACAAGTTGGCTAGTACATGCGGCTGAGTCCAAAATTCTGGGAGGTAACTCCTGTTTAACTTTTGATCCAGACGCTGAGATGTTCTGCCTATGTAGTCGCAACCGCAACCACAGCGAAATTTGTAAATTACAGAATATGAAGTGGAGGTAAAACATCCTTACGAATGGAGGAAAGAATTTGCTGTGTAAAAAAATATTACACGAACATTGGCAGAAAAATAACATTTGCCTATAGACTGAGAAATTCGCCTAGCTAAAACCTCACCATCTGTTCCAATATAAGATAGTCGTAAATAAATTGAACATTTTTTAACTACATGTGACGAAACCGTATAAAAATTATCGATGATATGAATCCAAATGTCCAAAGAATAACCCTTTTTGGAAAGTGTCATTTTAATAAAGTCCATTTCACTGCGAAGAAAGGAACTGGAACAAATATTTAAAGCCCTATAAGCTAAAGTTTTAATTAAATTAACTTTACGTTGACGTGGGCAAAATGAATCCCAACGTATATATAGTCCAGAAAAAGTATCCTTTCTAAATACCGAAGTAAAAAAGCCAGTACGATTCCTATGGACGAGAACATCCAAAAAAGAAAGACAGCAATTTGACTCCTTTTCAACGGTAAATTGTAAGGATGAATGAACAAAATTAATAGAGAGAGGAAAGTGTCAGCTCATTGTTAAAAAGACAAAAAGTATCATTGATCATTGCGAGATAATATCAAAGTCTCGCAATAACCAACAAAAATATTAGCCAGCATTGGACCCAAAGGGGAACCCAACATAACCCCGTCAATCTGTCGATAAACAATATCATTGTAACTAAAGTCGACAGACAAGGTGGCGAACTTCATAAAATCAACAAAAACGCTCTCCGAAAAATCTGGAGGAGACAAAGAGGAACGGTACAACATGTCACAACATATCTCTATTGTCTCAAATATAGGAACACAAGTGAATAGGAAACAAATGTCAAATGAACACATGAAACCACTACTAGGAGAAACATTTTGCATAGTTTCAACGAATGAAAACGAATCTTTAATACAAAAACTACTAAAGTGCAAAGACACAGGTTGTAGCACTTTAGAGAGCCAACTAGCGACCTTATGCTGGGATGACCCTCTTTCATCTAAAGGTGCTAGAGTCCATATACATCAGATCCCGAAGGTCTTTTCTCTGTAAGCAGAGAGAATGCCTTTTGGGTCTGAGTGTGATTGTGCTCTACTTTTTCTTGATTTTTTTGCTTAATTCTCATTTCATCTTTTAATTACGATTTAGAAAATCCCAGAAATTAAAAACTTCAGAAGCTCTGGGCAAAACAGGTTGTTTGTTGTCTTAGTTTTTAGTATGCTATCGAAAATCAAATTATTTCTTGCTGTTATAAAATTGTGCTCTGTGAAGAATCTTTTCACACACACACACACACACACACACACACACACACACATATATATATATATATATATATATATATATATACGAAGTTTTACATAATCCGTTACGAAATGGATTTTCTCCCATATCTTTTTAATTAAAGTATCTCTCTTCTATTTCCTTAATCTCATAAAAAAACAACTAAAATTGAACGAAACTAAATATTACCCCAAAATTACTGATCATTGACAATAATTATCTTGTAATCTAAACTTATTTATAAATGGAACTGTGTGTGTGTGTGTGTGTGTGTGTGTGTGTGTGTGTGTGTGTGTGTGTGTGTGTGTGTGTCCGTTACCTATAGACTCCGAAACGGCTGAACCGATTTTCTTGAAAATTTACACAGTTTTACTATAAGCGTCTGCGAGTGTTCTTAGCTAGGTTTTGTGTCGAGGTACTCCCGTTAAATATCGAAAGTCGATAATCGAAAACATCGGGTTATAGAAGGAGTGATCTGATTTTAATCAAATTTGATACACTCATAGACAAAGACATAAGAAACCATATTCAGAAGTTTCAAGGTTGCAGTTCTTACAATAAATCGATTATATATATATATATATATATATATATATATATATATATAAAAGGCAAGATGTTTGTTCGTCTGTGTTTGTTTATCTGCCTGTATGTCTGTATTTTTTCAGCCCTTTTATTTTAGTTTTTGCTTCGGGTTTGGCTCTAAGTAGGTATAACTGTAGTTCTTAGTCTCAGCCATGATACCATTTACTCAGAGGACTTATTTAGCCTTCAAAATTCAGTTTACGACGAAAAAACTTATTTGATATCGATACCAGGAAATCAAAATTTGACTTACATCCATCCATTTTTCTTTCAGTCTATGGTTTCACTTTAACTGGAAACAACTATTACTTTTTAATCTTTCGTGCCAACGTCCAAAGAGTCTGAGCTCCAGGACTATGGATAAGTTTTAAAGCTTTCATTACACCCGAGCAGCGCCGGGCTATCCTGCTAGTAAACTCATAATGCTATTAGCATTCATTATATTTGTAATGATTTCTTTTGATTATGTTGCTTATAAAGCATCAAATGCAAAGTCCAATTCTCTTACATAGCATCAAGATCTTAGTCTCACCTTGAAAAAGTCTTGATGTCTGCTGTTAAGACTAAATTTCCACTTTTTTATGCACCACTGTTAAGAACAAACTTGTGTCGCATTCTTTTTCACGTAATATTGCAAATAAATGCACAGTTATATTATATTTGGGCGGGGAACATTAACACGTATCAGAATCTAAAATGTGTATATGAATAGGTATCTATGTCTTTCTACGTGAAAAAGGAAAATTTCGTGAGTTTGATAAGTAGTGACTTATACGGCATAGACTAAATAAGATAGCTGTATTTACCTTCATGAAAGACTGAGGTGCTTTTACGAACGAGAAGATTAGGACGGAAAAGATATGATATATGAATTGGCAGATGGGAAAGAAGCGAACAGACACAAAGTGTTCTAGAAAGCTTCGTTCTGTTTTTCTGTATGCATGTGGTTGTAAGTGTGGAAGACGTACGTACAGGAGTCGGTTGTGGGAGGTGAAGAAAAGCGGAAGAAGAAATAAGACGTGTTCTCAGGCAGAGATCTTGTAACAGTATAATACCTATTCAGTTTCTCACTGTTTTTGTTGTTGTCAGAGAAATTACTTGTTAGGACATAATGGCAGCAGTAATGACGGTGTCAGTGCTTATGGCCGGGGTTCGCGGATGAGAGGTTGGGATCTACATTCAGGGTCTGGAATTTGAATACAATACCGGAGAATAGGCGTCGGGGATGAGCAGGGTTAATCTGACTGTCGTATCAGGACAAACGGGGAAGGAGAAACGCAGGAAGCGTGTTTGTTTCGCTTGCCATTATCTTGCGTGAGTCTGCTGCCTCGTTCTCGTTACAACGCCTAATGTATCCAAATTTTTCTTACTTAAATGCATTTGACAGCGTTCAGCATTTAGGTAACCGGGAGACTCAAATCATTGTTCCCATCTTCATCTGCATCGCCAACCACTCCACCTCTTATCTTTTAGTTTTAATAGAAGATTTTCAGCACGTACTTGATGTACTTACAACCCAGAAGAGAAACAATGTATCATTTTACTTAGTTAATGATGCCAGCCTTATGGTATATATCTCAGTTGTACGTCCGCTGTGAACAATCAATCGGCGTTTAGCTTACTTTATATCTAGAGTTTTTGTTTTCTACATATACATAATTTTACCTGCACACGACCGTTTGAAATCCTGTCGTCTGGGAAAGTAAATTCTCTCCATATTTAGTGGATTACTTTGTAGCTATTTATGCCTCGACTGTTTTAAATGCAACAGAACCTAGTAGCTATTGGCCGACATAAAGAAGAAAGATTTCTTATTGTGTTTATTCAGTATCGACGTTTGTTAAAATCAGGTTTTCTTTTAATATATATTCTTATATATATATATATATATATATATATATATATATACTGAGACACTGGATTACCTCCCTTATTTTTGAACGTCCAAAACTTTTGCCAGAGCGTAATAATCAAATGATGCACCCTTGTTTTATCCAGCATTGTATTTTTCTCCACATAATAGCATCTATTTATAATATATATATATATATATATATATATATATATATATATATATATATAGTGTATCGAGGCAGCAAACAATTTTCTAAACATATACTGTTAAATATAAGAGACAATGAATGTCTATTATGTTTAATCATAAGCCGTTCTTAGAAGCAAATTAATAAAAATTATCTAAATGTTGGAGAATTTTTGTCTTTATTTTCAACTGAAATTAAAGCCAAAATACGACGTTTAAAATGGCTCATAATAGACATTGATTGTCTCTTATATTTAACAGTATAGGTTTAGAATATATATATATATATATATATATATATATATATATATATATATATATATATAAGATGGCTCGCCTGAAATAGGCCTATACTTCCGAATTCCCATGAAATAACCCGTCTGTCTTCATTTTTCTTATATTTGCTCTATATGGATTTATATGCATATATGTTTACAGTTATATAATGGTAGGATAACTCTCTACTACTTTGGATTCTTCTATGTCCACACGGCATGTTGATATATATATATATATATATTAATCCAGGACATACGATTCATATTCAGATGTATGTAAAATATTTATTTTTTCAAATTTTTCATTCATAGAAAACACGATTGCAGATCCATTCTTCTTCTTCTATGTACCTTGTCCCTCCAGGACGTAGGCGATCATGGCTTTCCACGTTTCCCTATCCCTAGTGGCTCTGAGCACACCACCCCCTATTACACCGTGCAATCCTCCTTCTGTCATCCACCTGATTAGGTCCTTCAAATATGTTATCCGTTGCTTTCCCCTGTCTCTATTTCCCTCTATCTGGCCTGTTAGTATCAGGTTCTCCAGACCTTCCTTCCTCATTGCATGTCCCAGGAACTTCAGCTGTCTCTTCCTGATGCTCAGTATTAATTTCCTTTTTGTTTCCATCATTTTCAAGACCTCATCATTGCTCACATGCTCGATCCATGAGATTCGCAGCATCCTTCTGCAGAACCACATTTCAGCTACTTCAAGTTTTTTCTTCATCTTCGACGATATTGTCCAACATTCACTACCATATTGAAGAATAGCATAGCAATTCAGCACTCTCTTCTTTGTCTCCAGCGAAAGTTTCCTGTGTCTTTAACACTCTACTCAGCTTCTGGAACGCGTCCTTCGCTATGTCAATTCGCCTTCGGATCTCTGTGTCGCACTTTCCGTCTTCTTTTATAACGCTTCCCAGGTATTTAAGTTTTTGTACCTGCTTGATTCTGGTATCCCCGACCTGTATTTGGCATTTTGGGTTGCCTTTTATTACTCTTCTCAAAAGTATGACATATAAAACCAGTTTTGTATTAAATTTTATTAATAATTTAGAACCATTATTCATTCATCATTTATGTAATTAATAATAATAATTAATTTATAACCATTACTAATTTCTGATGTTCGTTATGGTGCAGTGAATATCGGATTGCAACGGGGAGCCGAGTTCGAATTCCAGTTGAATTCCTTGCATTCATTTACGCACAAATACACTTGGGAAAAGTATTAATCCGTCTCTTCCCTCCAGTTATGGGTTAAATAACAGGACAGATTGGGTTCTATAGCCGTGGCTGGCATCCAGTCTACCGCAGAAAGTAATGATAATCTACTATAGGATAATCTTCTGCCCAGTCAGTCATGTCTCTTTCGAGACATGATCGCCTAAGCGTGCATCATGTATGACACTTAACTGACTAATTTCTTAGGTATTTTTATCACAACTACTTAGATCGTGAGTACTTTTTTTTTAATTTTCAAGCATTTATGCACTTTGCTTGAAACTCAAATAAAAATGAGAGCGACAGATGTGAAAGTTTTTCAATCAATAAATAATGTCGTTGTTACTACTGGGTTGAATGTTGAATTGGAATTGGGGTTTCTGGTCTATATTCGAATGTTACTATCATTGAAAGAAATCAATTATAAAGGCATAAATATATCTGCATGTTATTGAATGGGACGCCTATCTTTAGTCAAGTCTAAGCTGAAAAGTGTGGGCTGGAAATTGATGAATAATTTCTATAATTCAACTAAATGCAACTAAGACCCTGCACTAGATTTAAACCTTACTTGTAACCGTGAAATGAGGCCAAACTAAAAGTGTTTCAGCAATCACCACGCCTCTGTTTTAATCCTTTCACTTCAAGCAAGGCAATAAGGTCATTAAGACGTAGATGTTTACTGAGTTTGAAAGAATATGAGAAAAATCATTATTAGGGAGGGAAAAAGTAAAAGAACAGGATGTACACATGGCCCATTGGATAAAAGAGTTGGTTAGATCAAGTGACTTGACCGTATTGTGAGTTCAATACCTGGCTACAGCAGTGGTAAATCAATAACTTAGAAAGTGGAGTTAAAGGAAGATAACTAACACATCCGGAAGTGGCATAGCTCATGGAACGAGAACAATATATCTCAGTGAGGAAAATAAACCGAAACGTCGTGAAAATTACAAAGATGAAGACAACAGTCCAAACTATTTAAATAATGTAAATACTACCTCATCTCAGAAGTATAGACAAAAAAAAAAGAATCTTTTTAAAAAGCAGAAGATAACGATTGACATTGCATTTAAATTTTTGAATATCAAACTTGAACTGAAAGCATGAAACCAGAAGAGATTTCCATTAGTGATAAGTGCAAGAAAAGATACGGTGAGTATCGAACTTACGGTTCTTCATACTGCTGTTCATCTCAGTGTTCTTGACTGGCTCCAAAGAAGAATCTGTAATGTGATAGGGCCTGACTAGGCAGCTCGAATCCAGCCACATTCTCACTGGCGGGATGTAGCTTCATTCTGTCTATTCTACAAATATTTTCATGGCTTCTGCTCTGACCAACTTAAGGTTGGCAACAAGGTCCCATCCATTTACAGTTAGATCAACCAAATGCAACATACAATTCTATTCCAACAGCTTCTTTTCTCGCACTTCCCGCCTGTGGGACTTCATTCCATATACTTGTTTTCCTGACGGCTACAACCTCCATGTATTTAAATGCAATATCAACACCCATCTCTTATACACTTGACTCCAGTTCTTTCTACATCACCCTGAATATCTTGTTCTATCTTGTTCTTTTCATTTCTCCCTGCCTTCACAACTGTCAGGAATTTAAATGCAATATCAGCACCCATCTCTTATCCACTTGATTCCAGTTCTTCTACATCACCCTGTATATCTTCTTCTATCTTTTTCTTTTCCTTTCTTTCTGCCTTTGCAACTGTCAGGAATTTAAATGCAATGTCAATTCCCATCTCTTATCCACTTGACTCCAGTTCTTTCTACATCACCCTGTATATCTTCTTCTATCTTGTTCTTTTCCTTTCTCTCTGCCTTTGCAACTGTCAGGAATTTAAATGCAATGTCAATTCCCATCTCTTATCCACTTGACTCCAGTTCTTTCTACATCACCCTGTATATCTTCTTCTATCTTGTTCTTTTCCTTTCTCTCTGCCTTTGCAACTGTCAGGAATTTAAATGCAATGTCAATTCCCATCTCTTATCCACTTGACTCCAGTTCTTTCTACATCACCCCGTATATCTTGTTCTATCTTATTCTTTTCCTTTCTTTCTGCCTTTGCAACTGTCAGGAATTTAAATGCAATGTCAATTCCCATCTCTGAACCACTTGACTTCAGTTCTTTCTACATCACCCTGTATATCTTTTCCTTTCTCTCTACCTTCGCAACTTGTGTTTCCATCCTTCTCTTGCCCTTTCTCTGACACCCTCTGTAACTGTTCCGTCTTTTTCTTCACTCTCCTCCTGTTTAAAATTTTACTCTTATGTAGCCCCCTGCGCATCAGTGGTAGTATTGACTTGCTTAGGGTGAAAGGATTAAAAAGAATTCCCCTCTAAAACGATGAGACTTTAGTCTAGTACTGCGCTTAAAGTCTAGGTATCATAGAATAAAGTCCATTCAACTGATTACCATGAAAGTATATAAAGAAAAGACACAGGGAAGATACATTACAGCGTTGGGAAAATGACTGAAGCCGAGATGCCAGGCTAGAACTAATTACATAACAGATTCTTATTTGCATTTTAACAAGGATTTTTATATATGTACCAAAAACACTAGACCAGAATGGTAGACTTATAAATATGTAAGATAGCTCAAAACGAGAAAAACTGTTTAGCACGACACAATGAATCTAAGCAGCAGATCTAACAACAGTCAGCATCGTAGATCTATTGTTTACCATTATAAAAAGAGTTGTTGACACAACACCAATAAATCTTTATTGGTGTGACATAAATGGCCGACTGCTACATTTTCGCACTAACGAAAAGATATTGCAAAAAGTTTTCGAAAATCAAAATATGGCCTGGTGATCTTTAAAAGCAAAATGATGTAAAACGATGCCAATATCAGAATGCCAACGCGAGACTGGCGTCTACAGACTCAATTCCATTGTTCGACAAACAACGTTTGTACTTTAGAGACGTTTTCGGCATTGTTTTTAACAAGTGAGATGATGGACAGAGGTGCATTATGGTTTTGTTAGCAACTGCTGACATTGAATGGGAAAATGGATGATTAACGGTAGATGGTGAATTTATAGTTTTCTTTTAGCCCAGCATTTAAATAAAGTCTGTAATCGACGGTGCATGAGTGGATTCGTGATTTGACACTTGACGAAATGACGAAATATGAAAGAGATGTATTTAATCGTGGCATAGATAGATAAATAGATAGGAAGATAATGAATTGATCAAGATAGATAGATAGATAGATAGATAGATAGATAGATAGATAGATAGATATGTGTAGTCGGAAATAGATGCATAGAGATATGAAAGGATGAGATAGATAGATAGATAGATAGATAGATAGATAGATAGATAGATAGATAGATAGATAGATAGATAGATGTAGAGATATATAAAGAGGGAGATATTAGTATAATGAGCGTGAGACGAATAAAAACTGACAGACAGGTGTGCATTTATAAAAATGCATGTGCAACACTCAATATACAGATGAACAACTACCAAGATTATGAACAAGATAGATAGATAGATAGATAGATAGATAGATAGATAGATAGATAGATATCAGCAGTCGGAAATAGATACATAGAGATATGAACAAGATGAGATAGATAGATAGATAGATAGATAGATAGATAGATAGATAGATAGATAGATACGGAAAATATCAATAGATAAATGTAGAGATATATAAAGAGGGAGATATTAGTATAATGAGCGTATAATGAGATATATTAGTATAATGAGATGAATAAAAACTGACAGACAGATGTGCATTCATAAAAATGCATGTGCAACAATCAATATACAGATAAACAACTACCAAGATTATGAACAAGATAGATAGATAGATAGATAGATAGATAGATAGATAGATAGATATAGATAATCGACGGAATGAGATAGATAGATAGATAGATAGATAGATAGATAGATAGATAGATAGATAGATAGATAATCGACGGAATGAGATAGATAGATAGATAGATAGATAGATAGATAGTAGATAGATAGATAGATAGATAGATAGATAATCGACGGAATAGATAGATAGATAGATAGATAGATAGATAGATAGATAGATAGATAGATAGATAGATAGATAGATATGAATATGGTCACTTAATTGCTTGGTCGTTATCTTTGGAATGAAAAATACTCTCCGTACATAACTAATACCCATTTTTTTTGTCTTGTTGACATTGACGCATTTAAGTAAAATCTGTTCTAATACATTCTCTTGACAACGCACTTTAATGTTCAAACTCAGGCTTGTTTTTGTTTATTTCTGTTTCTGTTCCCTGAAAAGTAAATGCGTATGTATCAACCACAGACTCTGTGCAATTTTAGCATTGGCGTTGTCTCTTCATGACTTGTTGCGGATATGGCTCATGTTTTAGACGTTATTAAACCTTGACTGAGTTTTTTTTTGTTTTTTTTTTGTTTTTTTTTAACTCGATGTTTATCTAGAAACTTTTAGAAAAATGAAGTTATTACACATCCATTTCAAACAAAACAATTAATTCACTACCAAACCTACATTATAGAATATATGATTCTTTGCCCATCACACGCTATATGCATGTGACTTTGCATGCATGTATATGCTTATCTGGGTAGTTAGTGAGTGTAGTGGGATTAACTGACATGTATTTGTGTCATTTAATGAGGATGTGCGTTGTGGTGAAAGGATGCGCCTTGTAGTGCAGTGGCTATCGACTCGGAATGACAAATCAGGGCGTCGAGTTCGAATTCCAATTGAATTCCTTGCATTCACCCTTGGGAAAGGCATTAATCCGTCTATTCCCTCCAGTTATGGGTTAAATAATAGGACAGATTAGGTTCTGGCAACCAGTCTACCGCAAAAAGCAATGGCATCCTACTGCGGGATAATATTCTGCCCAGTCAGCCATGTCTCTTTCGAGACATGATCGCCCAAAGCGTGTATCATATATGGAACCTAATTGACTAAATGTGCACATGAAATAAGAAATCAAATAAGAAATCAAAATAATTGACATCAGTCTGAGCCCTTCCTACACTGGTTCATTCGTTTGGTTCGATTTCTTTTACGATATATCAACTCCGACTGCTTATTTAAAGCCGTCAAGACCTTTATATAATAGATTCGTATGAGTAAATACGTATTCTTTGTAAGAAATCAGTTTGTAGATCACGTTTCATTGACGTATTTTTTCTTTATAAATATATTGCTGGTAATATGTTTTCCTTAAAAAATGTATTGCTGGTAATATTTTCTTCCCTAAAAAGTATTGCCAAAATTTTCACTATAAAAATCTATTTTTATGCTTTCATAGTGTTTTAACCCCGGTTTTGGAGTTAACTATTTGCCCATAGCTGGGACCCCCCAACAGGTGCGACCACTCCGGGTCAGGATAAACATGAGATTAACAGCAATTAAGAGGTGGTTCCATGCTCTTCAAACTTCTCAATTAGAGGTCTTGCTGCCGGATATAGTTTATCGTCATATCCAGGATTCCCTACACTTGCCTTAGCTGAATAAAATCATAAAATTTCAAACAAAATGCGTTACCTTCTCATGCCCTAAAAGAATCAAATAATTATAATTTTTTTTTAACTTTCAAAAATTTTTTTCAGTAAGTGATATGTCCCGGAAAGGGATATATATATATATATATATATATATATATATATCATTCAAGTTATTTAAGCGATTTAGGCAAAAGTAACCGGGTCGGACAATCTAGTACGATGATGTAATGGATGGTACTCGTCGTATGCAGTATCCTGAGAAGCAGGCGTAGTCAATAAACGTAGATCAATAGTTGTAGATCTCTAGACGTAGATCTCTAGTCGAAGACTTGTAGACCTCTAGTTGTATAAACGTTGACCTCTATGCGTCCTTGCCTTCGCCTGTATTTATGGCTGACATCAGCCAATCACCTTACTGTAAATGGGAACCAAGGTGTATGCATATTCATTATGAATTCGTTACATTAATAAGAAATATTATTATTTTATAAACATTATAAAAATTATTGAAAATTATAAAATTACAAAAACATTTTTAGGCCTGTTATTGAACTGATATATACATACATACACGCAAGCTTAAATAGACAAACAGTTAAATTGGAAATTAAATGTTCGTCATTGTCTCCAGGATTAGTTTTACATTTTGTCTGGCAACAATTCCTGGATAACAGGAAAGTAGTATAATCCAAAATGTGCCGCCTTTGTAGTGATTTTAATTACCCGGTGATATATATTTTCTCATAAATGCCTTATTTAAAATGGGCAAACAATTTAGATTTGAAATTCGATCTGCTTATTGTTAGCAAAAGAACGTGTACCGAACTTGTGAAAAAGAAACTGGTGTGCCATAAAATAATTGGTAATCTTGTTCCTTTAATGTTCCTTCCACAACCCGGTTTAAAACTTGGTCACTGATACCCCATCATCTGACTAATTCTCAGCTAAAACAAATAATTGTCCTCTGCTCGTTAACGAAAATGAGACTTGCTAGCGAATCTTTCCTGTGCAGAAACTTCTTCTTCTTCTTCTTCTTCTTCTTCTTCTTCTATGTACATTGTTTTTTCAGGACGTAGGCGATCATGGCCTTCCACGTCTCCCTATCCCTGGTGGCTCTTAGCACACTTCTCTCAGTCCCCGTTCTGTCATCCACCTGCTCAGGCCCTTTAAATATGTTATCCGCGGCTTTCCTCTGTCTCTTTTTCCCCTATCTGGCTTGGTAGTATCAGGTTCTTCAAGCCCTAATTCCTCACTGCACGTCCCAGAAAATTTAGTTGTCTCTTCCTGATGCTCAATTTTAATTTCCTTTTCGTTTCCATTCTTTCCAAAACTTCATCATTGCTCACATGCTCGGTCCACGATATCCGCAGCATCCTTCTGTAGAACCACATTTCAGCTGCTTCAAGTTTTTCTTTCATCTTTGTTGATATTGTCCAACATTCACTGCCATATTGAAGAACTGACATCACATAGCAATCTAGTACTCTCTACCCTGTTTCTAGCGAAATTGTTCTGTTTCTTAATACTCTTCTCAGCTCCTGGAATGCATCCTTGTGCTTTTGGATATCAGGAATATAAAAGTATAGAAACTGCTGTGACCATAAAATGAGTTTTAGTTTATATATTGATTGTAATATGGAATTGATCCCCCACTTTATATCCATCATGCTTCTGCAGAACCACATTTCAGTTGTTTCAAGTTTTTCTTTCATCTTTGATGATATTGACCCGCATTCACTGCCATATTGAAGGACTGACATCTCATGGCAATCCACTACTCTCTACCTTGTTTCTAGCGAAATTGTTCTGTTTCTTAATACTCTTCTCAACTCCTGGAATGCATCCTTGTGCTTTTGGATATCAGGAATATAAAAGTATAGAATCTACGGTGACCATATAATGAGGGTTCAGTTTATATATTGATTGTAATATGGAACTGATCCCCCACTTTATAACCATCATGCTTCTGCAGAACCACATTTCAGTTGCTTCAAGTTTCTCCTTCATCTTTGATGATATTGACCCGCATTCACTGCCATATTGAAGGACTGACATCTCATGGCAATCCACTACTCTCTACCTTGTTTCTAGCGAAATTGTTCTGTTTCTTAATACTCTTCTCAGCTCCTGGAATGCATCCTTGTGCTTTTGGATATCAGGAATATAAAAGTATATGCTGTGACCATAAAATGAGGGGACAGTTTATATAATGATTGTAATATGGGACTGATCCCCTACTTTATATCCAGCATGCTTCTGCAGAACCACATTTCAGTTGGTTCAAGGTTTTACTTCATCTTTGATGATATTGTCCAACATTCACTGCCATATTGAAGAACTGACATCACATAGCAATCCAGCACTCTCTTTTTTGTCCTCCAGAGAAAGTTTCCTCTACTCAGCTTCTGGAATGCGTCCTTCGCAATGCCAATTTGCCTTTGGATCTCTGTGTCGCACTTTCCGTCTTCAGTTACAACACTTCCCAGAAACTTCACCAGTAATAAAAAAGGGGTCTCTACATTCATATTCAATGCAAACGACATTGGTTAGCATCCACTAAGAAAGGAAACTCTATCCGCAAGTGAAGTCAACGCCCGAAAAAATGATGCTCTGCGTCTGGTGGGTTACCGTAAATGTCGTCTAACAGGTTAAATCAGGTTAAATCAAAACAAAATAGATAATATGTAGGTATATTGTCGTCAATTCATTGCACAAATTTGAAAGAAAAGCTCACATGATTGGTTAATTGTTAAACGGTATTGCAAGACCACATATTGACTGAGTCTCTTAGGAAAAGATTATGGCACTAAATATGCAAGCTTTGTTTCATCCTCCTTACGCTCCAAACATTGCTCCATCTTTCTCGTTCTTTTCAAATTAAAGATTATACGCAGGTAATGTTTTGAAGAGGTTAAAAATTATGCATTTTCCCTGACCGGTGGTACTATACACACGTACATTTGTTTGTCTATCTCATCTCAGAAATATAGACTAATAGTTTAGATACGGGGAAAATAGACGTTGTCAGTTTAAACGGACGCCAGAAGTATATGTATGAATAAAGAAAAATACTTTATTTAAAAAGAAATAAAAACGCTGTTCGACTTGCATAGACTGAATAATCAGTTTGAATTTCGTAATCCCAAAATATTTTAGCTTCTTATAACGAATGATATTTTCAGAATTATCCTTAAATCGTTTGTTTCAATGGCCATGTTATATAGTTTTGCACAGTTCTCAATGAATTACTGGCCATGTCTATTTGTATGCCTTTTTTGCTCTTGCACGTATTCGGTGCATTCCATTAGTTTGTCTCTTTCACTTCAAAAATATCAATTATTTTCTTTAGTTGGTTTCATTGATTTTATATTATTATTGTAATTATGATTTGCAAAAGTAGTAGCAAAAGGAGGAAGAGTAGAGATGGGGAGAGGAGAGGAAAAAGGGTTGAAGGTGGAGAAGAGAAGGAGGAAAAGTAGAGATGAGGAGAAGAGAGGGAAAAGGTTTGTAGGTGGAGAAGAGAAGAAGGAAGAGTAGAGATAGGGAAAGGAGAGGAAAAAGGGTTGTAGGCAGAGAAGAGAAGGAGGAAGAGTAGAGATGGGGAGAGGAGAGGAAAAAGGGTTGTAGGTAGAGAAGAGAAGGAAGAAGAGGAGAGATGGGGAGAGGAGAGGAAAAAGGGTTTTAGGTAGAGAAGAGAAAGAGGAAAAGTAGGGATGGGGAGGAGAGGGAAAAAGTTGTAGGTAGAGAAGAGAAGGAGGAAGAGTAGAGGTGAGGAGAAAACAGGGAAAAGGTTTGTAGGTGGAGAAGAGAAGGAGGAAGAGTAGAGATGGGGAGAGGAGAGGAAAAAGGGTTGTAGGTAGAGAAGAGAAGGAGGAAGAGGAGAGATGGGGAGAGGAGAGGAAAAAGGGTTTTAGGTAGAGAAGAGAAAGAGGAAAAGTAGGGATGGGGAGGAGAGGGAAAAAAGTTGTAGGTAGAGAAGAGAAGGAGGAAGAGTAGAGGTGAGGAGAAAACAGGGAAAAGATTTGTAGGTGGAGAAGAGAAGAAGGAAGAGTAGAGATAGGGAAAGGAGAGGAAAAAGGGTTGTAGGCAGAGAAGAGAAGGAGGAAGAGTAGAGATGGGGAGAGGAGAGGAAAAAGGTTGTAGGTCGAGAAGAGTAGATGAGTTACTCATTTTCACTTTGTTTGCTAGAGAGTAAACATTTCATGCTTTTGACAGTCGTTAAACATTATAAATGAGTTTTTTCAACGTACATACACATATACGTTTAAATAAAATGCTAATCGCTATTTACTACACTCCTGATTACTCTTTTCCCTGTTTGCTCTCTATTAATGTTTCAGTTCCTAATTCTCCCACGCCCTGTAACCCATTGCGTTATATATATATATATATATATATGTGTGTGTGTGTGTGTGTGTGTGTGTGTGTGTGTGTGTGTAATGGTTACTGATTGAAGTATATTCCAGTTAAATATTTACTTTAAAAAGCGCTGAATACAAAAATAGACCATAAATATATTATTATTATTATTATTATTATTATTATTATTATTATTATTATTATCAAGTGAATCGTACGCACACCTTTCACTGAGGTCTTATTATCTCCCACTCCCCTTGATTAATCTCATTGACTGACCATGTTTTTATTTCTTCATTTTCATTTATCTATTTTTTTAATCTCATTATCTATATATTACAAAATAAATTAACCACATGCCTGATGATCGCTTTTTAACACCGACACTTTTATCTATTCAGTTGCAGCATGCAATAATAATAACAATAAAACCTATATATATATATATATATATATATATATATATATATATATACACTAGTATATAAGCGGATTTTATGTATCGTGCAACCTCTAAATCTTTGGCCTAAATCCAAACAAATTTACCTGTGTATAATGTCACCGGCCACCGAAAATGCATAATTCTTAGCCTCTTCAAATAATTACCTGTCTATAGTGCCACTTCCCACCAGAAATGCATAATTTCTAGCCTCTTCAAAAAATTTTCTGTGTATAGTGCTACCGGTCACGAAAAATGCAAAATGTTTAACCTCTTAAAAAAATTATCTGTGTATAGTGCGACTCACTAATTTTTGCTTAAAAAAAAACTGATCATAAAATCTTGCAGTATTCTTGAGTATATATATATGATGTACCAATCTGTGGTTGGAAACTATGCTAGTCATAGACGGTCTTTAAGAACTACTCAGGTTGTTCCAGATTCAGCCTTTGGACAATATTTACTTGATAATCAAGACTGTGCCTCTAGGTATGAGGACACATGGTTTTCTGTCTTGCGCAGTGCCCGCTCGGCCCATCATTTGCGTATTTTGGTGGCTGTTTACTTGAAAATCTATCAACCTAGTCTGTGCAAACAGAAATAGCATTTCATTCGCTCCTTACTATAGTTGGAAGGATTGTGAGTTTTTCTTTTCCCATGTTATTACCCTGATGGAACTGTGTATTTACACCCCACTTTACATTTTTATTATATTTTTTGATTAAAATTATGTTTTAAATGAGTTCCAACTTTCCCTTCTCTAAGTAATTTTCATGTCCCGTCTATTATTAACAATAACGCCAACGACCACCTTTGATAATGTGTTGGCTGAAAGGATCCTATGATCTACATGATGACTTCAACTATATTAAGTCTATTTGTTATTTCTGTGAGTACAAGTCCCCGTTTGTATATATATATATATATATATATATATATATATATATGTGTGTGTGTGTGTGTGTGTGTGTGTGTGTTCACACATGCGTGTCTTTCAAAAATATGCAATCGAAATTGTCAAACAGAGGTGCGTATATACATATGTTTGAACAATAATCAATATACAGTTGGATAGGCAAAATAGATAGATAGATAGATAGATAGATAGATAGATAGATAGATAGATATGAATAGATTTAAGATAAGATTTAAGATAGATAGATAGATAGATAGATAGATAGATAGATAGATAGATAGATAGATAATGAACAGTTTAAGATAGATAGATAGATAGATAGATAGATAGATAGATAGATAGATAGATAGATAGATAGATTAATTATTGATATTTTTTTTATTTCAGATATACAAGTTTCTAAGGATAGATATAAAATTGAAAGAGTAAAATGATTGTAACTTAATCGAGTGGTGGAGAAACGATATAGTAAATTCTGAAGAAGTTGAGCACAGATCATGAAACAATAAAAAAAAATTGAAAATATTGTTAAGATAAAGATAAGCCAAAAGAAAAACTGGAATTAATAATGTCGCAAAGAGGTATTTTATAAAAATGAAGACGATGATAATCAAGAAAATAAAGGAGAATTTCCTGTTGCTAATGTAAACAGAGAAAAAGATATAGGTTTTTTAAGAACATTGGCTGATAACATTAACATAAACGTCATAAAAAAAAATTAAGTTGGGTAAAGCTTAGCTCCCTTGTGCCCCCTCTGCATGAAGTTAGTCGAACTGCTAGACTAGTGGATAGGTCGAACTCTTTTCCACTGAAACCAATCATATGTAACCGCGACTCCTACTCTTTCAGCTTCTTTACTCGAACTTCCCGCTTATGGAATTCTCTTCTGTATAATTGTTTCCCTGACATTTACAATATCCAAGAATTTAAATGCAAAATCAATTGCAACCTTTTATCGCCTTCACTCACATCCTTTCCCTGACAACCCTTGTATATGTTCTTCTTCCTTTCCACTCTACTCTCATACAGCCCTCTTCACACCACTGTTTTTGTTTTTTCTTACTCATTTTCTGACACACCCGTAACTTTGTACTCTTTCTCATCACTCTCCTCTTATGTAACCCCCTTTGCACCAGTGGCAGTTCTGCCTTGCTTGGGGTGAAATAATTAAATATATATATAACTTTGTATCATGTTCATCTTCGTTTCCACTCTATTCTCATGCAGCCCTCTTTACACCAGTGTACTCATCCTTCTCTTACTCATTCTCTGATACTCCTTTAAGTTGTTCCTCTTTCTCATTACTGTTCTCTTATATAACCCCCTGCGCACCAGTGGCAGTTCTGCTTTGCTTGGAGTGAAATGATTAGAAAAAAATAAGTTCATTAAAATTGTTTCAGAACTGTAACTTTTTAGTTTTTCCTGAAAATAGTCAATCAAAATGACTTCGGCAACTGCAGGACATTGCGTTAGGCTATTTTATTTAATTCATTTCACCCCAAGGAAGACGTGACATCGACTAGTGCGCAGGAGACTACAGAGAAAAGAAAAGACTACTTACAGTTTGGTATTGAAAGGATAAAATGTACTTGATACAAGAAGATAGAAGATGGCGATTGACGTTGCATTTAAATTTTTGGAGATTGTAGCTATCAAAAGAACAAGTAAACAGAAGGGAGTTCTACATGCAGAAAGTGCGAGAAAATAAACTGTTGGAGTAGAAGTGGCAGTTGCATTTAACTATTTCAACTGTAAAAGGTGGAATCTAAATGCCAAGTTAGTAGAATGTTTAAATTCACGTGGACGGGACACAAGGGGGGAAGAAGCTTATCAGAGCAGTTACCATAAAAATATTTGAAGTAAAGACAGAGGTAAACCACGTCAAGTCAGGGAGAAAGAAACTGGAAACGAGCAGCCAGTACAGGACCAATCATACGGATTATTTCTTTAAGAATATTTTAAGGAATGCTGGTCACCGTTATGCTGACGAATATATTCAGACCTTAGATGGAACAATTGTATTCGATCTATTGCTAAGAATGATGGAAAAATGGTTAGTTCCTTGTAGTGTTCCAGTATCTGACTCCTCGTACTTTTAGATTGGACAAAAAATGGGCTATTACCATCATATCTGATATGTAGCCGCCAATTCTATAGTTATAATATTTTTTGGCTTTAAACAACCTGCAAAGAGCTGAGAAGCCGTAAAAACGAATCAATTATCCACCCATTTAAAAATTTATTATTTAGGATAAATATTTCGAAATCAACAAAATATATTGCTCCCAGAAAAATCAGTAACTTACTAAAAATGTTTACATCTTCGGTTGATATATACTAATTTTATTGTGAAAGCATTCAATTGCATATTAAAGCCGTATAAAATGTAGCTAGCTAGCTAGATAGATAGACAGATAGATAGATAGATAGATAGATAGAGAGATAGAGTTTTGTATGCAAAATAGATAGATAGATAGATAGATAGATAGATAGATAGATAGATGTTGACTTGTTATACGAATGTGGCCATGGCTGACAAGACTGTTCCAAAGTTTTGGTTCTCCTGAGAACGGCAATAGCAATTGAAATTAACAAATGATTTGTAATGCTTATTGCCTGCGCGGCAGAAAAAACTGTTCTATATAGGGCCTGGCCTGATTTGTAAATTCTGTTCAGGTTACTCATGGGTTTTTATATGACGTGAAACCGGAACGGTTTCTCTGTGTGTTCTGACAGACATCACATCTTAATTTATTCCTGGCGTAGTATTTTATAAGTCTCGTCCGATCACTGACGTTAGGTCTGCTCAGTACGTAGTTTGGCAACTGCTTGGGATGACCAGGTGCTGTAAACTTTGATGTCCGTATGAATTTGTTTTCCTTCTCCCGTAAATACCCTTAGCTGCCTACTAGCCTGCTAAAGAATGTAACTGTAGACTACCACAAGACTTCTTCTCCCAAGCCTTTCATAAAAAAGCATCATGATCGACCACGGGTGCTTCACCCATGTCACCTAAGGATTTTCTTGATTGATTTGTGTTTATACGATTTATCAACCTTTTTCAGTTATTTAAAAACAAAAATTATTCTTAAATTGTGATGAGTCTTTTAAATATTAATAATTCACTAATATAAGTCTTACTAACTAACCCATAGCTAGGAGAAAAGAGGTCGTTTCATAACTTTCCCAGTGGAACTCGCGCGAAAGTGAATATAACGAACCCAAGTCAATTGGAACTCGTATTCACAAGCGGTCACTCATCTTGGTATTAACCATGTTCGACGTTGCTTAATTTCGGTATTTTTACTTGAACCGATGTTTCAACGTGTCGTGGCTGTAAGTTCATCATTTATATTCACATGTGATACTTAATAACGTGTTCAAACATCACCTATTAAAAAGTGCCATAAACCTTTCTTCCAACCCAATAGACGTATTAGTAGAAAGTAAATCAGTAAGCATAGATATCTATGAATGGATGGTGCTCTCTGGACATGCAGTGTGTGTGTGCGTGTGGGCGTGCATGTGTGCAAAAGTCTGGGGGGTGGGAAAAGCGCGTCAAAATGAACTATTTTACTGTCTTTGCTTTTTAAATTCCCACACGTCAATATTCTCTTTTTTTCATCAAATGAAATGTCGTTCGAAATGTGATGGACTGAGTTCCGTGACACAAAAGCGTGTAACTACAGCCTTTTGGGTGGGCGTGGCTGGGGTCAGACTTGCAGTAAGAAGGGAAATATTAAATTGAATGGGGAGGAGCGTCAATAAGTAAGAATAAAACAAACAAAAACTGGAGTAAATAAATGACCTCTGAGTGTATCGAAGAGGATAACAACATTAAAACAAAAACAAGCAGAATAAAACAGCTAAAGAACAAGATAATTAAATTGAGATAATATAAGAAAGAAAGAAAGAAAGAAAGAAAGAAAGGGGAAGAAAAAAGAAAGAAAGAAAGAAAGAAAGAAAAAGGGAAGAAAGAAAGAAAAAGGAAAGAAAGAAAGAAAGATGGAAGAAAGAATGAAAGAAAAAAAGAAAGAAAAAGGGAAGAAAAAGGAAGGAAAGAAAGAAAGAAAGAACGAAAGAAAGAAACGATGTATAAAATAAAAATAATCACAGAATAAGTAGGATGAGAAAAAAGATGAAAAAACTAGAAAAATATATAAAGAGGACATGAAAAGAAAGAAAGAACATTTAAAAATTGAGAAAGGCATAAAAAGAAAGATAGAATAAGTGAAAAAGAGAAATGAAAATTGAGTAAAACAGACGAAAGAAAGAAAGAAAGAAAGAAAGAAAATGCTGGAAAAAAATGAGAAAAATCAAGTAAGAAAATGTGAAAAAAAAGGTAAAAGTATTAGAAAAAAACAGATGAAGAAAGAGAAATCCTTCAGCAATCAATTATAGAAAGTCGCTACAAATCTTTACCAAATAACAAAAACCACATCACTTAAACAATTCTAATATTAGCAACAACAAAAATAGGTAGTGCATGTAACTAGAAGGGAAGATAAAATTAATCAGGCTATTACCTTTCCACATTATCTAAACCAAAGGGTTTCGAAGGAAACTTTTATCAATATCAGAAAGAAAACCTGGACGAAGCCTACACAAAAAGCTATTAGGTCTATGATTCTCACACACCTACCACTAGGCTCCAAATAAGATTACGGTCGCGCCTAGAGACAATCGAAAACTGCCAAACTCAGATAATAAACCTACAACTCATTTATAGTCGGGATCCTGTTTTGTTCTCTATAACACTAAGATGAACAAAGATATTTTTGATCAAGCTGACCGTTAAGGTATTAATTATGTCCATATTTTAAAAAAAGCTAAAAGATGTGTAATTATAATCACACCCACTTCTCAAGAGACAAGAGACAAAAGAAGACGATATATATACAGGGTGTCCATAAAATTCGTGTACACTTTGTAAAATAAATTTCTTAAAGTGCACTTTATGAACCCCCTTTGTGTATATATATATATATATGTATATATTCAGAAATTATAACATGGATATGTTACAATATCACTACAAAACTATCTATTTTGTTTCGACATTTCTTGTATTGAGCTCTTTTTTCAAAATAGTGTTTCTTTGGACAAGGAATATTATTCCACCCATACTTGGATGTATATATATATATATATATATATATATATTAAATATTAAATACATTTTTCTCGCCGGTAGTATAATGATATTAATAATACAGGGATGTATAACGATGACGTTTAATCTTAATCAGTCAGTCAGTTACGTGCCATACGTGATACACGCTTGGGCGATCATGTCTCGAAAGAGACAGGACTGAATGGGTAGAAGATTATCTTGCAGTAGGCTGCCATTACTTTCTGCGGCAGACTGATTGCCGGCCAAGACTATAGAACCCAATCTGTTTTGTTATTTAACCCATAACTACAGGGGAGAGACTGATTAATATCTTTTCCAAATGTATTTGTGCGTAAGTGAATGCAAGGAATTCAACTGGAATTCAAACTCGGCTCTCTGATTTCTCGTTCGGAGACGATAACCACTGCACCGCACCGGTAATACGTAAAACAAATCCAAAAAGCACAGACCGATCAGAAAAGGAATTGATAACGTTCTTTAAAGATCAGGAACTAAAGATTATCGCAATAACTTATGCAAAAGTGATATGGCAGTGAATGCTGGACAATATCATCGAAAATGAGGAAAAGACTTAAAGCAGCGGAAACGTGATTCTACAGAAGGATGCTGCGGATATCGTGAACCGAGCATGCAAGCAACGATGAGGTGTTGGAAAGAATGGCAATGAAAAAAAATTAATAGTGAGCATCATGAAGAGAAAATTGAAGTTACTGGGACATGCAGTGTGGAAGGAGGGCTTGGAGAACCTGATACTGACAGGCAAGATAAAAGGAAAATTAGACAGAGGAAGGCGGCGGATAACATATTTGAAGGACTTGATCAGGTGGATGACGGAACGGGGGTTGCGAGGTGTAACAGGAAAAAACATACTAAGAGCCACCAAAATAGGCAGATGTGGAGAACCATGATCACTTACGTCCTGAAAGGATAGGGCAAAAAGAAGAAGTTCGACGGGAACTTGAATCTGAATACTGATAGATGCAAATCATATATAAAAGATTTACACAACCAGTAATAGGTAAACAGCGAATCAAATCAACCTTTATTATACTTTAACATTTTCACGAACTAGTCCAATATAAATTTGGAACTCCAGAAATAAAGGAATATTTCATGAAGCTAAAATAAATGGTACCTGAACGGTTTTAATTTAAGCGTAGTACGAGACTGACATCGGATGCTCATCAATTTACAGTTGAGTTTGGTCCTGGGTATGACGGTAAACTGCATCCGGCAGCAAGGCCTCTGATTGGGAGGTTGTGAGGAGCATGGAACCACCTCTTAATTGCTGTTGTTCCCAGGTCCACCCTGACCCGGAGTGGTAGCACCTGTTAGTGTCCCAGCTATAGGTAAATAGTTAACGACCAAACCGAGTATATCAAAATGCTATGAAAGTATTTACCAACACAACTTTTTTCAATGAAAAATATTTCCAACCAAACGTTTTTGAAGAAAAGATGTTACCAACAAAAATACGTGAAGGAAAAAAATATTACCAGCAATACATCTGACTCTCAAAGAAAATCACTTTACAAAAGAAGTATATTCTATTCATACAAATCTATTGTAAACGTCTCGTCGACATTAAATGACCCATTGAGGTTGATATGCGGTAAAACAAAACAAAACAAACAGATGAGTTGGCGAGATGTAACGTATTTTCTATGCCAACAGCTTCTTTTGTCGCATTTATCGCTTGTGGGACTCCCTTTCGACTCCATAACTTCCATGCTTTCCAGCCAGCATTGATCTCCAAAAGTTAAATGCAGTGTCAATCGCTATTTACTGTTCTGTTAAATACTCTTTTCTCTTCCTGTTCATAAGTAATATTCCTGTTTCTAATTCTTCCACACCCAGTAACCCCCTTGTGTCTTAGTGGCTTTATTGCCTTGTAAAAGCCTTAGAAGAAAACACGTTATGAGTATGACGATGAACTACATCTGGCTGCAAAGCTTCTGACCAATAGTCTTTGAGCAACCTGAAACTACTTTGTTCCCAGATCCACCCTGATCGGGCGTCGAAGCAGCAGTTAGGGACCCAGCTGGGTTTTAAACAATATAAAAGTATAAAAAATCAATTTCAATCAATTTTCAATCAGCACCTGAAGATTGTGTTGTGTATGAAACTCAGAGTTGTACTACGAGTAAACAACGAAATACGTTATATGGAAACTTTTTTTCCATTTTATTATCCATTTTTGCCCCAATATTATTATTTATATATACAAATTTATATATCGTTATCTCCTATATATATATATAATGATTTGCGATGATGCTTTGTTCCAAGGTAGCTGATTTTCAGTGGTTTACTCATAAGAAGATATTTTGGCAAACAGTTTATATCGTAAAGTGCTCAATATCGAGATAGCGATAGAGTGTTAATGGGATTAATGTGAAGAAGTTTGTCACTTAAATGAGAAGAGTTATATCTTCGCTCCTCAGGGCATTTTCTGAAGATTAAGCAAAGGGAGTGAAGACATCACAATGGTGCCTTCACAAAACTTCGAAGTCGGTATAACTCCGCTCAGTTAAGTAACAAACTTCTCCACATTAATTCCATGTATATATATAATCATCCGCAGACAGGTCTGTTTCGCTGTATCACGGCTCATCAGTACGGTTAGACATCCAATTGCTTTTAACCCAGGATTGAAACCCGACCGAATTGGCGTCAGTCGGCAATTCTACATCTGGGCTATGGGCGTTCGGTAGAAGAGGACAGACTTTTTAGCGTGTATATTGTCATTATACCCGCCCACTAGCCAGAGTGCTCTAATCCATTACTGAATGAGCGATGCGTACATACCAGAGTAGCTACTGTTTTTCAAAGTCTACTATTCTTCCAAAGTGCTCAATCAGGGTGTGAGAGCGTATATATATATATATATATATATATATGTGTGTGTGTGTGTGTGTGTGTGTGTGTGTGTGTACCTTATTTATTTGAGACATTTGTGTCTCTTCCACCAGTAACAGCCGTTAATATGCGAGTCCAAGTAAAAAGTAGAAATTAGAGTCCAGGTAAAAATTAGGATTTAGAACCTCTAATTTCAAGGCAAGTAGGCCATCTGTAACATCCACAGGTTTGAGTCACCCACATTTTCTACGTTTTCTTTTGGTAAAATAATTTTCCACTGCGAAATATTCTTCCCAATAACCGCTACTTTGTGGCACATACTCCCGGGTGGATCCTTTTCCGAAAACTATAATCTTAACCCCTTAAATCTAGTGTCAGTCGTTATATCTTAGCCATATCTTGGTTGGCTTCATTCGTTACGTCCCTTTTTAGTGTCATATAACACACTACATTCAATAACGCTCTACCTTGAGTGACTCTTACGCTTTTTACCAAAAGGAATTTAATAGCAAATATCTCGAAAGAAATATGATTGACTACCTGGGCAGAAAATTTTACCGCAGTAAGTTGCTATTACTTTCTACGGTAGACTGGGTGCAAATCATGGTTATAGAACCCAAATCATGGTTATAGAACCCAAATCATGGCTATAGAACCCAAATCAGGTCTATAGAACCCAAATCATGGCTATAGAACCCAAATCAGGGCTATAGAACCCCAATCAGGGCTATAGAACCCAAATCAGGGCTATAGAACCCAATCTGTACTGCTGGAGAAAGAATAAACGAATTACTACCTTTCTTAAGGATATTTGTGTGTAAGTGAATGCAATGAATTCAACTGAAATTCGAACGTGGCACTCCAATTTCTCGATCCGGGCAGATATTCACTGCACCACAACGCACATTTAATAACAAATGGATAAAGAAATCGTAAAACAGTTTAATAGGTGAAGTGGTAATAAGAAAGAATTAATATGCTTGCTTATTTTATTTCTCTAATTATCAATATTTCATCATAATGACTTCTGTGTAAGTATCCGCTAAAGCCCGCCCGCCCAACTTGAGGCTCATTTGGCAACGATCATTGCTAACAGACTTTGTTTGTAGTCTTTGATATGACGTCTGCTTCTCACAACATCTAAATCGAGGGCTTCAGTTTATGAACAGAAATTTTAGATCTCATCTTTAAACGTTCGATTCATTTTCGGCCAGGCTTTCGAAAACGTCATTCTGTTCCATTCATCATCATCATTTATCCATCACACCCAATGGTGCATAGGGCAGCAACTTTTTGTTGCTGTTTCTGGAACAAACTGTTTTTTACGGGGCAGGATTGTTAGCCCTGCACCCAACCCCTAAATCTGGAGAACCGGTGGACCATTATTGGTCCTTACGTTTGCAGCACCTGGGGTATTCTTAAATGGTCACCCATTTAAGTACTGACTAAGCTCAATGGTGCTTAACTTCGGTGATCGGACGGGAACCGGTGCATTCAACACGATATAGCCGTAGACTATATCGTTTTCTGTTCCATTACCCTAACTTTATTCTTCTTCGGCCATTTTCAGCTACTTTTTGAAGTAGGTTTCAATCCGTTGTCTTGTTGGCAAAAGAAACAGCCCAACATTACAAATTACAAATTGAAATTAGTTTAAATCAAACCCAAACAAGTGCAACGATTTTAATAGCTGAGAATTGTTTTAAAAGAGTACGGCGTGTATGTTACTGAAATCCGAAGGCACATATGGACGCCTTTCAAAAGCTAAGCAAAATATCAAGAAACAGGACAATTTTGTTGGAACAAACATTACTGAACTGTTACGTAATACCTGTACATTAGTGAATGCCGGAAAATCTCTTAAAAACATGGGGAAGGGACTTGAAGCAACAAAAAAGCGGTTCTACAGTAGGATGCTGAGAATACCATGGACTGAACAGGTGAACAATGACGAAGACTTGGAAAAAATCAAAAAGAAAAAGAACACTTATATTTAACATCAGAAAGAGCAGTTAGAATTTCTAGGGCACATAAGAATGAGAGGAAAGGAGGTTTAGCAAAATTGATACTCACATGATATTGAAGGCAAGACTGACAAAACAAAACAATGCATTACTTACCTAGCAAGCTTCAGTAAATGAATGACTGAACGGGGTTTAGGAGAGATAACAAAAACACAAGAAATGGTGGAGAGCCATGATCAACAATGTCATGAAGAAGCATGGTACATAGAAGAAAATGGAAGCACAGCGGCTTAAAACATTTTTTCAAAAGTATGGACTAATATTGTAGCAAATCTCTCTTTTCGCCACAATCCTGTTGAGTTTTCCGATACACTTGTGATAAAACAGTCCCTTACAAAGATGTGTGCACCGCCTTTCATTTTTTTTTTGTTTTGTTTTGTTTTTTTGTTTTGTTTTTGTTTGGTTGTTTTCTTTTGTTTTGTTTTTTTTGTTTTTGTTTTTGTTTTTTTGTTGTTTTCGTTTGTTTGTCTTTTGTTTCATTTGTGGTTTGGTTTTTGTTTGTTTTTTGTTTTGTTTTTGTTTTTTTGTTTTTGTTTTTTTTTTTGTCCTTTCTTCAAACAAAGCGGTGACGATCATATCCTAAAGATTATATTTTTTATTTCGTCTGACCAAATAACTGTATTTTAGATGATCGAAAAACTGATCTAATAAATGTTAAAAATGAATGTGTTTTCGAGAATGTGTGTGTGTGTGTGTGTGTGTGTGTGTGTCTGTGAGAGAGAGAGAGAGAGAGAAAGAGAGAGAGACAGAGAGAGTTGCAAAATGGGAAATCGCTTACAACAGTTCCAGTGTTCTTTAAATCTGTAAGTATATATCATTTACGCACACTTTATATACATATACAGTTATTGCAAATCGCCTGAAGATGCTGAAAGGTTGAAACCTAGGTTGCGGAAATAACTTATTTCCAAATAAAAAATTATTTAAAAGTTCAACAATATAATTGTATTGAACACTTTTTAATATAACTGTGTACTGGTATAATTTAAATATGACCAAACTAATTATATATATATATACAAGCATAGGGTAGGTATAGCTGGAATAAGATTCCGTATCCAAAGAAACACTATTCTTAAAAAAGTGGTCATTTCAAAGTAGAGTGAATAATATTTATTTAGAATTTATAACATAAATATGTTATAATATCACTACAAATGTAGCCATTTGGTTTATCACTACAAATGTCTACATTTGTAGTGATATTATAACATATTTATTTTATAAATTCTAAATAAATATACTACTACTACTAATAATATATATATATATATATATATATATATATAGTTAGTCGATCGTTTCTGAATATGTCTGTCTAGCAAGATTTTAGGATAGGTTTGTATAAAAAATATATATTCTTTGTAAGAGATCAGTTTGTAAATGTTTGTAGTATGTATTTTTGTAATGAAGGTTTTTCTCGAGAGTTAAATGTACAGTATCTAATATTTATTTTTCAAAAAATGTATTGTTGTATTTTTTCTATAGAAACCTATTTTTATACTTTCATAGTGTTTTGGCCCCATTTTGTGCGTTCACTATTTTCCCATAGCTGAGACCTTAACAGTTCCTCCACTTCAGGTCACTTCGGTGTTATATAATATCTTGGTCGGTGTGGAAGTTTGCCAAGAAATTTGTTTTGCACTAGTCGCCGTAGGAAGATGTCACTAAGTACGAAAACATAGGTAGATATCGAGTTAGAATTTTGTTTTGACGAAGCAGGGTCAAAAGAGTCAGCGCCGCAGGTAGGAAAGAGTTCACCTGAATTTCCAGATATGAGGAGATAACTATTTAAGTTACGCCAACTGTCACAGAGGAGACTTGAGTCAGCAGTTGCAAAGAGCAGTCAGGTTGAGAACAGCTCAGATAGCTGTCGAGTAAGGCCAACTCCACTCCACGCCAAGTCACTAAAGAAGAGCGAATAGAATATGATTGTGTATCTTATATATACTTATTGATATCTGTCATTTTCTAGTGGGAAAAGATAATCAATATTTGGTTTGAGTGTATTCTCGCCGGAGGGATAGCAGTTTAAGATTCGTCATTCATGAGAGAAAGCACAGACATTTTGATTTTAGATTGTTTTCGAGGAAGAAGCAGCGGTTTATTCCCCAAACACTTTGATTCAGCGGAATATACCCGAAGAGGGTATACAACAAAGGTAGACCTGGGGACAACAGCATTTAAGAAGTAGTTCCACGCTCTTCAAAACCTACCGATTAGAAGCTTCGTTGCCTGATGTAGTTTATCGTCATACCCAGAACGGTTGTGTTTCTTCAAAAACAGATCCCACCGACCGTTTATGCTGCAACTATACTGGGTGAGCATCAAAGTTTCTGGGCATGATCAACTGTTTGAAGACTAATACGCTCAAACCATCGGTCACGATAACCTCGATATATGATAAAGATTTTGTTTAAAAAAAGTCAGTCAACTAAGAAATTTTTGGGGAGGATAACGTTTATAAATCAAGGCTTTGTACTTGAAGTATTCAATATCAAGAAATTAAACATGCATTGTAATAAATAAAATTAAATGTCTGTTTATCATTTTCGTAATGTTCCTAAAATTTAGATGACGAATAAAATAACTGAACAGTTCACTTTATTTCTTACTTATATGTTCTGCGTTTTGGTCACCTGACAATCGTGGGAGCGTGAAAGTTTAGTGACGATATGTTTGATGTATGATGCTGAGAAGGTCGGGGTTTGCCTCTTGGTCTTTGGGTCATATTTGGGTCTTTGGGTCATATCTTTCATAGTAATGGTGGTGTTGAAACAGTTGAGTGCCATACGTGATACACGCTTTGGGCGATCTTATCTCGAAAGAGACATCGACTGGTCAGAAGATTATCCCGCAGTAGGTTGCCATTGCTTTCTGCGGTAGACTGGTTGCCAGCCAAGGCTATAGAACCCAATCTGTCCTATTATTTAACCCATAACTGAAGGGAAGAGACGGATTAATACCTTTCTGAAGAGTATTTGTGCGTAAGTGAATGCAAAGAGTTCCACTGGAATTCGAACTCAACTCCACGATTTGTCGTTCTGAAGCCGATATCCCCTGCACCAAAACGCACTTCCGTTGAAACAGTACTCAATGTATAATCAGCCTGTTAGTTAAGTACTATACGTGACACACTCTTAGGAGATTATATCTCTTTCGATCTATGACTGACTAGGCAGAAAATTTTCCAGCAGTTGGTTGCCATTTCTTTCTGCAAAAAACTGGTTGCCAACCAAGGCTATAGAACCTAATCTGTCCTTTCTTCAACCCATAGCTGGAGGGAGAAGAGATTGAATAATACGTTTCTAACGGTATTTGCGCGTAAGTGAATTCAACGAATTCAACTAGAATTCGAACCCGGATCTCCGAATTCTCATTCCAAGCCAATGTCTCTTCAAGGTTTATTTATGTGTCAGATTTATCTCAAGAGATTAATTTAAAGGCGCTGCCATTTTAGACGATATGTGAGCTATGATTCGAAAATATTTAAGCAGCCCTACAAATCAGCTTATCCTAGGCGTCCTGCTAACCACACGGCCCTTAAGAATTTAACTTCCTACTCAGATCACAACAGCATCGCTTCACGGGGATGTGTCGCTGTCCAACACAAAGTGACGGCCTTACAAACTTTTTCCAGGTCACCTATATTTCTCAGTTTTAACAATGCGAAGGCCTAGATTTTTATACTGATTTTCAAAGCTGACAGACACTCTAGACTTACACGAATGAAGTAAGAGTTCTGAATACTAGATCAGTCAGTTAAGTGCCATACGTGATAAAAGCTTTGGGCGATCATGTCTCGAAAGAGACATGACTGACTGGGCAGACGATTATCCCGCAGTAGGTTGCCATTACATTCTGCGGTAGACTGGTTGCCAGCGAGGGCTATATAAACCAATCTGTCTTATTATTTAATCCATAACTGAAGGGAAGAGACGGATTAATACCTTTCCCAAAGGTATTTGTGCGTATGTGAATGCAAGGAATTCAACAGGGGAGCTGAGTTCAAATTCCAATTGAATTCGTCACATTCATTTACGCGCAAATACCCTTGGGAAAGGTATTAATCCGTCTCTTCTCTCCAGTTATGGGTTAAATGACAGGACAGATTCGGTCCTATAGCCTTGGCCGGCAACCAATCTACCGCAAAAAGTAATGGCAACCTACTGCGAGATAATCTTCTGCCCAGTCAGTCATGTCTCTTTCGAGATATGTTCGCCAAAGTGTGTATCACGTATGGCACTTAACTGACCGAGAGTTCTGTTACTTATTCTGCAAGTTCCTTTCCGTCCGGAGACAGAGAGTCTGACGAGGTTACAGCTTGAGTTGGTCTACAACACAGAGCATATTCACACTTCTGTCTGATGCTTTATATACTAAATATTCTGGTCACGTGATCCCAGTAGTACAATTCGTTCATCGGTTACGTTTGTTGCTTGAAGATCCGTGTTCGGTTTACAAACACTTTCTTTTTACATAATATATATATATATATATATATATATATATATATATATATATATACAAATTTTAGACCTTCCCACATACATAAATAGCAAGCCATGTTATTTTGTATTTATATGTAAATCATTTTCACAACCCACATTGAACATTGCCTGATAATCTCGAAAAAAGGAAATTTACGTGTCGCAATGTACATTTAATTCTTAATTATATGATTATATTAAGCTTTACAATATTTATTGTACTGAGGACTGTTTATAAAAAAATAAATGACAGGTGACTCAAAACCGTAAAACCTTGGATCCTCTTCACTTTGATATATATATATATATATATATATATATATATATATATATGTGTGTGTGTGTGTGTGTGTGTGTGTGTGTGTGCGTGTGTGTGTGTGGTTGCATTTCGCGTGGCACCCCTATCTGTTTAATTCCTCCATATATTATTTAAACGTACGTGTTTTCTTGTGAGTTTTTGTTTCATTAATGTGCGGCTGTCACTGCATATATATTATAGAAAATACAAGCATCCATTTTATGTGTGTGCTCTCTCTCTCTCTCTCTCTCTATATATATATATATATATATATATATATATATTACTAAATACATATATGGACCAAGTAAAATTCTTTCCTTCCTGATATTGCGACGAAAATTCATCACATACGCCACCCTCCCAACGACCATTTCGCCTCGACGTCTCCGCGTTTACACCACTTCCGCAGCCGACGCCATCTTAGAAACTATTAGCGTTAGGGTTACCTTTTCGCTAACCTTATGCGAATTGGCACCATTCGCTACGAAATAGAAATCGGCCCAATGAATAAATACAGATATTTGAGAGGGAGGCGCGCAGGCTGCCAAAGGTCGGTCTCTGATCAGCTTGATTATTATGAGTTCGCAAAGAGAATTTTAATTGATACCCAAAATAATTCTTCCCACTGAATGGCGGGAAAAGGCCGCTAGCATATTCCATTGGCGCAGACGAAAACGCACCCGCTGACGACGTCGACGCTATTACGGAAAATAATAATAATTAAAACCCTCTCTCAATCCCCTTCTCCATTTTCGATACTATCCTAAGCATTTCTTTCCTTTTTTTTTATTCGATTATATTTAGAAAGGGAGTTAAGTTTTTTCTTCTATTTTTTATTTATTTATTTGTTATAGCGTTGCTTTCATTTTTTTTAGTGTGATTTCTGTTTGCACATTTTTATGCTTTGTCTTCCTAATATTGCTAAACGTTCATGAGCCTGAAATTCACTTTATGCACTCGTCTATATAAGCACACGCACGCGCCCTTGTTATGTACAAATATGAACTCGAAATTCACTTTATTTCTCTAATTAATCTTCATGCTTAAGACACATGAACATGTTCACACACAATTACAAACCTACCAGCATGAGCTAACACCGACAATCGGGCCAGTTTATAGGCGCACACAGGCACATAGACACATACTGTGTCTATCGTATGAGAATAATTAATATATTTAACACTATCAGCTCAACTAAGGAGCCCATCTTAAACAAAATATGATGCATGGTCATTTAGTCAGACGTTGTGAAGTGGGTCGGGTTGAAAACATTTCAGTACCTCCGCGCCGTATTTATATGATTATATTGGACATAAATTGGGAGTCGATTTTCTATTGGTTATAAATAATAAACTGATCCACTAAGAATTAGTATTTGTAACAATATCAGTCCGACTAAGAAATATGTCGAAAACAAAATTATATTTGGTCATTTTTTTTAAATCATTTCACCCCAAGCAAGGCATTCCACAGCCACTATTGCTCAAGGGGTTACATAGGGAAAGTGATGAGAAAGAGTGGTTAGATATAGGAAATGTCAGGAGGAGGATGATAGACGGGTAGGGATACCGAGGATGAGGGTTGGGTAGATGGGAAGAGTGTTTGAGAGAATGGATGTGAGTTAGTGGGTTAGGAGATGTCTATTGACCTTACATTTAAACTCCTGAAGATTGTAGCTGTCGAGGAAGCAAGTATATGGAAGGGAATTCCACAGGCGGGAAGTGCGAGAAAAGAAGCTGTGGGAGTAGAAATTGCGGTTACATTTTATCGGTTCAAATTTTGGGATGTGCGGAGTAGTATTCTGGGCTCTCACCTATACATGAGTAGAGATAAATGTCCACTTCTTGATTAATTGTTTACTGAATTTTTAATTCTCGGTCCGAGCTGTGTGATTCCAAATCGCTTGGGTAATGCGTTCAATCCTCCTTGTCCGCTCCAATTTTACGTTTTGTGATTATCTCGAGACACACATATACAGTGTGTTCCAAATATCTGGAAAGTTTTTTTTTTATAATCATATCGCCCCAAGCAAGGCATTTTACTGCCAGTTTTGAAAGGGTTATATTAAAGGAAAGTTATGAGAAAGGGTGACAGATTATAGGGGGTGTCAGGAAGTGGCTAAGAGAAGGATGACTGTGGCCGTAAAGTGAGGGATCAGTTCATATATTGATTGTAATGTATAATTGATCCCCCACTTTAAATCCATATTATATTAGTATAGGTAAGAATAGGATGAGAATACTGATGAGAGTGGAGTGGTCGGAGAAAGAAGCATGAGAGAGAGAGAGAGAGAGAGAGAGAGGATGCAAGTTAGTGAGATAGGAGATGACTATTGATTTTACATGTAAATTCTTGGAAATTGTAGCTGTGGGGAAAGCAAGTAAATGGAAGGGAATCCACAGGAGGGAAGTGCGAGAAAAGGAGCTGCTGGAGTAGAATTTGCGTTTACAATTTATTGGTTTCACAGTAAAAGAGTGGAACCTAATTTCTAACCTTGTGGCTCGAGTAAATTTATTTATAGGAGGCACTAATGAGCTAAGTTCATCGGAGCAGAAGCCATGAATGTATTTGTAGAAGAGACACAGGAAAGCCACATTGTGCCGGTGATAAATTGACTGTATCTGAGCTGCCAAGTCGGGATCGATCACATTAGATATTCTCCGTTGGATTTTGTCAAGGACACCTAGGTGGATAGCAGGAGCACCCGACCAGATATCTATTATAAAGTTCGTGATATCTGAAACGATAGTTGTCTAAGCGAACAATACAAATGTCGAAGGACGCATGTCGGTATGTTTCATGTACAGCGCAAAAGAATTTGATAAAGAGGAATACAGCAAAGATCTGTTTGAACTGCTAGAAAAATTCGATTAATTTGGATAAGATAGAAAAAGTGTAACATTTCACTTCGAGCAAACCACTTGCAGTCGGATAGAAAATGAATTGATACAAACTATCTTCTCCTCACTTATTTAACCTTAGCAATCTTGTTTGGCATGCTCTTAACAACGTAAGTTACGCAGACGACATTTTGTTGATGGTAGAGATTGAACTCTTGGAACTCCTAGAAAATTTAGTAAACGAAAGCGAGAATAAAGAACTAATCAGTAATTGTAAGATAAAATGTATGGCTGTCAACAAGAGGAACAGCCCAAGAATTGGACTCAGAATAAACCAAGTTTAAATATCTTGGGAAGATTTTTAACATAGATCTGAAAATGTGACGGAGAAATCCGAAAGCACACTGGAAACTTCCTTTCTAAACGACGAAAAGGTGTAGTTCTGGAACTCAAACAGAAAATATTTCTTAATCTAATTTGTATCAATTTTATTAAAGCTTCTTCAGAGACCGAGAGAAAAATTTATTTTTCGTGTTTCTCTCGGTCTCTGAAGAAGCTTTAATAAAATTGAAGCATGTTAGATTGAGATACATTTCTTATTTTTTCTTTTTCTTTATTCTATCAACTTGTCAAATTCCGATCTATATATTCAACTCCAATTATTCAACCCATATATATATATATATATATCAAGGTAAAGAAGACACAACGTATTACGATTTTGTGTTTCCTGGCATTTACTTTTTTATAAAAAGTGCTCAATACAATAAATATTGTAGAGCATAATCATATAATTATGAACTAAAAGTACTTTGCGACACGGAAATTTCTGTTTCAAGATTTCTATCTTGTCATCAGGCAATGTTGGCTGTTGGTTGTGAAAATGATTTGTATTTAAATACAAATAAATGAGTAAGGAACGAAGAAAATATTTGAAACTTTCAAAATATTAACTTAAAACAGTGCTCAATATAAAAATAGACAAATGAATATTTATTATAAATTATACTTTAGAACATGTACAAACTACAATCTACTACAAAATTGTACATTTTGTTTCGACATTGAAAAAACAATGTCTCATCAGATAGTTAAAAATTATGGTAACCATCATTATTAACTACCCGATGAGACATTATTCTTTCAATGTCGTAACAAAATGTACAATTTTGTAGTAGATTGTAGTTTGTATATGTTCTAAAATATTATATATATATATATATATATATATATATATATATAAGTGACGAGATGAAAAATGTACTTTATTTTAGCTGACCCGTTTCGTCATCTAACGGACTTTTTCAAGGTAATTAAAATTATTTTATTTTGCACAGTGTAACCATAATCAAAAGTAAAATGTTATTTACTAGATTTTTTTAATTAAAAGAAGCTCATGAATATTCAAAGGAGTTGGAAAAGGAGAGGCTACACTTCTCTTTAAGGCTTACATAACGGGAAATAGTCTTCATAAACAGAAACGGAGTGATAGAATAAGAAATACGGCCAGCTGCGACAAGAGCAGAAAAAAATCTGTTATGTTGATTCGTAAAACGAATAAGCTTAGAATTTCACAACAGGAACGTTACTGCCAGGGTTCAGATATATCGTCAGGAGCAGAGAAATTAGATAAAAATGGTCTTGATCATGAACAGAATTGCAAATATTTCTCATTGTATTTCATCATACTTACTGAACTTGATATATAGCCGGCTAAGATTAAGTTCAGTTTTACTTGTCTCTTTTTTATTCATATTGTCTTTTCTACAGATTGCAGCTGAGAATATTTACATGCATACACACACACACATACACATACATACGCACACACACACACACACACACACACACACACACACACACATATATATATATAGAGAGAGAGAGAGAAAGAGAGAGAGAGAAAGGGAAACTCAACACATAAAGTGTTATAAATCCAGAATTTATTTGAGCAATCTAAAAATATTTGTTTTTTACAATTCACATGGAATTCAAACATACAGCGATCTTTATTATAGAGGATAAGTCGGTCTTCTTCTTCCATTTTGTCTCATCAACAAATTCAGTTTCGGAGTTCTTTTTCTGTCAGATTATTTATCATTTATTCCTTCCACTTTTGGCCTAGTTTAAGATTTTTTTTTTTCAAAATACATTCATTTAACTTTTTTTTAAATGAATCTCCTCTTTCAAATTTTTCCTTTTCAAATTTATACTCGTTTACGAGAATACATTTTTCAGTAAATTCTTTTCCACATATTTTGTTTTATTGTTGCTTGACGTTCTTTTTTTTTTCGGTTTATTTAATTTGATTCTTTAAAGTCTTATTTTCATAATTATGCTCATAAGTTAGTTTTTCGCGAACTCCTGCTTCATGTTACCGATCTTTGGTACTTTTAAATATTTTATATATTTTTTTAATCAGCCTTAATTTCGTCTTATTGAAAACTTAATTTTTTTCGAATTCTTCAAATTCTTTATAAAATTATTCTTCTGTTTCCAGTCTTTCTTCGTCGTGTTGTTCTTTTAGACTTTCTTCTCACTTTTTTTGTAGTATACTTTCCTATGCATACGTAGACAAACAACAATTTCGGATGGTGTGAATGCCTATCAGCGTCACTCACAACGCTTTGTCGCCATTTCTGTCCGCTTATATATGTTCTACTTCCATGCAAGTAAATGTGGGAGTGGCGAGGTTGTGTGGGCTAGAAACCTTTGCGATTAGATACATTTTAGATACTCTCTCTATCTCTTTCCCTTTCTCTCTCTCTCTCTCTCTCTCTCTCTCTCTCTCTCTCTCTCTCTAGTTCTACCTTGTCCGAAAAAAATAAAATAAAAATGGCGACAATATTTTCAGCCGACAATCCGCAGTAAACTATTGAAATGTTTCCCTTTTGCCTTCATTATTTTTCTCCAAATTCTTTTCACTTTCATTTTTTTTTAAGATGGAGGACAAATTCCACATTGGGCAAATCCGTTTTTTAATGTTAGTTTCATTTCTTTGGTTAAGAAACGTGACATTAAGTTTTGTGGCGCGCGATGGAAAAATTTCTCACAGTTTTTGAAATTGCAGACATTTTTTTTAACCAGCAGCGATTTTGTTGTTTGCTTTCGTTTTTTATAGAACTCCATTTTTATTGCTTTTTTTCCTGTTTTTCTCCCTCTGTCTGTTTGTTATTTTCCCCAGGACAAACGATACTAAACATAATTTCGTTCCCATTTCTCATAGCCTTCTACAATATAAAACATTATAAAATACACTATCACATAGAAACACAACGCTTACATACTGGACAGCTTCGAACTGTTCCCAGTTGTCTTATGTACAAGACCTAAGCAGCTGAGGCACCTAGTGCGGATCCAACTCATTATACTTACGAATTAGTCTGCAGACGATACAGTGCTGATTGCAGACACGGAAAGGAAACTACAGGACCTCCTACAGAAGGTAGCAGTGGAGAGTGACAAAAAAGAACTACAAATAAACTTCAAGAAAACTGAATGCATGGTCATCAGCAAAAGGTGCAACCCAAAATACCAAATACAGGTGGGGGAAAATAGAATCAAGCAAGTACAAAAATTTAAATACCTAGGAAGTGTTCTAACAGGAGATGGAAATTGTGACACAGAGATCCGAAAGCGAATTGGCCTGGCAAACGACGCGTTCCAGAAGCTGAGTAAAGTACTACCATGCAGGAAAATTTCACTAGAAACAAAGAAAAGAGTGCTGCATTGCTATGTGATGTCATTTCTTCAATACGGCAGTGAAAGCTGGACAATATCATCGAAAATGAGGACAAAACTGGAAGCAGCGGAAATGTGGTTCTACAGAAGGATGCTGCGGATATCGTGGACTGAGCATGCAAACAACGATGAGGTGTTCAAAAGAATGACAACAAAAAGGAAATTAATACTGAGCATCAGGAAGAGACAACTTAAGTTCCTGGGACACGCAATAGGGAAGGAGAGCTTCGAGAACCTGATACTGACTGGCCAGATAGAAGGAGAGAGAGACAGAGGAAGGCAGCGGATAACATATTTGCAGGGCCTAATCAGGTGGATGACGGGGCGGGGGTTGCCAAGAGTAGCAGAAGCAAACATACTGAGAGCCACAAAGGATAGGGAGACGTGGAGAACCATAATCGCCTACATCCTGAAGGAACATGACACATAGAAGAAGAAGACTTCTTTGAGGCGTGGTGTATTACCAATTGCGACTTCACATCAACTAAAGTTTTTTCATTGAGGTGCAAGAAGTAGAAAAGATTAAGTTGCACCCATATTTCAAGTTGAAAAAACGTAAGCCTAACTGCCTTGAATATCTACTTGCAAAATCATGCCTTTTACCAGGGTCTAGTTCCCGATCACTAACACTTACTTACAAAGCAGTCCCACAGTGTCTTATTTATTTAAAACACTACGTTAACCTCATCAATTAAGGTTTACAATTCATTAAAGGTGTAACTTTTAAATGGAACGAACACTGATGATGGTGAATAGAAGCATGTTATCAATATCGTGATCAAATTGCCATTGCATTAATACTTCAATGAAATCGGCAATATTTATTAACACATTAATTCCTACTGTAAAACCTGGTATTAATTACAAAATATTAAACTAAAAATTTGGTATTAATTATAAAACTTGAATTAAAAATTCTGTATTAAGTACAAAAATTAAACTAAAAAGTTGGTATTAATTACTGAAATTAAATTAAAATATCTGTGTTAATTACAAGAAAAATGAATTTAAAATTCGGCATATATAAATTAAAAATTAAACCAAAAATTGGGTATATAATGTAAAAATTAAGTAAACAATTCGGTATATATAGAAATTAAAATTAAAATTCGGTATATATTATAAGAATTGAACTAAAAAGTTGGTATATATTACGAAAATTAAACTAAAAGCCCGGTATGATAGATTTCTAAAACATTCTGACATTCTAATATGATAGATTTCTAAAACATTCTGACATTCCAATATGATAGAGTTCTAAAACGTTTTGACATTCAAATATGATAGATTCCTAAAACATTCTGACATTCCGGTATGATAGATTTCTAAAACAATCTGACTTTCTGGTATCATAGATTTCTAAAACATTCTGACTTTCGATTATGATAGATTTCTAAAACATTTTGACATTCCGGTATGATAGATTTCTAAAACATTCTGGCTTATTCGGTCTGATAGATTTATAAAAGCGTTCTGACATTCCGGTATGATAGATTTCTAAAACATTCTGACATTCCGTTATGATAGATTTCTAAAACATTTTGACATTCCGGTATGATAGATTTCTAAAACATTCTGACATTCCGGTATGATAGATTTCTAAAACGTTCTGACATTCGGTATGATAGATTTCTAAAACGTTCTGACATTCCGGTATGATAGATTTCTAAAAGCGTTCTGACATTCCGGTATGATAAATTTGCGTATTCTGACATTCCGGTACTTGATAGATTTCTAAAAGCGTTCTGACATTCGATTATGATAGATTTCTAAAACATTCTGACATTCGGTGATAGATTTCTAAAACATTCTGACATTCCGGTATGATAGATTTCTAAAAAAGCATTCTGACATTCGATTATGATGATTTGCCTAAAACATTCTGACGTTCGGTATGATGAATTTCTAAACATTCTGACATTCCGGTATGATAGATTTCTAAAACATTCTGACATTCCGGTATGATAGATTTCTAAAACATTCTGACATTCCGGTATGATAGATTTCTAAAACATTCTGACATTCCGGTATGATGAATTTCTAAAACATTCTGACATTCCGGTGTTAGATTTCTAAAACATTCTGACATTCGGTATGATAAATTTCTAAAACATTCTGACATTCGATTATGATAGATTTCTAAAACATTCTGACATTCCGGTATGATAGATTTCTAAAACATTCTGACATTCGGTGTGATAGATTTCTAAACATTCTGACATTCCGGTGAAGTAGATTTCTAAAACATTCTGACATTCGGTATGATAGATTTCTAAAACATTCTGACATTCCGGTATGATAGATTTCTAAAACATTCTGACATTCCGGTATGATAGATTTCTAAAACATTCTGACATTCCGGTGCCAAGTAAATTTCTAAAACATTCTGACATTCTGGTATGATAGATTTCTAAAACATTCTGACATTCCGGTATGATAGATTTCTAAACATTCTGACATTCCGGTATGATAGATTTCTAGAAACTTATTCTGACATTCCGGTGTGATAGATTTCTAAAACATTTTGACATTCCGGTATGATAGATTTCTAAAAACATTCTGACATTTCGGTATGATAGATTTCTAAAAACATTCTGACATTCCGGTATGATAAATTTCTAAAACATTCTGGCCATTCCGGTATGATAGATTTCTAAAACATTCTGACATTCGGTATGATAGATTTCTAAAAACATTCTGACATTTCGTTATGATAGATTTCTAAAACATTCTGACATTCCGGTATGATAGATTTCTAAAACATTCTGACATTCCGGTATGATAAATTTCTAAAACATTCTGACATTCGGTATGATAGATTTCTCAAAACATTCTGACATTCCGGTATGATAATTTCTAAAACATTCTGACATTCCGGTATGATAAATTTCTAAAACATTCTGACATTCCGGTGTGATGAATTCTAAAACATTCTGACATTCCGGTATGATAGATTTCTAAAACATTTTGACATTCCGGTATGATAGATTTCTAAAACATTCTGACATTCCGGTATGATAGATTTCTAAAACATTCTGACATTCCGGTATGATAAATTTCTAAAACATTCTGACATTCCGGTATGATAGATTTCTAAAACATTCTGACATTCAATTATGATAGATTTCTAAAACATTCTGACATTCCGGTATGATAGATTTCTAAAACATTCTGACATTCCGGTATGATAGATTTCTAAAACATTCTGACATTCGAGTATGATAAATTTCTAAAACATTCTGACATTCCGGTATGATGATTTCTAAAACATTCTGACATTCCGGTATGATAGATTTCTAAAACATTCTGACATTTCGGTACTGATAAATTTCTAAAACATTCTGACATTCCGGTATGATAGATTTCTAAAACATTCTGACATTCCGGTATGATAGATTTCTAAAACATTCTGACATTCCGGTATGATAGATTTCTAAAACATTCTGACATTCCGGTATGATAGGTTTCTAAAACATTCTGACATTCCGGTATGATAAATTTCTAAAACATTCTGACATTCCGGTATGATGAATTTCTAAAACATTCTGACATTTCGGTATGATAGATTTCTAAAACATTCTGACATTCCGGTATGATAAATTTCTAAAACATTCTGACATTCCGGTATGATAGATTTCTAAAACATTCTGACATTCCGATTATGATAGATTTCTAAAACATTCTGACATTCCGGTATGATAGATTTCTAAAACATTCTGACATTTCGGTATATGATAGGCCTAAAACATTCTGACATTCCGGTATGATAAATTTCTAAAACATTCTGACATTTCGATGTCAGTAGATTTCTAAAACATTCTGACATTCCGGTATGATAGATTTCTAAAACATTCTGACATTCCGGTATGATAAATTTCCTAAAACATTCTGACATTCGGTATGATAGATTTCTAAAACATTCTGACATTCCGGTATGATGAATTTCTAAAACATTCTGACATTCCGGTATGATAGATTTCTAAAACATTCTGACATTCCAGTATGATAGATTTCTAAAACATTCTGTTCGGTATGATAGATTTCTAAAACATTCTGACATTCCGGTATGATAGATTTCTAAAACATTCTGACATTCGGTATGATAGGCCTAAAACATTCTGACATTCCGGTATGATAGATTTCTAAAACATTCTGACATTCCGGTATGATAAATTTCTAAAACATTCTGACATTCCGGTATGATAGATTTCTAAAACATTCTGACATTCCGGTATGATAAATTTCTAAACATTCTGACATTCCGGTATGAGAGATTTCCTAAAACATTCTGACATTCCGGTATGATAGATTTCTTAAACATTCTGACATTCGGTATGATAAATTTTTAAAAACATTCTGACATTCATGATAGATTTCTAAAACATTCTGACATTCCGGTATGATAGATTTCTAAAAACATTCTGACATTCCGGTATGATAGATTTCTAAAACATTCTGACATTCCTATGATAGATTTCTAAACGTTCTGACATTCCGGTAGATAGATTTCTAAAACATTCTGACATTCCGGTATGATAGATTTCTAAAACATTCTGACATTCGGTATGATAAATTTCTAAAACATTCTGACATTCCGGTATGATAGATTTCTAAAAACATTCTGACATTCCGAGCATATAGATTTTCAAAAACATTCTGACATTCCCAAGATAAATTTTCAAAAACATTCTGACATTCCGGTATGATAGATTTCTAAAACATTCTGACATTCCGGTATGATAGATTTCTCAAAATATTCTTTCAGATAGGTCTTTGTATGATAGATTTCTAAAACATTCTGACATTCCGACAGATAGATTTTTAACATTCTGACATTCGGCATGATAGATTTCTAAACGTTCTGACATTCCGGTATGATAGATTTAAAACATTCTGACATTCCGGTATGATAGATTTCTTTCAAAACATCTCTGACATTCCGGTATGATAGTTTTCTAAAACATTCTGTGGGGACATTCCGGTGAAGGAGGATTTTCAAAACATTCTGACATTCCGGTATGATAGATTTCTAAAACGTTCTGACATTCCCGTATGATAGATTTTCAAAATGTTCTGACATTCCGGTATGATAGATTTCTAAAACGTTCTGACATTCCGGTATGATAGACTTCAAAAACGTTCTGACATTCTGCTGCATGATAGATTTAAAACATTCTGACATTCCGGTACAGATAGATTTCAAAACATTCTGACATTCCCGGTATGATAGTTTTCTAAAACATTCTGACATTCCGGTATGATAGATTTCAAACATTCTGACATTCCGGTATGTATAGATTTCTTAAAAACGTTCTGACATTCCGGTATGATATTTCTAAACATTTGACATTCCGGTAGATAGATTTCTCGAAACATTCTGACATTCCGAAGGATAGATTTCTAAAACGTTCTGACATTCCATGATAGATTTCTAATGTTTGACATTCCGAAAGGATAGATTTTTAAAACATTCTGACATTCCGGTGACAGATTAAATATCTTGACATTCTGCATGATAGATTTTGGAAACATTCTGACATTCCGTTGATTTCTAACGTTCTGACATTCCGGTACATACTCTTTGAAACATTCTGATATCTGCATAGATAAATTTCTAAACATTCTGGACATTCCAAGGATAGATTTCTAAAACATTCTGACATTCCCATAGATAGATTTCTTAAACATTCTGACATTCCATGATAGATTTCTAAAACGTTCTGACATTCCGGTATGATAGATTTAAACATTCTGACATTCCGGTATGATAGATTTTCAAAACATCTTGACATTCCGGTATGATAGATTTCTAAAAATATTCTGACATTCCGGTATGATAGATTTCTAAAAACGTTCTGACATTCCGGTATGATAGATTTCTAAAATATCTCTGACATTCCGGTATATAGATTTCAAAACATTCTGACATTCCGGTATGATAGATTTCTTAAAACATTCTGACATTCGGCATGATAGATTTCAAAACATTCTGACATTCCGGTATACAGATTTCTAAAACGTTCTGACATTCCGGTATGATATCGCTAAAACATTCTGACATTCCGGCATGATAGATTTCTAAAACATTCTGACATTCCGGCATGATAGATTTTCTAAAAACATTCTGACATTCCGGTATGATAGATTTCTAACGTTCTGACATTCCGGCATGATAGATTTCTAAAACATTCTGACATTCCGGTATGATAGATTTTCTAAAATATTCTGACATTCCGGTATGATAGATTTCTAAAACATTCTGACATTCGGTACAGATAGATTTCTAAAACGTTCTGACATTCCGCAAGTGATGATTTTCAAAACATTCTGACATTCCGGTATGATAGATTTCTAAAACATTCTGACATTCGCATGATGATTTCTAAAACATTCCATTCCGGTATGATGATTTCAAAACATTCTTGACATTCCGAAGGATAGATTTCTAAAACGTTCTGAGCATTCGCATGATAGATTTCTAAAACATTCTGACATTCCGGTATGATAGATTTCTAAAACATTCTGGACATTCGGTATGATAGATTTCTAAAATATTCTGACATTCCGGTATGATAGATTTCTAAACATTCTGACATTCGGTATGATAGATTTCTAAAACATTCTGACATTCCGGTATGATAGATTTCTAAAACATTCTGACATTCGGTATGATAGATTTCTAGCATTCTGACATTCCGGGTATGATAGATTTCAAACATTCTGACATTCCGGTATGATAGATTTCTCAAAACATTCTGACATTCTGCACATAGATTTCTAAACATTCTGACATTCCGAAGGATAGATTTCTAAAACATTCTGACATTCCGAAAGATAGATTTTCAAAAACTGTTCTGACATTCCGGTATGATAGATTTCTGAAATATCTGACATTCCGGTATGATAGATTTCTAAAACATTCTGACATTCCAGTATGATAGATTTCTAAAACATTCTGACATCTCTGTATGATAGATTTCTAAAACATTCTGACATTCGCATGATAGATTTTTAAAACATTCTGACATTCGCATGATGATTTCTAAAATATTCTGACATTCCGGTATGATAGATTTCTAAAACATTCTGACATTCAAAGTGATAGATTTCTAAAATATTCTGACATTCCGAAGGATAGATTTCTAAAACATTCTGACATTCGGCATATAGATTTCTAAAATATTCTGACATTCCGGTATGATAGATTTCAAAACATTCTGACATTCCGGTATGATAGATTTCTAAACATCTGACATTCCATGATAGATTTCTAAACATTCTGACATTCGGCATGATAGATTTCTAAAATATCTGACATTCCGGTACACAGATTTCTAAAATATCTCTGACATTCCGAAAGCAGATTTAAATATTCTGACATTCAAAGATAGATTTCTAAAATATTCTGACATTCCGGTATGACAGATTTCTAAAACATTCTGACATTCCCATGATAGATTTTCTAAAACATTCTGACATTCCGGTATGATAGATTTCTAAAACATTCTGACATTCACATATGATAGATTTCTAAAACATTCTGACATTCGGTATGATAGATTTCTAAAATATCTTGACATTCCGGTATGATAGATTTCTAAACATTCTGACATTCCAAGGATAGATTTCAAACATTCTGACATTCCGGTATGCGATAGATTTCTAAAACATTCCACATTCGGTATGATAGATTTCTGGGTAAACATTTCCGACATTCCGGTATGACAGATTTCTAAAAACATTCTGAGCATTCCGGTATGATAGATTTCTAAACATTCTGACATTCTGTGGACATTAGATTTCAAAACATTCTGAACATTCCGGTATGATAGATTTCTAAACATTCTGGACATTCGCACAGAGGATTTCTAAAACATTCTGAGCATTCTGGACATAGATTTTAAACATTCTGACACGTTCCGGTACATGAGATTTCTAAAACATCTACATTCCGGTACTTCCCTAAAACATTCTGACATTCGGTATGATAGATTTCTAAAACATTCTGACATTCCGGTATGATAGATTTCTTAAATGATTCTGACATTCCGGTATGATAGATTTTCAAAACATTCTGACATTCCGGTACAGATAGATTTCTAAAACGTTCTGACATTCCGGCATGATAGATTTCTAAAACATTCTGACATTCGGTATTGATAGATTTCTAAAACATCGCACATTCCGGTATGATAGATTTCTAAAACATTCTGACATTCCGGTATGATAGATTTCTAAAACACTTGACATTCCGCATGATAGATTTCTAAACATTCTGACATTCGGTATGACAGATTTCTAAAACATTCTGACATTCCGGTATGATAGATTTAAAACATTCTGACATTCCGGTATGATAGATTTCTAAAACACTTGACATTCCGGCATGATAGATTTTGCAAACATTCTGACATTCCGGTATGATAGATTTCTAAAACATTCTGACATTCCGAAAGATAGATTTCTAAAACATTCTGACATTCCTTTGCAGATATTTCTAAAACATTCTGACATCATCTCGAAGGATAGATTTGCAAACGTTCTGACATTCCGGTATGATAGATTTCTAAACATTCCTTCTGACATTCCGGTATGATAGATTTTTAAAACATCTCTGACATTCCGGTAAGATAGATTTCTAAATATTCTTGACATTCCGGTATGATAGATTTTTTAAAACATTTCATTATTCGGTATGGATAGATTTTCAAAACACCTGACATTCCGGTATGATAGATTTCTAAAACATTCTGACATTCCGGTATGATAGATTTCTAAACGTCTCTGACATTCCGGTATGATAGATTTCTAAAAACATTCTGACATTCCGGTATGATAGATTTTCAAAACATTCTGACATTCTGTATGATAGATTTCTGTAACGTTCTGAGCATTCGGCATGATAGATTTTCAAAACACTTGGACATTCCGGTATGATAGGATTTCTAAAACATTCTGACATTCCGGGTATGATATTTCAAAACATTCTGACATTCCGGTATGATAGATTTCTAAAAGAGCCCTGACATTCCGGTGTATGATAGATTTTAAACATTCTGACATTCCGGTACAGATTTCTAAACATTCTGACATTCCGGTATGATAGATTTCTAAAACATTCTGACATTCCGGGTATGATAGATTTCAGAAATATTCTGACATCTTGCATGATAGATTTCTAAAACATTCTGACATTCCGGGTATGATAGATTTAAAAACGTTCTGACATTCCGGTACATAGATTAAATGCTCTGACATTCCCACATGTATGATAGATTTCTTAAAAACATTCTGACATTCCGGTATGATAGATTTCTAAAACATTCTGACATTCCGGTATGATAGATTTCTAAACATTCTGACATTCCCATGATAGATTTCTAAAACATTCTGACATTCCGGTATGATAGATTTCTAAACATTCTGGACATTCCTATGATAGATTTCTAAAACATTCTGACATTCCGGGTATGATAGATTTTGGGGCCCTGACATTCGGTATGAGCAGATTTTCAAACATTCTGACATTCCGGTATGATAGATTTCTAAAACATTCTGACATTCCGGTATGATATTTCAAAAACATTCTGACATTCGGTATGATAGACTAAAATATTTTGACATTCCGGTATGATAGATTTCTAAAACATTCTGACATTCACAAAGGACAGATTTCTAAACATTCTGACATTCCGGTATGATAGATTTCTAAAACATTCTGACATTCCGGTATGATAGATTTCTAAACATTCTGACATTCCGGTATGATAGATTTCTAAACATTCTGACATTCCAAGGTATGATAGATTTCTAAAACATTCTGACATTCCGGTATGATAGATTTCTAAAAGTCTATTTGACATTCGCATGATAGATTTCTAAACATTCTGACATTCGGTATGATAGATTTTCAAACACTTGACATTCCGGTATGATAGATTTCTAAAACATTCTGACATTCCGGTATGATAGATTTTTAAACATTCTGACATTCCGGCATGATAGATTTCTTGTAACATTCTGACATTCCGGTATGATAGATTTCTAAAAACATTCTGACATTCGGTATGGATATGATTTTAAAACATTCTGACATTCCGGTATGATAGATTTCTAAAACATTCTGACATTCCGGTATGATAGATTTCTAAAACATTCTGACATTCCGGTGTACAGATAGATTTCTAAAACATTCTGACATTCCTATGATAGATTTCTAAAACATTCTGACATTCCGGTATGATAGATTTCTAAAACATTCTGACATTCAAAAGGATAGATTTCTAAAACGTTCAGACATTCCGGTATGATAGATTTCTAAAACATTCTGACATTCCCATGATAGATTTTTAAAACATTCTGACATTCGGCATGATAGATTTCTAAACATTCTTGGACATTCGGCAGGTTTTCAGATAGATTTTTAAAACATTCTGACATTCCGGTATGATAGATTTCTAAGAAATATCTCTGACATTCCGAAAAGGACATTTCTAAACATTCTGACATTCCGGTATGGATAGATTTCTAAACGTTCTGGACATTCCGGTGGAGCAGATTTCTAAAACATTCTGACATTCCGGTATGATAGATTTCTAAAACATTCTGACATTCAAAGGATAGATTTCTAAACGGTTTGAGCATTCCGGTATGATAGATTTCTAAACATTCTACATTCCGGCATGATAGATTTCTAAAACATCTCTGACATTCCGGTATGATAGATTTCAAAACATTCTGACATTCACAGATAGATTTCTAAAACGTTCTGACATTCCCATGATAGATTTCTAAAACGTTCTGACATTCCGGTATGATAGATTGGAAATATCTTCCGATATTCCGGTATGATAGATTTCTAAAACATTCTGACATTCCGGTATGATAGATTTCTAAAACGTTCTGACATTCCGGTATGATAGAGATTTTCCAAAACATTCTGACATTCGGTATGATAGATTTCTAAAAACATTCTGACATTCGGTATGAGGATTTTCAAAACATTCTGATATCTGCATGATAGATTTCTAAAGATTCTTATTATCTGTATGATAGATTTCTAAAACATTCTGACATTCCGTGTATACAGATTTCAAACATTCTGACATTCCGGTAAGGACAGATTTTCAAAACATTCTGACATTCCGGTATGATAGATTAAAACATTCTGACATTCGGTATGATAGATTTCTAAAACGTTCTGACATTCCGGTATGATAGATTTTCTAAACATTCTGACATTCCGGTATGATAGATTTTCAAACATTCTGACATTCCGGGTATGATAGATTTTCTAAAACGTTCTGACATTCCGGTATGATAGATTTCTAAACGTTCTGACATTCCGGTATGATAGATTTCTAAAACGTTCTGACATTCCGGTACATAGATTTCTAAAACATTCTTGACATTCCGTATGATAGATTTCTAAAACATTCTGACATTCCGGTATGATAGATTTCTAAAACATTCTGACATTCCGGTATGATAGATTTCTAAAACATTCTGACATTCCGGTATGATAGATTTCTAAAACATTCTGACATTCCGGTATGATAGATTTCTAAACATTCTGACATTCCGGTATGATAGATTTCTAAAACATTCTGACATTCCGAAAAAGGCATAGATTTTCAAAAACATTCAACATTAATGAATTATGTTAAACACCGTGCATGAGAATTTTCTAAAATCATTAATCATAAAAATTAATCTAAAAGTTTCGTATTATATTTCTAAAAAATCCGGCATTAAATATTAAATTAACCTAAAAATCACATATTCCAAAAATATGCAATATTGATTATAAAAATTCAAATAAAATCCATTTTTGTCTAGTTATTTTTTAAATCAGAACTGTCTAAAAGCAACTAAAAAAATTTGTATTATAAATTTAAAGAAATAAAATATTAATTCAATCTAAACATCCAGTATTATAAGGTTCTAAAACATCCATTAATAAATAAAAATACGAAAAAATCCTATACTAATTATAAAAATTAAAAACTATTTGATTTCTTTAAAAAATCGATATTAATAACCAAATTTAAATAATAAATCCCGTATTAATAATCAAAATTAGATTAAAAATCCGGTGTTAATCCCATAAATTAAACTAAAAACAAATAATATAGATTTCTAAGACGATCCGATATAATAAAAATCCAGTACTATAGACTTATTTTTAAAAAAATTTAAAGAATAATCTTTATTATAAAAACATATAACTTTCAGAATTAAACTTACTTCAATGAAAAATATCCCGTCTTCATTTTAGTTTATCAATTAGTAATTATGGTTTTGTACTGCTGTCATATCTGGTCGGATGCACCTGCTATCTACCTAGGGGTCCTTGACAAAACCCTTCAGAGAATGTGTAATGTGATCGATCTCGACTTGGCATCCACCCGTGCATTGAATACTGCTGTCATATCTGATCGGCTGCTCCTGCTATCCACTTAGGGGTCCTTGACAAAATCCAACAGAGAATCTGTAATGTGATTGATCCCGACTTAGCAGCTCAGATACAGTCACTTTCTCCCGGGGCAATGTGGCTTCCCGCTGTCTCTTCTACAAATACGTTCACGGCTTCTGCTCCGATGAACTTAGCTTTCTGGTGACCCCTATGTATGAATTTACTCGAGTCACAAGATTAGCAACAAGGTCCCACCCTTTTACTGTGAAAGAAATAAAATGTAAACGCAAATTCTACTCCAGCAACTTCTTTTATCGCACTTCCCACCTGTGGAATTCCCTTCCGTTTATTTGCTTCCCCCACAGCTACAATCTCCAAGAATTTAAATATAAAGTCAATAGTCATCTCCTATCTCACTAACCTGCATCCCCTCTCTCTCTCTCTCTCATGCTACTTTCTTCGTCCACTCCACTCTCATCAGTATTCCCATTCTTTCTATAATCTGTCACTCTTTCTCATAACTTTCCTCCTATGTAATACCCTGCACACCAGTGGCAGTAGACTTGTGGTGATACCGAGCAAGCGAGGGGCCGGATGTTTGCCCTCAGATGTCCAGATAGCAAATGACCAAAACTGGTCTTTGCGCACCCATCTTCTTCACTGGCAAACCCCGACAAGGAAAAAGAACACCTAAATGGAAGGATGAATTCTTCACTGGTAAACACCGACGTCCTAACCCAGCAAGGACAATGCAGTGAAGAAGATGGGTGCGCAACGACCAGTTTTGTTCATTTGCTATCTGGAGCCCTGAAGGCAAACATCCGGCCTCTCGCTTGCTCGGTATCAATACAGACTGCCTTGCTTAGGATGATATGATCATAAAAAGATATATAGATATATATATAAGTCAGTACATATGCGAGAGGATATTGACAGGCTCTTTTATATTCATATCTTTCATTCGAATTACCTGAAGTTTCTCCTATGTATTTTTGTGACCGTCAGTACAAGTTATAGTGCATATGCCTGTTTCAGCTTTCAGGTTTATATTATTGTCTTTTGTATTAACTTTCTAATTGTTTTAGAAGCCAGTCAGTCAGTTAGTTAAGTGCCATACGTTAACTGCCATAACTTTCCTTCTGTGTATACCCCTGCGCACCAGTGGCAGTAGACTGCCTTGCTTGGGGCGATATGATTAAAAAAAAATAATAATGTCCAGCGTCGCAATTTTACAGGCTACGAATACGTTCTCAAACAACTTCCCGATTCAGTTAATTAGCCGCATGACTAAGCTCATTATCCCGATTCTAATGACGACGGCATTAAGCAGAATAAAACCCGAAATGGGACAAGAATATCGTGGCTTCGTTAAAGACGCTGGAAGAAGAAATACGTTCATTTTTATTAAAATGCTATCAGTGCGAACAATAGAAATACAGTAGGATGTACAACTAAGTTATAGATAGGAAATTAAAAATTAAAATCAATCTTCTTTACGTTTACAAAAATTCACAATGACGTATGAAATCCTGGTTTTCCCAAATAGAAAAGGATTGACCATGTGCTTAAAGAAAAAGTCGAAACCAGATTTCGCAAGTAGCTGTTAAGTTGATTTTCTGACCAAAGGAAGTGATTTGCAAAACTAAAGAGACTTAGTGATCCAGTGCAAAAAACTCAATAACTATAAAGGCTTTGATCAGATCAGCGCCAGTCAGTCAGATGGGAGCAGCGAGACGAAACAACTAAAATGTAACGGGAGAAACTTCGACCACGACCGGACATTGTTCTCTTTTTCCTTCTTTCTCGTGTGCTGATTCCTTTTACTTCTTCTCCGTTCAAAGACATTTCTATCAAACAAACGCTTATACATACATACGTATGTACGGTACGCATAAACTCTTTCCAACAAATTACTACTACGAACATTTCTTGATACCCTTAACTCATTACTTTTTCTCATTGAACTTTAACTACTACCTAGTCGTTTTATTCTATTCTTTTAATAAATTTCTATTTTAACATAAAAAATGTATTTTTTTTTTTTGCATTAATTCACACATTCCAACGTGCCGACAAACAACCTTCTGATGAAAACCTTCTGATAATTTTGATGATAATTCTTGATAAAACTTATAAACTGTTGGTAGTTTGGTTATGTATGACACAAGTCCGAATTAATAGAAATTAACCATCTCTCTACATCTACAACTATCTTTCATGGACTCCGTAAAAAGCATTTGATAAGTAGTAACTATTTGCCCATAGCTGGGACCCTAACTGGTGCTACTACTCCTGGCCAGAGTGGGCCTGGGACAACAGCCATTAAGAAGTGGTTCCATGCTCCTCACAACTTACCAATCAGAAGCGTTGCTGCCGGATGAAGTTTACTGTCGTACCCAGGACCAGAAATTCAGTAATATATTAAGAAACAGGAAAGTTTTAAAGAAAATAACGGCTTACAAATAATACTGTATTTTTTCTTTGCAGCTGTCAATGATGTAAGCACAATTTCAAACTTGGCATTTGTAAATAAAAACAAAGTAGAAACAACATCTTAGAAAGTCAGGGATCGATTTAACAGCGTATTTATAAACAGGACCCCCACTTTAATAATCATAAAGAATATTTTTTATTCTTTCACCGGTTGTGGTTTGAGGAAGTTATAATGAATGATAATCTGTAAAAATATTTACAAGAATTCTTTGCTATTTCTTTTAAGTGGACAAGTTAATTTACGTAGTGCAGAGGCACCTAATGTTTGCAGGTAAAAAATAGAGAAACAATCTAGCAATACGTTGCTTGTCCGGAAAGTGTCAGACCATTTAATCTTAACAAATAAATAGCTTATTTAGTAATTTGCCGTTTTAATCCCATTGACAAACATCGTTAGGGCACAGTTAACCCTAATGAGAATATTTAAGAAAACTTATCCCTCTTTAACTGAAGGGATGAAAAGTAACGAGTTTGGTAAAAGGGAATTCTGGGTACAGAGTTTTGGCCAGAACATCAAGGTGAGCGGGACAAATTTCAAAAGCCCACATTTTATAATTAAGCATTCAGCATCTCCAATCACCATTTGAATTGTATTACATTTAATAGCGTTTTGATAAGAGTTATCCTCTCGTTTCTTAGATCTTTATTCACTAAATCGCATTTTCATCCCCCGAGAACGTAACAGTCCTCCCCAAAACAAGTACGCAAAGTTCGCTTTCAGTATCGTCATCATCTATCTTGTTCTGTCCTTCATATACTCACCCACCCGATCAACGCCGAGAAAATTAATGCCGAGAAAATTTCTTGACGGACCTTGTATTTCCTGTCTATATATATATATATCCTGTCAAACAGGAACTTACTAGTCAATCTTATATATATATATATATATATATATATATATATATATATATATATATGTAAGATTGACTAGTAAGTTCCTGTTTGACAAGTTTATTTCTCCACCTGCCTCGGAGCTGAGATCATTGTGAATTTACCAGCCAGTGTTCAAACCCTGATATAAAGCAGGATTTCGAATGTTGAGTTTTCAAGCTATATAGACCTCGTCATATTTTAAATACTGACGCAACAAATCTTCCCAGCTCAGTTCATCCAGGCATGTACTAGACCAAACTGAGCTTAGTAAATACATTCAGCAGTCTGTCTCCCGGCAAAGATCGTTGTGCATATCGTACCATTGCTGAAGGTCGGTATTAAAGCCATGATAAAAATCTAAGCTTAATGCTGTGTTTACGAGGTGACGCTTTAGACGTGGGGTGCTGGTTAATGTTTGATTCGGCATTGTGACAGACGTAACCGAACTCCTCACAGCTTACAAGTTTTATGCAAAATTATCATCAGAAGAATTATCAGAAGGTTTTTGTTGTGGGATCTCCCCTTTTTATGATAATGAACTCGGTTTGAGTATACATATACTCCTCCAATAATGAAATCCGTCAGTTATATCGGAGAGTACCGGAACTGATCCGTAAGATACTGAATGATACCAAAGTTTCACAGAGAATACGGCGTCAGTAGTCATAGTAGCTCTGAGCCAGAATAGTATTACATATCACCCGTCAGTTCCGACGTGGACATACTAATTCCAGCACGGCTTCACTTCAAAGACTTGTATGTATATATATTTCTTACTAATTGTATTCCTGGATTACTAACCTGCGTTCCAGTTTGCATCTTTACGTTTAATATAACCTATTTTCTTATATCAAATATCTGTTTTGTTGTTCGTTATTTTGTGTGGTTCCTCACCTGGAATCCATAACAGTTTTCCTCTTTATCAAAAGGTTGGTTGCAGGTTGAAATGTGTGCAATAGCGTGGAATAGAATAAGAATAAAATATACATTTTGTATTTTAAAATAGAAATTTATTAAAAGGAGGAATAACACAAGTTGTAGAAGTTAATGTGCAATTAGAAACATTATTAAGAAGTTCAGGGTAGAGTTCGTGTTCAATGATAAAGTTATGGGTATCAAAAAATGTAGAAAATGTTCGTAGTAATAATTGTTCAAAGAGATAAGGAGAAAGAGAACAAGGTGCGACCTGACCTTATCTCCGGGTCGATTTAAAGTTGAAGCTACATTCTAGTTGTTTCGTCTCGCGGCTTACATATGACTCTCGCTGACTGACGCTGGTGAAGTCCTTTTATTGTAATCTAGATTTTTTCGCACTTACTCGCAAAGTCCTTTTGGTCTTGCAAGTTGCCCCCATTGGTCAAAAATCAATTTAACACCTACTTGCGAAATCTGGTTTTAACTTTTTCTTTAAGCAGATGATCAATCCTTTTTTCATTTTGGGAAAAACCAGGACTTCACACGTTGTTGTGAATGTTTGTAAAAGTGAAGAAGAGAGTTGATTTTAATTCTTTTCTTATTCCTACAACACTTTAGTGAAACACTATTCCCATGCTTGTTTACTCTTACTTTGCTTCGTGTTTCGCTAAGTTAACTTGGTATATACGATGAGGATTCTATTTAGATACGAATCAGTAGAGATAAATGCGTTCTAAGGACGCAGAAGCAGATTATCTCCCTTTTTTTCTTTTTTTTTTTCTGATCAGAAATGTTTGAAACCAATGAAAGGAAAACTTCGACATAGAGCCAATTCTAAGACATTTCTTTTTTTCTCGTTGAAAAAGCAAAATGGAGCCATGTGTCTGGATGTCAATGGTGTTTCGTGTATCGAACGTCATTCATCAATTTTATTTTTGTTTGATTCTGTTAACAATGATGATTATATAGAAACGGGTTATTAGGCTTAGGTAGTTGTTTCCTTGCTATCAGTGGTCCCCATAAATATCTTTTCATGACTATTGCTGTCATGAGAACTGCCCCCTTACATCTACAAGCGAAACTAGTACGTTACTCCTCCTGGTTGTGTATGTTTGTCGTAGATTAAATTTCTTGACAGTATCGCACATTCGTCGTGAAACACTTCCTACTTAACAATTACATCATTTTTCAATAAAATAACACCACAATATACATTTAATGATGGTAATTCAAGATAATGGTTTTGTATTAATCCTTAATGAAGTCAATAATTAACAACGACAACTTCAAAATTATTGAGCACCGAATCAATGCTTCCAGACTGGGCTACAAGTAACGATTTTGGTTACTATTTGTTTCATTCAATCAATCAGTCAATTAAGTGCCATGAGTGATACACGCCTCGGCGATCATGTCTCGAAAGTGACATGCGTAAATGGGCAAGAGAGTTTTTCACAGTAGGTTGCCATTAATTTTTGGGGTAGACTGGTACCCAGAATTCCTTGTATTCACTTACGTGCAAATACCCTTGGGAATTAATACCTTTCCCAAGGCACGTAAGTGAATACAAGGAATTCGACTGGAATTCGAACTCGGCTTCCTGATTTCTCGTTCCGAAACGATATCCACTGCACAACGACGCACATCCTATTATAACACCTATCATATATTATAACACTATTATAAAAATCCGTCTCTTCCCTCCAGCTATGGGTTAAATAATAGGACAGATTGGTCGGCAACCAGTCTACCGCAGAAAGCAACCTACTGCGGGATTTTGCCCAGTCAGTCATGTCTCTTTATCACGTATGGCACTTAAATGACTGACTGAATAGACATAACACACTAAAATAATCCATTTGTCAAATTCCATCTAACACGAACAATATAAGACTCAAAAAATACACCGCTAAAATTCGGTGGTGTAGTGGATATAGTAGTTGGTTACACATGTGTTAGTATCATCTAGTGGTCATGAGCTCGATCCTTGTGACGGACCAAATTTCAACAATAATATTTCGCAATAATCAACGAGATAATCCACATCAGCTAATCTGATGATGACCAGAGGGTACTTGGTCGAAACGTTGTGTCTATTATAACACTTCTATAAACCAAAAATGAGAACAAAAGTGCGAAATAATTCCACGATTATTGAAAATTACTCATCTCAGAAATAAATACAAATTGGATTCTATAGCTTTGCTTGGCAAACAGTCTACTGCAAAAAGTAATAGAAGCCTACTGCAGGAAACTCTTCTGGCCAGTTAGTCATCGCCTAAGCGTGAATTACTTATAGAACTTAACTGACTGCCTCATCCACTAGAAGGTGCAAAAGCCACTAAAAGCAGAGGAGTGGTTGTCATATGATTGAACGGTAGAAATTACACATGTTGAGATTAAGGAGTGTAGATGGGGATTATCCTCTGAATTGAAGAGGTAAGGATTGAAACAACCACACGGAAAGCTATACTACAGAGAGGGAAATGAGAGTGATTCGGCTCCGTGGACGTAGCATGGTGCGTCTTAGCTGTGAAGATTTGAACTGGTGGAACCAAAGAATAGAATTCATTCGAACATTTGCCACGGACATAGCAATAAAGTAGCGATAAACTTGCAGTGTTGCATGTGCGCGGGAATAATGCTGCAGGAGAGAGAAAAAAATCGCCCTTTTAACCCTATTAATACTGGAAAGCGACAATTGGGCAGTTTAACCTAGATATGAACAATACCGTGCTTAGCAACATCGCGCCCCCCGCAGAATGCGTTATGCGACCCCTTTACCTGCAGAATGCAGTTTGCGCCCCCCGAACATACTGAACCCACAATAAATGGTACTTTAAACAAAATAACATACTCTCGGAACGCAGATATTCCGTGATCACGAAAAAAACGGAAGAAATCATGAAATTGGCATTTCGAAGCTATACATTACGAACGTTTTTACAACTTTAGCAACTTCCTAGCTTTTTTTATTGCCATTTCAGTTTGTTTCGGCTCTCAATCTTCTACAAGTTTTTTCAAGGAATTTTCAAAAAATTTAAACCCAAATTTCAAAATATTTTGCTGCAGAAAGTTTGATAGACTATCAAAAATTAGACTTCAGGCGTTTGTTGAAAAAATGGAGATGGAGTGTTAGAAAGTGTTGGTATAGAGGGGGTAAGAAAGAAACGAATTAAATCAAAACTTTAGTAGTAACGGAATGTTGCTTACAAACTATATATATATATATATATATATATATAAAGAAAGAGAGAGAGAGCGAGACGGGTTGATAGATGTCTATTTCAACATACAGTTATAATCATAATTTTCCAGTTAATCCTAATAATTATTTTGCTAATTGTTTTTCATTACAATAGATCTACGGAGTCAAAGAGCCTTGCGGCTTTCCGAGGCATTGCGGCCCCTAGGGAAATTGTGCTCCCCTCGCAATTGCGGGGTCTGCGGGGTCTGCAGGGTCCCTAAGCACTGCCCTGAGTATGAAGCAATACACCATTTGGAACCAATATGACACTTAAAGATTATGCTTATTAGAAGGAGTCAGATACGAGCCGAAATGAGCCGACTGTTTGCCCAGAATTTTTAAAAATGGATTTTATATGAATTCTGCTAAGTTCTAGGGTGAATCTGAGACCTAGAAGAAATTCAATGACTCATTAAATCTGATACCCTTAATCGTGACTGGAGAAAACCCAGGGTCTGAACGGTGATGATGAAGCAATATTGGTGTATGGTAAGTTATAAGCCAGTTATTTCGCCATTGAATCAGAGGAGAGAGCGGTTTGCAAGGTTTAGATAAACAAAAAATTACAGCAGATTATTTTTTAATCATTTCACCTTAAGCAAGGCAACAAAGCTACTAAGACGTAAGTGGCTACTGAGTATGTAAGAATATAAGAACAAGAAAAATATTCGAACACGAAAACAGAAGATAACGATTGACATTTCATTTTAAATTTTGAAAGATCAAAAAAATAATTTTTTTTCCCTGACGATTTGTGCATAGGACTGGCAGATCTCTTACTAATTTAAGATGATCTGTTTCCTTATATGTTTCTTTTTTTGATCATTTCACCCCAAGTAAAGTGATAAATCCCTTACCCTAAGAGAACAGAGCTCTAGGAGAGAGAAGATGACGATCGACACTGCATTCACATTTTGAAAGATGAAAGTTGGCTGGAAAGCAAAAAGCCTAATGTGAGTCCCACACGCGAGGAGTGCAAGAAAAGAAACTGTTAGCATAGAACTTACGGTTGCATTTAATCATTTCTACTGTAAAATGATGAGATCTTATAACCAATCTCGTTAGTCAGTTAAGTACCATTCATGATACACTCGTGGGAGATCATTTCTTGAAAGAGACATGACTGACTGGGCATAAGATTTTTCCACAGTCAGTCAGTGCCATACGTGATACCGCTTTAGGCGATCATGTCTCGAAAGAGACATGACTGACTGGGCAGAAGATTATCCCGCAGTAGGTTGCCATTGCTTTCTGCGGAAGACTGGTTGCCAGCCAAGCCTATAGAACGCAATCTGTCCTGTTATTTAACCCATAACTGGACTGAAGAGACGAATTAATACCTTTCCCAAGGGTATTTGTGCGTAAGTGAATGCAAGGAATTCAACTGGAATTCAACTGGAATTCGAACTCAGCTACCCGATTTGTCGTTCCGAGTCGATATCCACTGCACCACAACGCACAACCTTGCACCCTCCCAAACCCCGCTTTGCTATCTATTTGCTCAAACCCATCAAGTATGTTACATATTCCTTTCCACTGTCTCTCTTTTCTTCAATCTGACCTGTGAGTATCACATTATCCGAGCACTCCTTCCTCATTACATGTCCCACAAACTTCAGCTGTCTTTTCCTGGTATTAAGTATTAGTTTGCTATTTGTTTCTATTCTCTCTAAATCCTCACTGTTGTTCACATGTTCGGTACATGGTATCCTCAGCATCCTTCTGTAGAATCACATTTTGGCTGCTTTAAATCTTCTCTTCATCTTTAGTGAGATTTTCCAGTATTTGTTGCCATATTTAAGAAAAGACATCACATAACAATCCAGTGCTCTCTTCTTTGTTTCCAGCGACATTTTCATGTCTCTCAATATTCTAGTCAGCTTCCGTAATGTATCGTTGAGCATTCCAAATGCGCCTTCAGATTTCAGTGTCGCTCACTAGAACACTTTCCAGGTATTTCAATTTCTGTAACTGCTTCATTTTAGTATCCCTAGCCTGTAATTGGTATTTTGAGCTCCTCTTCTTAGTACATGCATTGTTTTCTTGTAGTTTATATGTAGCCCTTTCTTTCCGCTTTCTGTAGGAGGTCTTGTAGTTTTCTTTCTGTGTCTGCTATCAGCACTGTATCATCTGCGTATCTTATATTGTTCTGATTGTGGCCGTCAATGACGAATCCTGATATCACTTCCTGGGATCTCGCTGTATAGGTTGAACAGCTCTGGTGAGAAGACACATCATTGTGTTAAACTTCTTAGTAAACTTAAAAAGTAATTTGAACAGACTTTAACATTAAATCTTCCGTTATTATATGCTGAAGATTTCCATAGCGAAACGGTTAATTTTACCATTACCGTTACGATTACTGTTACCAATACCGTTACCATTATGAACGCTACTGAGAAAGCCAGTTAACCCTCTAGGGCCATTCGTATCATATTTGATACAGTATGAAAACAAGCCTTGAAAGAAATATTTTCCTGAAAATTTTTTAAGAGAAATATTTTATAAATTTCAAATGAAAGCAGTACTGACTGCTCAGTCAATGAATACCAAATGTTTCCTTATAGGGAAATACCAAATGTTTCCTTCTAGGGAAATACTGTATCAAATATGATACGAATGGCCCTAGAGGGTTAATAACGTCTATAAATTTCATGATCTGGAGAATGGTAATACTACGTCTGATTCGCTTCTAAAAACAGTAATTGTTTGCGGCCATTGTTTCTGCATAAATATTTATTAACAAGTGGGCCCATGCCATAAAAAATGACGGCAAAATATTTGAGAGGAGTATTATTCGTCTTCAGTTAAATTCTTGCCCGATTAAATCTAAATTTTAGGATATCGCCGATGCAGCGCCGTGGGATGTCGTTTCTTGTCTAAAACAAAATATGTCTACATTAAAGCAAACAAGACTTCCTGTTAGGTAATTGCAGAATTTGTAAGACATTCGAATCTGAAAAACCACGTCAGTTGAAATCCACGCCATTTGTATTTCTTGTCGAATTTCCGATCATTTATTCTCTGGCCAATATGAATAGTGATAATTTCTCTCGGGATCTAATTACAGATTTACCCTATTCAACTTAGATAAGCATTCACATGTTCTCACTACTGCGACAGAAGCCGCCGCTTTGACCCATATTTCCATGAGGTCCATGTTTTGTCTTATTAATGTAATTTTCAAACTTTATCCCGGCATTTCCGACTTTCGAGAAAATAACCAAGAAAAACTTCCTCAGTATTTTACAAGTTCTGAGAAGTAGTTTTATTATTCTAGTAATTATCTGGATTAATCTGCTTTGTTCATTATATCACATTATTTCGATAAAGCGGGGCTAGAAATAATTTCGCCCAATGACAGCTACAACCGCCAGGAATTTAAATGCAATGTCAATTCCCATCTCTTATCCACTTCACTCCAGTCCTTTCTACATCAATCCGTGTATCTTGTTCTTTTCCTTTCTCTCTACCTTCGCAACTGTCTTCACAACTGTGTTCCCATCCCACTCTTGCCCTTTTTCTGACACCCCTGTAACGATCATCTTTCTCTTCACTCTCCTCCTGCCTAAGCTTTTGCTCTCTTATGTAGCCTCCTCCGCATCAGCAGATTGGGTTCTATAGCACGGGTTGGCAACCAGTCTACCGCAGAAAGTAATGGCAACCTATTGCAGGATAATCTTCTGCTCAGTCATTCATGTCTAGAAAGAGACATGGTCACCCAAGCGTGTATCACTATGGCACTTAACTGACTGACTGACTTTATTGACATTTTCGTCCCACCCTTTTACCGATGGACTGTAATTTTCTCTTCTACTCCAATAGTTACTTTTTTGCAGTTCCCGCTTGTGGAACTCCCTTTCGTTTACTTTCTTCCTTACAGCTACAACCTCTCAAAGTTTGACTATAACGTCAGTTGCCTTTTTCTACCCTCTTGAATTCTATTCATCTTTTATTTTTCCTTGTACTCTGTCGTTTTTCTTCTTTTTCTCTCACTGTAACCCCCCTGCGCACTAGTTGTGGTCCCGCCTTACCTGGGGTGAAATGATTAAATAAATTAAAAAAAAAAAACTCTTGTCATGTTCTTAAAGAACTCCCTCAAATACTTTCATATAGATGAAAATATGTGTAGCCAAACCCGTTATGAAAAATCTAAATTTTCAGTTGTATACAATCACATTTTAAGATCAGTAGTTACAAACCGCTTCAGTGTGGAGGTTTTGTCAAGGAACATTTGTCTTCAAATCACGTGGTTTGGCGCTACAGAATCACAAATAAAGGATTCTATGAGATGACAGCATCACATCACTTAAGGATTTTCAACAACAGTAACAATTAAAATGGATAGCATATGTAAATGAAACAATGACACAACCAAGATGTTGATATTCCACACTTCTCCAGGCAAAAAGGTAGAAAGGAAGTCCCTTCCCCCTTCATCGATACTTGGAAAAATGACAAGAGTTCCTATACTTAAGTAACCTATTTTCATGAAAAGGTCTTATCATAAAACGATTTTATGAATTTTAACCGAAAGTAGCACTCGATACTTGATCAGTTAATGAATAATTTTGTTGGTAAGGTAACGGCTAATATTGCCATAACCATTAAAGAAGAAAAGCGAAACTCTTGAGCAGTACTCACTACTCAGTCGATATTTTTAAATGTTTCCTTATAAGCAAACAGTAAATATTTCCATAACCATTTCTCCAAAATGTCCAAAACATGTCGCATTCAGATTAACAGCTTAAGAAAATTGAAAAAGATTTTTTATCTTATGCTGTTCTCATCTTTTAATAACATTCGAATATATATATTCGAATTTTTATGCTCAACTTTGTTTTATTATCACAATGTTTCGACCATTTCTGATCTTCATCAGGTGTTTGTCGAACCAGATAAACTTCAGGTAACTTCAAACTGTTCCCTTTATTTATTCTGCAGAAGTAGACTGTCCTTATTCCGATGTCCATCTCAAACTATATCAAATCTAGTTTTTGTTTTTAAGACAAATTAGATATTGCTAACCTTGATTAAAATGAGCCTAAGTCCGCACTACGTGGCTCAATTATTGAACTTACAATTACTGCGCCAATAAATTTACGAATCAACACTATAATTTACTGGCATACTATGTTTTCAAAGACAAATTACTCAAACTCAATCATACCAAAACAGAAAATATGATTTGGAATTGGAATAAAAATTTGGAATTACACCTAACCTGAACACATCACAAAAAATTAGTATGTGGAATTAGTAAATACTAAACACTTCAGAAACCTTGATGTAGAGATGAGTTATAAAAGATTTAGTAGAGGAGAAAATGAAACTGAAAATAGAATAGCTGCACTTGAAGCAGTTTCTCCCAATACCACAAATTGGTACAAAACCAACTCATTAATCTGAACACTTAAATCAAATTTCTAATAAAAATGGCGCTAAATCCGTTCCAAATATACACTAATCACAAAGAACTGCACCAAATAACAAAACCCACATTACTTGAGGACTTTTAGCTGCTGAAACATGGATATTTCATACAACTCGAAGCATAGTCATAATGCTGGCATTCCACACTACTTCACATAAAAGGTTAGGAAGGAAACTCTTATCAATGCTAAAAAATAAGTAATAACAGCTACTGGTCTTGAGAAATCTATTTTCCCGAAAAATTGTTCTTAGAGAAACATTTTATAAATTTCACTTGACATTAGAGCTGGCTGCTCAGTCAATGAATGTCGAATGTTTCCCTATAAGGAATGGATGATTGCCATTACCATTTCTTAGTGGGCCAACAATATCTACGCGTACTCTTGTGGAAACTGGGTGGATAATAACTGAGTAGTTCTAAATATGAAAAAGGTGGTATGTCCTTAGATATGGTCAGCAGAATATGAACAATCTAACCGCGTTGACTAAGGCTAAGTTCGAAATACCTAAAGATTACTTTTATAACACGATCCCCGGGGTGTATCCGAGCCAGTCTTTCTTGAATTTTGACCAATCCGTCTACGCTGTGTTTGCTTGATCCCAGACCACCCGAAGCCTGCCTGTTATCAACTGGCTAAGTCAGTCCAGGGGATGACGGGATGATATATATTTCCCCCGTTCCCGGTAGTCAGCGAACGGAATATAACCAGTATAACACACCAACGATACGGGTGAAGATTTATATATATTTATATTCAATTTATGTACACACTATAAACAGGTTCAAATCTTTGTGACGCACAAATTAACTGGCTGGTATTTTAGTATCACACTACACAAATGGCAGTAATTTTCTCGAGAGCGGTGATTTCTTCTGTCAACTTATAACTTACCGATTTTAGACCGACCGTCTTCTACAAAATCACGGGTCCAATTCTCGAATTGCGTCTTCCAACTCGATTTTATTTAAAAGGCACAAAACCGGAGTGAGAAAGTTAGCTACAACGAATTTAATTTCCCTTCTCTGTGTAAGTCTTACCAGTTCGAAATGAAAATATCAATTATCTATTTTGACTGAATCTTCAGCCCTTCACCGCTGAGTGGGGAAAACTTCCCCTGTCTATTGCTTGCTTATATGTACCCAAGCTGCAGGTAGCCGAAGACAGAAAATTCTCACATTCCAATCTGACATGGAGTTATGCAATCGTCAAAACAGGACGATATTATGTCTACGATCTACTCACACAGATTCAATCAATTCGTTTACTTTTCCCGACAAAAGTAAATATATTTTTCTCATTCTATTCAATTTTTGAGAATTTTCTTCTTATCCTTTAAATCAATAAAAAAATTTAAAACAGCCATCTTGAAATATGGTTAAACTTTAATCAACAAACCCTTAATGAAGGCCGGAGAATAAGAGTGGCTGAAACGTTATGATAGCAATAATGAAGATGAGTGCATGTATCTGAACGACAATTGTATTTTACAAAAAAAGAATATTTCTCATAAAACGTACATTTTCGTTTAATGTTGAGTCCTTGATGATATTTGGATTTTATATTAAAATATGGCAACAATCTGCGTTTATCCTGAATCATTTATGACATTTTATTTTATTCTTTAACTTTAAGTAATTCATCGACCTCAACAGAATGCAGAAAGCACTGGACGGCCGTTTCGTCCTATATTTGGGACTCTTCAGCAGTGCGCAGCCACTACCAGGAATTACTGACATTTCGGTTATTAAGCAAACGTCATACCAACTATCCCACGAATTGAACTCGATGACGCGCTGCTCGTTCAAAAATTCCGTGGTGGAACTCATCTAAGTTCCTTTACCCATAGGACGGTGCCTCCCAGAGCCACGACTACTCTCACCAAGCCGCTCAATCCAGTGTTATAAGCTGGTTAGAGCAACAGATATTACAGTAATAGTAGGAGGATTTGCATAATTAAGTAATTCATCGAGTTTTTATTCAGCCTCAACAGAATGCAGAAAGCACTTTAATTTTACTGCATTTTATTTTAGTCTGAAGTGTTTGTGACACTTTGATTGAATTATTTATTATATTTGGATCTGTGCTTCTGTCAACTCTCTCCTCACGTATTCCTCAAATATGTGTGTGACAGATATGTGACAAGAATGTCTATACAGTGTGATGAGGCCGACTATTCTGCTACTGCAACGGGTAATATAAAGAAAAGGTTATGGGTGTGCTGCTTGTGTACTGCAGCTTCGAACGAGAAATCAGCGAACCGACGTCGAATTCGTTCCATTCTTTTTTTTTTGCGCAAATACCCTTAGGAATCCATCTCTTCTCTTCTCACACTCAGTAAGTTGTGCCATAGGCGATACACGCTTTGGGAGATCATGTCTCGAAAGAGACATTACTGACTGGGCAGAAGATTATCCCGCAGTAGGTTGCTATTGCTTTCTGCAGTAGACTGGTTGCCGGCCAAGGCTACAGAACCCAAGCTGTCTAATTATTTGACCCATAACTGGAGGGAAGAGACGGATTAATACCTTTCCCAAGGGTATTTGTGCGTAAGTGAATGCAAGGAATTCAACTGAAATTCGAACTCGACTCCCCGATTTGTCGTTCCGAGTCGATATCCACTGTACTACAATGCATATCTATTCTTACACAAGATATGGGTAAAATAGCAACCAATCAAGAAGTAAGAAAATTCTGAATTCTAAATTGTTTTTTTTTCTTAGCGTAGTACATAGTAGATCTCTCTAATCCATGGTTGGTGACCACTCTATGAAAAGGAAATCTTTGAATTCAACATTGTGTTTAGCCCTAGCGTAGTGCACAGTTGGAATCTCTAATCCGTGGTTGGTGACCAATCTAGGAGAAGGAAAACTCTGAATTTAAAATTGTGTTTATCCCTGGCGTAGTATCTAGTTAGGCACTCTAATCCGTGATTGGTGACCAGTCTAGGAGAAGGAAAACTCTGAATTCTAAACTGTGTTTAGCCATGGCTTAATATACAATATATAACATACGAAATGTCCATGGAGTATAAGTATAATTTCAACATCAGTCGATTGGATATCATTTGCATTTAAATTCACTGATGTCGGGCATTTTCGAGTGTTTTTTTCATTTTCTTTTGCATAATTACTTTTTTCTTATGTGATTCAAGATTCTGTTTTGTTTATCTTTTAGTAAATATCATTTTCAAATCAATTTATTCAGTTTACTTCCAGGAATTAATCAATTTTACTTTAGTTTTAAGTTTCTTCATTTTCTTTCTTTTTCACTATTTCAGTTTCTTTTCCTTTTTTACCATTTTAAATTTCAATTTTAATTTTCAGCTCTAATTAAGTTTCTCTTCTTTCTGTTCCCTCCATGGTGTGAATGCCAATAATCCTTAGATACAAAATGCGCTGAGTGAAATTACTCGTAAAAGTAATTCACAAACCCAGAAGCACTGGTAGAAGTCCCTTAGGTAAAATGTGTGCCTATCTTGTCTTAAACATTTCTAAAACGTCAATGCAAAGAAAGTTCGTTAGATTTTCTTTTTAATTCTGTCTCCCCAAGCAAGGCGGGACCACCATTAGTACGTAGAGACTATTTATAGTGATAAAAAAAGACTGGGTACAGCGTGCATTGTTTTTAATCATTTCCAAGCAAGGTGGGATCGCCACTAGTGCGCAGTGGGGGTTACAGTGAGAGAAAAAACTGGGTACAGTGGGTATTGAAAAAAAAATCAAAGATGACCGGGATTCAAGAAGATAGAAGGTGGCAATTGGTGTTGCATTTAAATTTTTTTGGAAATTGTTGCTCTTAGGAAAGTAGGTAAACTAAAGGGAGTTCTACGGCTACCCTTTCTTTGTTCTATAAATACTTCGATTACTTCTGCTCCAACGAACTTAAGTCACTGGTGCCTCCGCAGCAGGTGTTTAGTCGTGCAACCAGGCTGGCAACTGGGTCTCACCCATTCACATTTAGATCAACCAAATGCTGACGACAATTCTACTCTTCAGCTTCTTTTTTCGCACTTCCCGCCTGTGGAACTCGATTCCTTATTCTTGCTTTCCTGATCGCTAGAACCTCCAGGAATTTAAATGCAATGTCAATACTCATCTCTTAACTACTTGACACTAGTTTTTTATCACATCACCCTATATATCCTTTCCTTTCTCTCCACCTTTGCAACTGTCATCACGCCTGCATTCCCATCCTTCTCTTGTTCCTTTCTAACTGGTTCGTCCTTCTCTTCACTCTCCTCTAACCTTTTTCTATTGTGTAGCCCCCTGCACATCAGGAAGTGTGAGAAAAAGAAACTCATAGAGTAAAAGTGACGGTTATATTAAACTATTTCAACGGTAAAGTGACGGTTATATTAAACTATTTCAACGGTAAAGTGACGGTTATATTAAACTATTTCAACGGTAAAAGTGACGCTTATATTAAACTATTTTAACGGTAAAAGTGACGGTTATATTAAACTATTTCAACGGTAAAAGTGACGGTTATATTAAACTATTTCAACGGTAAAAGTGACGGTTATATTAAACTATTTCAACGGTAAAAGTGACGGTTATATTAAACTATTTCAACGGTAAAAGTGACGGTTATATTAAACAATTTCAACGGTAAAAGTGACGGTTATATTAAACTATTTCAACGGTAAAAGGGTGGGGCCAGGATACCACTCTGGTAAGACGCTAAAATTCCTGTGATCGGTGCATCAGAGAAAAAATCTCGTCAAAGCAGTTGCCATGAAAAAAACATATATTTGTTGAGGGAAGCCACATCAAGTCGGCGAGAAAATAACTTGAAGGTACGATCGATTACATTACAGATACTGCTTTGGATTTTGTCTAGAACATCGAGATGAATAGCAGGAATACCCGACGAGATATGTCAACAGTATTCAGTGCACGGATTAATGGTAGATTTATAAATGGGCAAGATGGTTTCTGATGAGAAAAACTTTTTTGGCATGACACAATTACCCAACATTCGTAGCAGTAGATACAGTTATTGATTTAATTAATGTGCACTTAATAATTTTCCTTCCCAAACAATGTATGCATAAGATTGATAGACCATTTACTAGTTGGGTCTTTTTATACCTATGTTTTCTTTTTGAAAGCATTTAACCCCACGTAAAGTAATAAAACCACTAAGACGCAAGAAGCCGAATTAAAATTTCATATTCGAGATGTATGAGAGAAGAAACTGTTAGCATAGAACTTACGGTTACATCTAGCCATTTCAACCGCACAATGGTGTGACCTTGCCGCCAATCTAGTACTGCACTTAAATTCATAAAATCTCGAAAATATTCTTAGGGAAGGTTACATCTAGCCATTTCAACTGTAAATTGATATGACCTTGCCACCCATCTAGTCATCTTCTTCGTGTGCCGTGTCACTTCATGACGTAGTCGTTCATGGACTTTCACTTGTCTCTGTCTCTTGTCGCTCTCAATAATTTTTCTCTTGGTATCTCTTTTAAGCTCCGCCTCGTCAACCATTTACTCAGACCTAACAAGTAGGTTTCGCGCTGCTTACCCCTGTCCCTTCTTCCATTTAACCAACCTGTGAGTATCAAGTTCTCCAAGCCCCCCCACTTCCTCATTACGTGTCCCAGGAACCTCATTTATCTATTCCTGATATTTATTATGTTTTCTTCTCGTTCGCATCAATTCCAACACCTCACACATTTGCTCTGTCTATGGTATCCTCAGCATCCTTCTGTAAAACCACATTTCTGCTGCCTCAATGCTCTCTTTCATCTTTGATGAGATTGTCCAGTGTTCACTTCCATACAGAAGGACAGATATCACATAGCAATCCAGCAATCTTTTCTTTGTTTCTAATTCGATTTTCCTGTCTCTCATTACTCAGGTTAGCTTCTGAAATGCGTCTTTGTCCATGCCAATGCGTCTTTGGATCCCTGTGCCGCATTTTCCATCCTCTGTCAAAACACTTTACAGTTATCGGAATTTTTAACTTTTTTTGTCTTAGATTATCCAACTTGCAGTTGGCATATTAGTCACCTCCTTTTGATGATGACCATGAGGTTAATTTTCAGTTCTTTCTTTTCACATTTTTGAATGAAAAAGTGAAAATAACGAACTTGTTGTTCTTTCATAAATCCTTGGTACCATAACGGAAAGTTCATCGGAACAATTATTATTAAAGTATTCTTAGCCATTTCAACTTTAAAATGATAAGACCTTGCCAACAATCTGGTACTGCACTTAAATTCATAAAATCTTGGTACCATAACGGAAGGTTCATCGGAACAATTATTATTAAAGTATTTATGGAAAAGGAAGAGAGAAACTACTTTACCCTGATGGGAAATTGTATAAACCTGTGGTTTCAGGTTAGGACCAGAAACAATGCAGATTCTTCTTTCTATTTTATTTATTTCTTTTAAATTTTTTTCGTGAGTTTTAATTAATTCAGTAATTCGTTTATCAAATTTCTGTTTTATTCTTAAAAAATATTTCACATGATAGTCTTCTTCAGAGAAAAACACATCAGAACAATTAGCATGAAGGCATTTATGAAAAAAAAACACAGGGAAACTACGTTACGGCGGTGAAATTGTGATAAAACCGAGATGCCAGATCAGGATTAATAACAAGAATGGCTAGATACATAACAGAAGCACGAGGTAACATCTGACAGCAATATTTAATCCATAGACTAATAATGAACCTTTGAAGTTTAACAGATCGAAATTCATTTTTAGACAGGTGCCAGTTTAAACTTATCAGACCAATCATATTTACTATTAGAACTGAAGTAAATAGTTGTGACATCAGCATAGATACCGAGTCGAGAACTAATGAGATCAGGAAGATCATTTATGAAAAGTAGGAACAAAGTAGATCCAACGATTGAGCCCTAGAAGTGACACGGACATTAATGTAAAAAGAGCTAAAAGAGTGGCCCTTCTAGACAACCTTCTTTTTGCGTTTTGATGAGAAAGATTGAACAAGTTTCAAAATTTATTCAGAAATGGCATATCCCTTAAACTTATAAAGAATACAAGCATGCGAAATACTGTCAAACGCTATCGAGATATTTAAAGCAGCAGCCCTAGTTTTATCATTCTTATCTAAAACTTGGCAGACTTTTTCAGCATTAACTGTTAACACATCAGAAGCGAAATCCCAATTATTTGGAACCTCTATGACTTTTCTAAAAATAGATGGAAAATTAATAAGTCGTTAGTTCGACGGAGCAGACGAGTTTTTGAAGATAGGAACTACTGAAGAGGTGAAAAAAAAGATTTGATCTCATTGAGGACATGCTTTAAATTATTACAATCGGACACAAAGAGTTGTTGGTTAGGATTAGAACTTTCACGTTGATACAGCTGAATAAAGTAGTTTCTGCGGGCTATAGGGGCTGATTAGGTAGACGTAAATCAAAAAGAAGATTTTGGCTTTACCTGGTATTTCTTAGATGATTTCTGATTGTAAATATATGCTTCCTTGTTATTCCTCTTTTCACATCTTCTGTCCATGGTATTCTTAAAGTTCGGGGCGAGAACCACATTCGGGATTTGCGTCAAACGAGAACAAGCAAATAGATTGATTCGTTTTTTGCGTCTTATCAAACCTTTACAGCTTATTTAAAACCAGTAAATATTTTTTTGATTTTGTGGAAAGAAGAGGTAGATTTATATCTTTCCCAAGGGTATTTTCGCGTAAGTGAATATAACGAACCCAACTTGAATTGGAAACTCGACAATCCGATTACCACTTCCGAATCAATATCAATTACACCACCCGCACATCCAAGCTTGCAGCATATGCTATTCCAAAGCAGTCACCCATCTAGGTACTGGCCAAGCTCGACGTTGCTTAACTTCGGTGATCGCAAGGGGACTAATGTTGAAATGCTATTAGCCCGCAAAGCAAAGGGCACACTAATATATGTGGATGCTTTTGTGGATAGATAGATAGATAGATAGATAGATAGATAGATAGATAGATAGATAGATAGATAGATAGATATGAACAGACTGAGATAGATACACTCCTGATCAAAAATTTAAGACCACTTAAAAATCTTTAAAAAGAAATATTTTTTTACAGATAGATTTTAAACTCCTCCCACTTAAGGTGACCAATACTACAATCTAAAAGGTTATGGAAACAAAAAGCTACATTCCAAACATTTTCTTTAGAAATTTACATTTTATTAAATGAGGCGATTTACGCATGATCAAAATTATAAGACCAGGGGTATAAATTGTTAGATCTATGGTATTTCCAATGTTTTTAGTTCAGTTAGAGATAAGCAATCACTGCGTAAATGTGTTACCATGCCTAAAGCAAGCAAACTTACCAAAGTTGAGGGTTCTCGAATTCTCGAATTCCATAAGCAAGGTTTGTCACAGCGCGCGATCGCAACTAAGGTAAATTGCAGTAAAACTGTGATTTGCAACTTTCTAAAGAACAGTGAGAATTATGGAAAAGCAAAATACTCTGGTAGGCCCCCAAAAATTTCTCCTGCATTGAGTAAGAGAATAAGACGGGTTGTTATGAAAGAGGCGGGACTTTCTTCTAGCCAAATTAAGGCAGTCACAGATGCTGATTGCAGTCCCGTAACCATCAGACGACACTTACGACAAAAAGGCATGGTAAATAAAAAGCGTAAACAAATTCCTCAGCTGCACAAGGTGGACTACTTAAAGTTTGGTTGTGAATACCAAACATGGGACGTTGAGAAGTGGAAGAAAGTCCTGTTTTCTGCTGATAAAAAATTCAAGCCAGATGGTCCTGATGGCTTCCAACAATGTTGGCATAACAAAAACATACCTCCTGAAATGTTCTCCACACGTCATAGTGGTAGAGAGTCCCTAATGGTATGGGGTGCTTTTTCTTACAGAGGGACGATGGAGCTCCAGGTGGTGCAGGGTTGTCAAACAGCGGATGGTTATGTTAGCATGCTACAAAAAGCATCATTGATGATGGAGGGCCATCGTTTGTGTGTGGATGGATGGTTATTCCAACAGGATAATGCTGCAATCCACACTGCAAGACGGACCTTGACCTTTCTACAATATGGGGTCCATCTCTTGGGACATCCTGCATGCTCATCAGACTTGAACCAACTGAAAATGTTTGAGGATGTATGACAAGAGATTTTTATCGAAATGACAAACAATATTCAACAAAAATGAACTTCGTGAAGCCATCTTCAGAAGCTGGAGCAACATTTCCGCACCTTAATGGAAACGCTTATTTCTAGCATGCCCGACAGAATTTTTGAAGTCATCAAAAGCAGTGGAGGTAGACTTCATTATTAAATTTAGTTGTTGAATGTTTTCATACACTTTTTGTACAATTTCGTAGAATCTTTGTCTGTGGTCTTATAATTTTGATCATGTGTAAATCGCCTCATTTTATAAAAATGTAAATTTCTAAACAAAATGTTTGGAATATAGCTTTTTGTTTCCATAACCTTTTAGATTGTAGTATTGGTAACCTTAAGTGGGAGGAGTTTAAAATCTATCTGTAAAAAAATATTACTTTTTAAAGATTTTTAAGTGGTCTTAAAATTTTGATCAGGAATGTAGATAGATAGATAGATAGATAGATAGATAGATAGATAGATAGATAGATAGATAGATAGATAGATAGAACCTTAAACTGAATGAATAAAAAAGTCAATATTATTTTGCAAACTTTATCAACAGGTGACTATACTAATTTAATCTTCACAAAATTTACCAGTCAGCTTACAAATCTCAGACTCGGATATCTAAAGCAGCCATATAATAATATTTGTACTATCTTAATTTCAGTTGATTTTATGAGAACATCACAGGTCGTTATTCTACGGATGCTAGTAAATTACAGTGAAATGATTAATAATAAATAATGATGTTCCATGTAGTAATAAATTCAAGTTAATCACCATATCTGGAGCCTTCACTGCATGAAAAAGAAACTATTTTGTGCTTTTAAAATTGAGCCAATTTGTGTTAACTTTTAATAAAACAAATTTAATTAATCTAATGAAAATATAAAATGCCTTCTACTTGTTATGATAGGGTATTTTTCGATGTTTGCTACTTTCATTTTTTCCTTAATTTTCATTTCCACTCATAAACTGTTTTCTTTCTTTTATGGGTGTCATTTGAAACGAGAAACATTTTTTTTAAAATAACGAATAAAATCTGTCGTCTGCTTCGAGGCACAACTTAAGCATCCTCAAGAAATTTAACGCTCGTCTTTTGAAAATAATTCAGCAAGAAATGGAATCTCTTTTTTTATATTACTGCAATTATCTTGTAATGTTTTATCTTTGAATCGTTTACGAACTAGAACAGTAAATATTCTTTTTGATTGATTGAAAAGTAATAAAGGATGAAATTTGTTTAATGAGGGCAAAATGAGAGAGCCAATCGATCGCTGTATTTTCGTAACTAAATTCATTACGTAGAAGAGGTAAAATAAAATGTCATATTTTTACTGGAATCCCTACAAGTCGTTACCATTATTCTTTTTGGTGTTTCGAAGTAAACGACAGCCCGCAGCGTGTGGAACGTAACACCAAACAATTGTGGTGTCTGATCTTCATGCTGATGACCTGATTGATCGCTAAAAGTGAAAATCAAAAGAAAAAGTGAAAAAAAACAAAAGAAAAAACAAAAATATTTCATGGCAAACATTAGAGAAAATATTGCTTGTGGCCCAGCTATAAAATGAAGAAAAGTGCACAAGAAAGGAAAGGATTTAAATCGTTATTATCACGAAATCGTCTGTAGGCAGAACGTTCTTAGTGTCATTTTTATTAAACAGAGCTTTTGCTTTTTGTGTCTTTATGATTTGCCACCTTTATTTATTAATTAAATTTTCTAAAGTTTGTTTTCAATTGCGTTTTGTTTTTGTTATTCTGTTTTCTTCTTTAATTTTATCGTGTTATTTTTTCTTTCTCTATACACGACATGTTTTTTTTATTTATTTCATTATTTGCATATATTATATTTTCCTTTTATTTATGTTAAATTGCTTCTTTCTTTTCATTTTCTTTTCATGCATAATGATCCATTTCCTTTCCATCTTTATTTTGATTTATTGACACTCTTTGCCTTTTCTTCTCTTAATCTTCGTTCTTCTTCTTCTTCTTCTTCTTCTTCTTCTTCTTCTTCTTCATAATAATAATAATAATAATTCACTTCTTTCTTCCTTTCATTCACTCTTTCTTTCTTTTGTTCTTTTTCTTTATTCATTGCGATCTTGTTTTTTCTTTATCCTTCAAACTAAACCGTTTTATTTATTTATTTCATTCTTTTTTTATTCATGATTATCTCTTTCATTTTGAATCACTTTTATTCATAAAAGTTTATTTTATTTTCTCTTTATTTCTACAAATGGGTTCTTCTCGTTTTAGTTTCTTTATTTTTCATTTAAGATAAAAAAATTTTCTTTCATTCATTTTCATGGTAATCTTTTTCTTTTTTATTAATAGTAATCCGTTCTTTCTTTCTTTCTTTCGATTTTCATTATAAACTTTTTCTTTTTCTTTCATTTTTCCTTCTTATATTCTATTTCTATTATATTCTATTTCTATTTCATTCTCTCCGTTTTCTCTTTGATTTTTTATGATAATCTTTCTCTGTTTTTCTTTCCTTTCGTTCGTTCGTTCGTTCGTTCCTTCCTTCCTTCCTTCCTTCTTTTTTTCTATTTTATGTTAATTTGCGCCTTTTTCTTTCTTTTTTCTTTCTTTCTTTCTTTCTTTCTTTCTTTCTGAAGTGTAACTTCTTTCTTTTTTGTTTCCTTCTTTCTTTCTAACAATTTGTTTCTTTTTCTTCCTTTCTTTCTTATCACAATCTTCCTTTCAGCATTTCTTTCTGATAATTCGTTTGTCTCGTTCTTTTTTTCTTTCTATCTATTTCTTTTCTTTCTTTCTTTCTTTCTTTTTTCTTCTTATTACAACCTTTTTCTTTCAGGTAATTCGTTTATATTTATTTTCTTTATTTCTTTCCTTAGTGTATTGTACAGAAACATTTACTTTGTTTCTTAAGGTGTTTCTATCACGATTTTCTTTTTTTGCTTTCTCCTTTTTTCATCTTTTGCTTGTTTCTTCGAAATATATTTTCTTTTATTTTTCTTTATTAATTTATTTGTAAGTATTTTCTTTCATTCTTAATCAAGTGAAACGTGAGATGAGCGTCATTGATTTGGCCAGATTTTTGACGCGTACGCTCAAGGTATTATGGATAGCGCACGATGTTCGTGTGCTATAGAAAAAATACAAAGCCAATAAAGCAAGCGAATTAAAGAAAGAAAGAAAGAAAGAAAGAAAGAAAGAAAGAAAGAAAGAAAATATAGTCGTTAAAAAATTGCAAGGAATAATTGTGCCTTCAGATCTCGTTTAATCCGAGAAGTTGTGAGAGTTTAACTGGGAGCTTTTCAAAAATGATCTTGCGGGTTTTCCATTTTTTTAATGGTCAGCATTGGAGATTTTTTTTAAATTACCCCAACATCTTTTAATCAGACCAAGACAGTTTCTAATAACTCATGGGTTACTACACCTAGAAGGACAATTATTCATTATTAAATAAATCCATTTTAATGCAAAAACATCTCTGATTGTTATTAAATTTATTAACATAGCTGCTTTAAAATGGACGCGATTATTAATTAATGGGATTAATGACGTATGGATCGGTATTTCCGTCTAATTTAGCATCAGTACACTATGCCTCGAATCACTGTATCGCTTCCTCGACTTTTTCTACACGTCCCTGGGTATGATGATAAACTACATCCGGTAGCATGGCCTATGATCGGGAGTTGTAAGGAGCGTGAAGCCACCACTTAATTGCTGTCGTTCCTAGGTCAACCCACAACCGGAGTGGTAGCACGTGTTAGGGTCCTAGCTATGGGGAAATAGATAACTCCCAAACTAAAGTCAAAACACAATGAAAGCATGAAAATAAACTTTTTATAGTAAAATTACAATTGTTACATTTTGGAAAAAATATTACTCGCTATACATATTACTCATCCACATACAAGCCTGTTTCGTTGTATCACAGTTCATTAATGTGGCTAGAATTCCACTTGCTTCCAGCTGAGATCGAAACTCGACCTATTTGGTATTAGTCAGAGTCCCTACTCCCTAAGCCATTGGCGCATGGATTGAGGGAAAGGAAATTTTAGCGTGTTATATATATGTAGTGTATACACAGGCCAATCACCGAGAGAACTCAATTCATTACTAGAGAGATTACTACGCAGAAGTGGTAGCTGTTTTTAAAATGTTTCTCTCTAGAGAGCTCAGTCGTAATGAGAGCATAATATATTAATCATCCACATATAAGGCTGTTTCGCTGTATGAAGAGCTCATCAGTGTGGATAGACTTCCACTTGCTTCCAACAGGGATCGAAATTCGACCGATTTGGTGTCAGTCGGAGTCCCCTACACCCTAAGCAATGGGCGCATAGAATGAGAGAAGGGAAATTTTAAAACAAAATTTATCTCCTTTAACCACTAAAGATAAGCTGTTCTACCCGTCATGATTATGGCTAAAGAGCAACAGATTGCACCTCCTTGCCCTCACTCTCTCAAATGATCTCAAACGGAATTACTACATCGAATCTATAGCTGCATCTACGGCTAGGACATTTGGGTCACTGACTTGGGGCAGAAACCTTACGCATTTATAAATTTACCATTTTTCCTAGCATTGAATACTGTTGCCATATTTGGTCGGGTGCTCCTGCTATTCATCTCGAGGTTCTTGGCAAAAACCAAAGGCTCTGTAATGTAATCGATCTTGACTTGTCATCTCGACTTCAGTCATTTTTTCTCCACTGTGACGTGGCTTCCCTCTGTCTTTTCTACAAATATTTTCAGGGCAACTACGCAGACAATTTTTTCTTTTTTTTCTTTTCTTATGCCACATGAATGTAAGCGTGCTACTAGATTGGCATCTACGTCCCACCCTTTTACCGTTGACACATTTAAATGCAACCGCCAATTATACTCCAACAGTTTCTTTTCTCACACTTGAGGAACACCCTTGTGTTTACTTGCTTCTCTAATAGTTACAATCTTTAAAAATTTAAATACAACGTCAGTTGCCAGCTTTTATCTGCTTCAATTCTGTTCATCTTGTATCGTTTCTTCAATAACCACTCTACCCAGTTTTTCTCCCACTGAAACCCCCTGCAGATTAGTCCCGCCTTCCTTGGTGTGGAAATGATTATATATATATATATATATATATATATATATATTTTAAATCCAAAATGATCAGCAAATAGGTAAATCCCCCAAACCTGATTCTATTAATATTAATATCATTAATATAAAAATTGATTAAGGTGGAGGCCTCGATGTAAATAGTATGTTTTATTTGCAGAGGCAAATATATAAAAATAAAACAAAGATTTCGAAATTTAATTCCGCTGGATGGCCATTTCAGCGAGGAAGTTTTCGCTTCATCAGCAATCTTGTAACACATTTGAATAATTAAATAAACCATTGAGGTTGGTATACCGTAAAATAGAATAAATCAACCTGAGCAATTAAGAGTGTGAGACTCACCTTCGCAAGGATGTTTCCAATTAGCGCCCAGGGTTGTAATTCAATACATGTCCCTTTCTTGACAAAGTTATTGTCCTGATATTTATTGAGTACAATATCCACCCTATGACTTTGTCAAGAAAGGGACATATATTAAGTTACAAGCCTGTTTATTTTTGTCTGCCAACTGGACGCTAGTTAGAAACATCCTTGCGAAGGTGAGTCTCACGCTCTTAATTGTTCACGAACCAACCACTTCTTATACTACAGGCCTTTTCCATTGAATGTGTGAGTGATCATGGTCTTCTACAACTTTCTTTCTTTCGTAGATCTTAACGTTTGTTTTTTTTTTACTATCCCTCGTATTCTCTGTTCTGCTAAACAATTTACTTTTTTTTCTTTTCGCCCGGTTACTCGCTGTCTTTCTCTGACCCCTTCCTTTCTTCCACAAGGCCGAACAAAGAAACATAACCAGCTCTCTATACTTCAAGATCAAGCACCAGATGAAGGACAGATTTTCATCCCGGAATCATCCTTATTCCAAAAAGGTATAATATGTCTATGCAGAGCAAGTGTGGTCCCAGTTAGAAGACGGACAGACACATGGACGGACAGGCAGAATTTGCCGTTTATTTATTCAGAGTAAAAAGAAAATATAAGTTTACAAAAGAAAAAAAATGAAAATTTATCATACTAAGTTTTAATAAATCCCTCAACTCGGTATCTATACTGATGACGTATCTATTTACTCCTGTCTTAATGGTAAGTCTGCTCGGCTCAATAAAGTCAAACTGGCAGCTGATCTCAAAAATGGCGTACAATCTGCAGTTAACTGGGGGCAAGTAATGGCTTGTTAATTTTAACGCCTTCAAAACAAAACATTCTCTATATTAGTCGTCTGAGAGAACACTTTCCACCTTCCATCAGCATGGATGATGCTAACCCCTAGGAAAATAACTGGTTGCATCTTATCCGCTGGAAGATAATATTGGATCAATTACTAGATCAGCTGCTAGGAAATTTGGTTCACTGAATCTATCTTCCATATGTATAAGTCTAAGATTCGATCATGCTTTGAATATTGCTACGCCATCTGCTTTGTTTTTTTGTTGTTGTTTTTTTTTGCTATATATATATATATATATATATATATATATATATATTTGGCTATATATATATATATGCTATATATTTATGCTATATATTTAGAGAATTTTTTAAAATTCTAAGAAGTATCTTCAAAAGTATTGGTCCTAACCTGACATCTCGGCTTCAATCTCTTTCACACCACCTTAACACAGGTTTTCTGTGCTTTTTTTCCAAAAATATTTTCATACTAATTTTTCTGATGAACTTTCCTTTACGTGAGGTAAACTTTATGGATTTTAGCACAGTGCTGAGGATATCATGGACCGAACATGTGAGCAATGATTAGGTGTTGCAAAGAATGGCAACGAAAAGAAAATTAATAGTGGGCATCAGGAAGAGACAACTAAAGTTCCTGGGACATGCAGTGAGGAAGGAGGGATTGGAAAACCTGATACTACCAGGCCAGATAGAGGGGAAAATAGACAGGGGAAAGCAGCGGATAACATATTTGAAGGGCATGAGCAGATGGATGACGGAACGGGGGTTGCGAGGTGTTACAGGAGAAAGTGTGCTAATAGCCACCAGTAATAGGGAGACGTGGAAGGGCATGATCACCAATGTCCTGAAAGGACAAGGCACATAAAAGAAGAATAAGCTAGATTGTAGGTAGGGTCGCATCATATAACCATGGAAATGGCTAGATATAACGGTAGGTTTTATGCTAATAGGTTATTTTACAGCACTTTTTGCTTGTGAATTCTTTTATGGCTTCTTGATTCCCAATTAACTTTGATCTTCTAAGATTTAAATGCAATGTTAACCGTTAAATTCTGTCTTCTTAATTCTTAATCTTTTATTGCTTCATCTCCTTAATAGAGCCTTTTTTTTTTCTTATATTATCTTCTACTATTTAACTCCCTCGCATTTTAGCGGCGTTATTGCCTTGGTTGGGAGGGGAATTGTTAAAAATACGTCAAGATTGAATATGATTCAATAGAGTAAACATGCAACTTTCTAATATTTATCAGAATTGATTAAACAAAAGGCCTTGGCAAATAATTTATCAGAAGGAAAATACAACAGAGAAACTTCAAGACACAAAATGGAAAACTCATAATTCAAACAGAGGCATTTTGCTATGAAAAGGACTGCTCAGGAAATGCTGTCTCGTTTACGTTTTATATGGCTATTTCTAAAATGGCATTTATATGGATGCACGAAAGTACAAAAATTAACCTCTTGCACATAGAGAGACGACTACACTTGATTTAAGGCGAGTCGACAGTTAACGTTGAGTATTTTCGAGTAAAGTTTTATTCCTTTGGTGAGGATGTAGCTGGATGTGTGTTGGGGTGCAATAGATATCGACTCGAAACGATAAATCGGTGAGCAGAGTTCGAATTCCAATTGAATTCGTTACATTCACTTACGAGCAAATAATCTTTCGGAAAGGAATTAATCCGTCTCTTCTCCCTCCAGCTCTGGGTTAAATAGCAGGACAGATTGGGTTCTATAGCCCTGGTTGGCAACCAGTCTACCCCAAAAAGTAAGTAAATCTATTGCGGGAAAATCTTCTGCACAGTCACTCTATTTCGAGACATGATTACCCAAGAATGTATCGGGTATGGCACTTAACTGACTGACTTGTTGTAAGAGGAGATTTTCTAAGCACAACTTTGATTTGGCACAAAGCAGAGAGTATGGGGTACTTTCTTACTATAAGAAACCTTTATGAATGAGTAGCTATTCAGTCGAAGTCATTTATCGAGCGATCATATAATAAACTTTAAAACTACATCAGATTTATGCAAAAAGAATAAAAAAAATGTAAGAATCTTTTGTCTTCTTTGTGCCGTGTCATTCAGGGTCATAGACGATCATGGGTCTCCACAACTTTCTTTCTCGTGTTACTCTTAGCTGCTTTCTCCTTTTGCTAAGTTCCACGTATGGCAGTTAACTGACTGATTGAGGACATAGTTATATATAGCCAATGGTATATTACTGAAAACTTTGCCAATGGTGTTAAAAATCTGTTTTTTTTTTAAACGTTAATTTTGCTCATATGAGCTTATAATCAGCTCGTTAGACCTGTAATTTGAAAGGAAAGCGTTACTTCATTTAATGTTTAAGTTATGTGGGTGTCGTTATCTGAGAACACAAGAACCTTACATGAAACAACATAACGTTGATTAAGTCGATACAATAAAGCGTTGTTTAAATGGTCGATAATTTTTATTTTTGTTTGAAACAGATGAATATAAATGTCTCGCTGTGCAAACGTTTCTACGCGCCTTTTTTAAGAATTAAAATTGGCTAATATCCAAGCGAAGAATTGCTCATCTACCTTCTACTATAAACTGAGTTGATGCCAAATAAAGTCAGCGTATATTTTTGTTCGATATTTATTGCTTTCATTGTTAATAGTGGTTAGCGTCTTCCTCCACATCTGCTACCATTCTGCATTCCTACTAATGTTCGCCTTGACTTAATTGTAACCGAAATACGTTAGGCTGCTATTACCATTCGTACTGTTGATTTTAAATATTTTTTTGATTATTCTCAACTAAAGGTATTAAGAAAGTTATCTAGATTTCGTAGAGGAAGCATTTGCATTATCAATCGTTCTTATTTGTTTTCTTACACCTTATTTTCCTTGCTTTTTATCATAACACTCGGGTCGTTTGATATTCTACGACCGTTGAGTAAGCAAAATGTGTCTGAAATAAAGCGCGAAAAAGATTTAGTTACGCCAGTTATTTGTAGAGAAGATAAGGAAACTGAACAAAAGATAGATTGTGCTCGGGATTACTTTTCGTAAGACCTATACGATGCTTCTTCTTCATAGGTGAATACCAAATACAAATATAACTCTTGATTTTCTAAGGTAGTTTTTGTTTTAAGAGTCAGGTCTTCTGTTTTTTTCTATGTACATTGTCGTGGGCGATCATGGCTCTTCACAACTTTCTGTCTTTTGCGGTGTTTGTCTTTTTGCTATTTATTTCATCTCTGTTCTGCCAGTCATTTACACAAGCTCGTTAAGGATATTCTCAGCTTTCCTCTGCCCTTCCTGTCCTCAAAACACCTTGTGAGTGTTGCTTTTTCCAAGCCCTCTTTTCCACTTTATGTGCCCTAAACATTTCAACTGCCTCTAGCAAACCAAAATAACGACCTGAAAACGAGGCTGTTATTCTTAAATAACCTCTTCGGATCTAGATATTCATCTGGAGGCCGTGCACAGCGTTCAACCCCTTCAGAGATACCGAAACCATCACCTATATCCAACCATTTTCAAGGTTCATTTGTATAAAATAGCGTCAAAAATCGAATCCTTTAACTCTTAAAAGAAGTCAGTTCTTCATCATACGCTACAATATCACAAACGATTTGCCAAATAAGAAAAACTATATCACTTGAAGACTTCCAACATTAGCAACAACTAAAAGGATAGCACATGTAACTAGAAATAAAACTAACCATCTAATCAAATTTTCAACATTACTTTAAAAATAAGTTTTAAAAGCAACTCATCTCCATATTGTAAGAGCGTTAACAGTTAGTGAACCTGTAAAGTTTAATTTGCTGAAAAATTGTATTAAGAAGAATCTTTTTTTAATTTTAACTAACAGAAACACTAGCTTCTCGCCCAGGGAATGATGAACGTTCCTTGTGAATCGTGTATGGTGCATGATTTCATCATTACCGTTACTAGTTTAGTCCTGAACTACCTCCGAGAGTAAGGCTTCTGATTGAGACATTGAAGAGCATGAAGCGCCTCTTAATTGATTTTGTTTATTAGTTCCGGGGTGGTAGTACCTGTTATGGTCCCAGATGTCAGCAAATAGTGAACTCACAAAAAAAAAATCTATGAAAATAAAACAATACATTTTTATGGTAAAAATTACCAGCAACTCATTTTATCTTTATTTTTTTTATAATCGTTTCACCCCAAGGAGGGCAATACCGTCACTCTTGTGCAGGGAGTTACAGTGAGAAAAAAGGAAATAAAAAGAAAGAGAGAATACGTTACCTGGGATGTAGAAGAAAGGATAAAAGAAACATGGGAATCAAGAAGATAGAAGATGGCAAATGATTTTGAACTTTTGAAGATTGTAGCTATCAGGAAAGCAAGTATATGAAATAAAATTCCACAGACAGTACATGCGAGAGGAGAAACTGTTAAATTAAAAGTAGAGGTTACATTTTACTATTTTGACAGTAAGAATGAGACCTTGGTGCCAATCGAGTAGCACGAGCAAATTCATGTTATCGAAGCACCAGGGAAAAATGCTCATCGACGCAGAAGCCGTGATGATATTTGTAGAAAAGACAGAGGGAAGCCACATCCCGTCGGTGAGAAAGTGACTGAAGTCGAGTTGCCATATCGAGATCGAAAAAATATATAGTCAAATCTTAAATTTATAGTCAAATTTTAAACAATATCTGTTTATAGTATAAGTACCAACAATACCTATTCATAGCAGAATTACCAACAAAACATTATGTCATAAGATTCTTTTCAAATATTTAGTCTTTGCCATTAGTCTAGTCAGATCGTCACTTTCATATGGATGACATGTATTCCCCGCCCTCAACCCGTTCAAAAATATCTAAACTACCAGTTGTATACAACCGCTTTCTAAGAGCAATGGTTAGAAAATGGCTTTAAGTGAATATAGCTCAAGGACCTTGGTGAATACCACTCCTCGAAGCTCGTGAACTGATGCTACACAATCACAAAACAAACAACTGTACCAATAACAGAAAACGTATCACCTGAGTTCTTCCAACAGTAGCAACAACTAAAATGGATAGTAAATGTAAATGGAAAAGAAAATAAGGACTAAATCTAGATGTTGACATTTTTCTTTAAACCTTGAAAGAACTTTATCAAAAACAGAAACCACATCCCTTAAGGACTTTCAAGAGCAGCAACAACTAAAATGGGTAGCAAATTTAACTCGAAGAGAAAATAATAGCATAACAGAACGGATGACAGCCCACACTATTTCAAATAATACCTTTGGAAGGAAACCTACTAGAAAGAGAGATAATAGCTACTCGACTTGAGAAACCTAATTCTTCTGAAAAATTGTTGTAAAAGAAAGATTTTATAAATGTCAACCGATAGTAGTCCTGGATATTCTGTCACCTGATGCCAATTATTTTCTAAGGAAACGGCTAATATTAAGATTATCATTACCATAATGTAATGTTAATGGTAATACAAAAATCATTCAATAAATAGGGTGAATTTTTTGGTATAAGGACATCTACGAGGGTCATTCAATAAATAAAGCGAATTTTTCAGTATAAGGACTCCTAATACAGATAGAAGCTTACTTCTTTTGTTTTTGTTTTTTCATTCAATAAATAGGGTGAATGTTTTGGTATAAGAACTTCTAATACAGATAGAAGCTTACTTTTTTATTTTTTTCATTAAATAAATAAGGTTAATTTGTCGGTATAAGGACTTCTAATACAAACAGAAGCTTAATATTTTTTTCATTCAATAAATAAGGTGAACTTTTCGGTATAAGAAATTCTAATACAGATAGAAGCTTACTTTTTTTAATTTTCATCTTTTACTTCTTTTTCAAAGGGATTTAATTTTTTTTGCAGATTGAAAAAACTTTGAGAGTTTTGGCGATTAACAAAGATAGCCGACCAAGAAGCATGATCAAGGATTGAACAGAGGTCAGTTATCAAGTTTTTGGTTGCTGATAGGTTCAAACCAGTTGAAATTCATAGGAGAATGTCAACTGTGTATGGTGCTACATGTTTCAGCAAAACAAAGTGTCTACAAGTAGGCTAAATCGTTTAAAGAAGGACGGAGCAGAGTTGAGGATGAATACAGGCCTGGGAGGCCTACAGAAGTGAGGTCTCTTGAGATGATCAAATCAGTCAGTGACCTCATTCAGTCTGACAGTAGGGTGCCAGTAGACGACATTGCAAGGACTTTGAGCCTATCTGTTGGGACGGCTCACAAAATTGGTCAGCTGCAAGGCCTTACACGGTTCAGACCATCAACGAGCTGGGCTGGGAACTGCTCCCTCATTCCCCTTAAAGCTCAGACCTTGCTCCTTCAGACTTTCACCTGTTTGGTCTCTTGAAAGCGTTCACGAGAGACACAAAGTTTGAATATGACGATGAAGTCAAAAGTGCTGTGAGTGATTGGTTGAGACATCAGTTCAAAGATTTTTACACTGAGGGAATACGGAAGCTTGCGCGTAGATGGAAAAAGGGTGTGACACTGCTGGGAGACTACGTTGAAAGTTTAAAAAAATGTAAGCTTCTATCTGTATTAGAAGACCTTAAACCAAAAGATTCACCTTATTTATTGACTGACCCTCGTAGAAGTCCTTATACCGAAAAATTCACCTTATTTATTGAATGACCCTCGTAGCAGTCCTTATACCGAAAAGTTCACCTTATTTATTGAATGACCCTTGTAGAAGTCCTTATACCGAAAAATTCACCTTATTTATTGAATGACCCTTGTAGAAGTCCTTATACCGAAAAATTGACCTTATTTATTGAATGACCCTTGTAGAAGTCCTTATACCTAAAAATTCACCTTATTTATTGAATGACCTTCGTAGATGTCCTTATACCCAAAAATTCACCTTATTTATTGAATGACCTTCGTAGAAGTTCTTATACCGAAAAATTCACCTTATTTATTGAATGCCCCTCGTAGAAGTCCTTATACCGAAAAATTCACCTTATTTATTGAATGACCTTCGTAGATGTCCTTATACCGAAAAATTCACCTTATTTATTGAATGACCTTCGTAGATGTCCTTATACCCCAAAATGCACCTTATTTATTGAATGACCTTCGTAGAAGTACTTATACCGAAAAATTCACCTTATTTATTGAATGAACCTCGTAGATGTCCTTATACCCAAAAATTCACCTTATTTATTGAATGACCCTTGTAGAAGTCCTTATACCGAAAAATTCACCTTATTTATTGAATGACCCTCGTATTAGCTATTTCCTTAAAAAGAAATACTCATCCCTGATTAACCGAGCAGCCAATATTACTATCGATTGAAATTTATAATATATTTCTTTTAAAGTATTTTCTTCGGGAAAATGAGTTTCTCATGTTCACTGGGCTTTTCACTCTTTCCAGTATTTAGAAAATTCATGTTTTAGACTAATTCACTGTTTTCATAAGTCCGATCTTCGATTGTTTCCAAATGGCCTTATGTCGGACTAATCTCGACTTAGTAAATAAGTACATTAATGTTATTTTAAGTATAATACTGCATTTACGCCTGGACAAGCCAAAGGGAAGATAAAGTTGGTAAATTACCGTAATGACCTCTGACTTAGCATAAATAATTAAGAAAACAAATGAATATTTGATGAAAGTCGATATTTTCTTTAAGACCTACTCTGGGTTTATATAAAGAAAAGCACGAGCGTGGGGGGGGTAATAGGAAGCCATTTTTTATTCTCCTTCCGTTTATCAATGGGATTGCAATAAACTAAGTGACGTTACTATCTTTTTTAGCAATCGACATATCTTCTTTATAGCTTGTACTAATGTCTGCCTCATAAACATATAGCGTTGAAATACCGGTTCTTATACAATCTCCGAAGTTAAGTAAAGTTGAGCCTGGTTAGTACCTTGGAAATAACAGGTGCTGTTAGCTTGGATGTGAGGGTGATATAATGGGCTTACTACCACATCAAGTTAAAACACAGGCTCCAGTACGATCACAGAAGTTAAGCAACATCAATCCTGGTTAGTACCTAGATGAGTGACCGCTTGGGAATGACAGCTGCTGTAAGCTTAGATGTGCGGATCATATAATGGGCTTACTGAAACGTCGACTCCAGTATGATCGCTAAAGTTAAGCAACGTTACGTTTGGTCACTATCTAGATGAGTGACCGCTTGCGAATTCTAGGTACTGTAAGCTTGGACGTCCGTGTGATGTAATGAATTGTTAATCGGAGAACCGAGTTCTAATTCCGGTCGAATCTGTTATATCCACTTATACAAATATACTTGGGGAAGGTATGAAGTCATCTCTTCTCCTCCAGCTATGGGTTATTTAGTAAGACTTGTATCACTAAACCATTATTAACTCCAAAAGAAAATATTACAATCTAAAAATATGTACTGGCTTTAAATAACCAGTAAATTGCTGATAAGCCTTAAAATCAATCAATCTTACTAATGCCGAATATTTACCATCCCTCTCTCCTTTCTCAAAAATTATCATCCGCTACTTTTCCCTGTCCGTTTTATCCTCAATATGCCCTGCCAGTATCGAATCAGCCAAGTTCTTCTTCCTCACTGTATATCCCAGGAATTCCAACTGCCTCTCTCGGGTTCTATTTGTTGTTTTTGGTTTTGTTTCCATAAAACTTCCTCGTTGCTTACATACTCCACCCACGTTATTCTCGGCATCTTTCTGTAGAATCACATTTCTGGTGTTTTGTCTCTTCTTCATCTACAAGGAAATTGTTCATCATATACTGCCATATAGAAGGATTGATATTACGACGGCAAGTCAAAAATTACCAAATTTTTCGCTATAACATATCTTTAGGTTTCTCAAACTGTTTTCTGCTCATTGGTGCTTATAGTTGGTACTACTGTCGTCACGTGATCGAAGTTTGAGCTTGATCGCGAAGTTTGCTTGACCGCGAAGTTTGAGCTTGATCGCGAAGTTTGCTTGACCGCGAAGTTTGAGCTTGATCGCGAAGTTTGCTTGACCGCGAAGTTTGAGCTTGATCGCGAAGTGAATTGAGAAATGTAGAAGTGGCTGGATAAGAGCGACGCATGAAGAAAGAGGCAGGATGCCCTTCAATCTCCACCACTCGCGAGAAGATTCAACAAGCTCGATAGAAGATAATGGTGGACCGGCGAATTATCTTCGATGAGGTAGCATGTTTTCTGCAGCTATGGCTCACCGTTCTTTGTTCCTCCTTGGAGCACACTACTATCGGAATGGTCACGTTTACACTGTAACAGCAATAAGAAAACTGTCATAATCGAGCCCAAACTAAATCACGTGACCACAATAGTATCAACTATAAGCACGCATGAGCAGAGGTCAATGTGACGAACCTAAAGATATGTTATGGCGAAAATGTGGATAGTTTTTTATTAACCCTAATAGCAGTCCAGCACTCTTTTCTTTAGTATCTGTGTACGTTTCTGAAATGAGGTAGTACTTATAATTTTTACATTATTGGGACTATTGCCCTCATCTTTGTTGCCATTTGTACGACGTTTCGGCCGTTGTACGCTCTGGCATTATTCAGGTACTAGGAATTTCGAACCGAACCCTTTATTACAATCACTGAGGTATATGAACTCCATTTCTTGCGTAGGAGTGCCTCTTTTGGTAGTCATGAGTTATCTCCCTCTAATCCGGTAAGTTACTTGTTCACCACTGCTGTAGCCTGGTATTGAATTCCTAGCACCTGAAGAAGGCCGGGGTGTACTGCGGTCGAAACGTCGTACGAATGTCAACAAAGGTGAGGACAATAGTCCGAATAATGTAAATACTCTTTTCAATTATTTATTTTTACATTTTTATCGGTTACTATTTGTCATAAGTCTCGGATCATCAACTCTTAGAGATAAGGGAAGTGTATCGTAGAATAACGGTCTGAGAATTGTGATGAATACCATCAAAGAAAGGCGTGACTTGCATGCGTTTACACTTAGCCACGCTGCCTCTCAGAGATTAATCAAGCGTATCATGCCTTGTTAGGTTGTTTTTAACGTCAAAATCTGTTTTTACATGTAGACATAAATCTTGACAGACCACATCACCCGTTACATTGGCCACCTAACTTCTTGCAACCTCGTTGATAATTATGTGTGGGGCGCTGTTGAGCAATAGACCAACCAAACTCTTTGTAACACCAAAGATGAACTGAAGGCAAAGATTGCGGTAACATTCACCAAATTGAACAAGGAGACAGTTTAGAAGAGTTGCATAAGAGTCCAAAGTTGTTGTGGAGACCGTAGTTAAAATCATTGATGATTTTGAGTTTGAGTTTTGTTTAACGGCATATCAACCTCTGAGGGTTATTTAATGCCAAAAAGGTGGGTTTTTAAGGTATTTCTTTAATGTTTAGTTATAGTGCGAAGGTTGATTTAGTCAGATTTTAATGAGAATTTTTTGTTTTTATTCTTTTTTATTTTAGAAAAATGAAAATGTCTTCTAGTTTTGTATTCAAAAATGTTTTGCTGAGAATAATATTTTTCCTTCAAAAATGTGTTATGGTAATAATTTTTTCTTCAAAAACGTATTATTGGTAATATTTTTCCCTCAAAAATGTATATTTTTCTATAAAAGTTTTTTTTTTATGCATATATTTCTATAAAAGTGTATTTTTATATTTTCATAGTGTTTTGACCCCAGCTTGGGGGTTAACTATTTGCCCATATCTGGGACCCTAACAGGTGCTATCACTCCGGGTCATGGTGTACCTGAGAACAACAGCAATTAAGAGGTGGTTTCATGCTCCTCACAACCTTCCAATCAAATGCCTTGCTGCCAGATACAGTTTACCGTCATACCCAGGACCAAGATGGATGGTTTTATTAAATAAATTTACTCTTTAATATTTCTAGATATTTTTCTGTATTTTGGTAATATATATGAAGCAGTAGGGAGATAGTTAATGTTTATTAAATTGATCATGTGTCATACATAGCCGAACTCCCTACAACTTAGGATTATTATCATCAGAATTTTGGAGATTGGAATGTGTGGAAGAATAAAAGTATACCTTTGTATGTTTAAAATAGAAATTTATTAATGGAAAAGAATAACAAGAATTGCTAGAAGTGAAAAGTTCATGAGAAATTAAGTAGTTAAGGGTATTGAGAGTTCTTAGTAGTAACTTGTGTGGATGTAGGCAGGAACGTATGCATGTATGTATGTATGAGCCTTTATTGGGTAGGAGTGTCTTTCAAGTATTCACTCAGCGTGAATGGTGAATAGGAATGAGGTGAGACAAAGATAGAAACAATAATAGCGATCGCTTGACGTTTGTCAAGGGTATGTTTTAATTACGCTCGTCATCTTAACTATCTAGCGACGGTCATCTTGACCATTACTTTATATCGTTTGTAGGTCATTTGGGAATTCACTCCCGAATGTGATTCTGGCCTTTCTATTTTGTTTCTAGATGTTTCCTAGTTATCTATTGACCGAAAAATATTTCGCATCGAGGTTTGAAATTTCGCGAGTTTTGCGCGTGTTAAGCAAAGTTTGTAAATTCGAGAAAATTCGTTTATTTCTACCAAAATCAATAAACCAGTGCTTAGCATAGAATTTTTTAAAATCTAGAACTTGTTTTGTTCACTATATATTTCTGTTAAAATCAGATGACATTATTATTTTCATTTTTGCGTAATTTAAACGACAATTTATCCATCACACTCTGTATGTATATATATTTGTGCATGTGTATGTGTGCGTGTGTGTTTTTAAATGATGAAGCTCGTAATCAAATCTATTTTCACATAAACGCTTTCCATTTGTCAAATTTCATAACTATATATATATATATATATATATATATATATATTTATAAATATAGATATTCTTGTATGTTCCTGTCTCTCCAAAACGGTGTTATTCATGGCTCACCCACAACTTCGCGTCTGTTTTCGAACTTACTAAAGTCTACGTTAAAAAATACTTAATGTCATATTTTTCCATTCTGTAGCAAGGAAAAATACAGAATTTGTTTTTAACTTTTCTCGCATATCAAGCATTTCATCTCAATCATTTTATCAATAAATGATAAATATAATTTGAAACCAGACCAGCAAATACAAATTTAACATATAAACGTTTTCCCCTTTCTGATTAAACTTCACAAGTTCGCAATATTTGCAGACTGTTTTATCCATCTATAAGCTTCGCTTTTTTTCCCCCCAACTCTTGATCCATCAGAAGATCTTCATACACGGTAACGTTTCGATTCAAATCGCGTCGGACGATCAGTGGGTTTTGTGTATTCATGACACAGTTTCAAGTTTAACAAGAACAGGCCGCTTTCTGTTTATTTATTTTTTGATGGACGGGGAGGGGGACCTGTAGAGAGCCAAGCTATTATTGGTGCGTGTCTGTATCTCAGACTGCGTGATTCGGTCTTCTGGGTAAAGGCCAAAAATAGAAAGGAAATATAGGACAACGCTCTAATCGGACCCCTTTTTAATGTCATGGATCGATGCCAGCATTTGTAGTCGGCATTTTGGACAGGGGCACAAGAGGTTTGCCGACCGTGCCTCTTTACCACCGCCCGCTTACAAACCTTAAGTTCTCGATCAGATGATGAAAATAATTTATTGGGGATGGGGCAACAAGGGAAACCTCCACAGAAATAATCGTCCTGGTAGCAGCAGCTATTATTGTTGCGTGGGTGATAGTGATGAGGCCTACGGCTGAATATGTTGGATTTTATGGCAATTATTAGAACTTGAATGGTTAGGATGATATTTTCATTGATGATATTGACAATGGCAGTGAGGCTTACAGTGTCGATGGTGTTAATATAAATTGTCTTGCTTATTTCTGTAACTAACGTTGTTTGTGAATATTAGATCATTGATGTCAATAATACTTAAGACTGAAAGAGCCTTGTAATAATGCATTGCTTAAACGAGGACTTGTCACGCTGATTTTTATCAAGAATTTGTTTGAGTCTTGTTTAACGGTATATCAAACACTGTGGGTTATTTAATGCCAACAAGGTGGGGTTTTAAGGGTTTTTTTAATGTTTGTTTATAGTGAGAAGATTGATTTAATCAGATTTTGATTAAAATTTTATTTTAGAACACTGAAAATTTCTTCTAGTTTTGTAATCAAAAATGTATTGCTGGTAATTTTTTAACCTTCACAAATAGATTATGACAATATTTTTTTCTTCAAAAATGTGTTATGGCAATATTTTTTTTCCTTCAAAAATGTATTGTTGGCAATATATTTCTATAAAACTCTATTTTTATACTTTCATAGTTTTGACCCCAGTTTGGGGGTTAACTATTTCCCATAGCTGAGACCCTAACAAGTGTTACCATTCCGGATCAGAGTGGACCTTGGAAAAACTAAGAGGTAGTTCCATGCTCCTTACAACTTCCCGATCAGAGGACTTGCTACCGGATGAAGTTTATCGTCATACCCAGGACCTTTTTATCAAGAATAGAAATTAAGTAAAAGTAATTAAACTCATGACGAATAACGAGAAAAAGCTTTCAAGCAAGAAAAAAAAGTCAGTGGTCAGAAACTTAAATTAGTGGGAAAATACAAACATCTTGGCTTGATTATCAGCAAAGAAGTCTCCAAAGTAGAAATAATTTCGAGAGCGACACAAACATTCGCAGCTATTGCAATAAAATCTGTTTAGATATCTAAGAACGTCTGCTTGAAACCAAAAATTACACTGTTGGCGTTCTCAATCTTTTCTGTGATAATCTAGAATGTTAAAAGCAGAATTACAGTGAAATATTCAAGTATTAGAAATGGTATGCTACAGAAGCATTTTTGGCGTCTCCTGCGTAGACCACATTGCAAATGACGCAGTGAAAGACACCGTAAAACAAAAACAAAAAACGGGCACCTAGAAAAACTCTTATAACCACCACCAAGAAGATAAATTTGAAATGGTATGGACACATTATAAGAAGCAACAATATTTCCCCTGCCATCCTGCATGGTACAACTTTCCGCAAAATGAGAAAGGGAGAGTGGGTAAATGATCTGACGACGTAACTGAGCGGAATAAAATGTGGTTCTACAGTAAGATGCTGAAAATACCATGGGTCGAACATGCGAGGTTTTCCAGAGGATAGAAACTAAAATGAAACGAAAATTAATATCTGTTAAAAGTAGTTAAAATTTCTGGGGCCCGTAATGAGAAAAGAAGCCTTAGAAAATCTCATACTCACAGAACAGTTAAAGGAGAAAAAGAGACAGAGGAAAGCAGAGCGTTACATACTTGACGGACTTCAGCAAATGGATGGCGGAGTAGGGTTTTGGGAGAAATAACAAAAAGGTTAAACCTTTCACGCCACGAAGCCCTCGTTCCGTCATTCACCTGATCAGGTCCTTCAAATATGTTATCCGCTGCTTTCCCTTGTCTCTTTTTCCCTCTACCTGGCTTGTTAGTAACAGGTTCTCCAAGCCCTCCTTCCTCGTTTCATGTCCCAGGAACTTTAGTTGTCTCTTTTTTATGCTCAGTATTAATTCCTTTTTCGTTTCCATCCTTTCCAAAACCAAATCATTGCTCACATGCTCGGTCCATGACATCCGCAGCATCCTTCTGTAGAATCACATTTCAGCTGCTTTAAGTTTTTCCTTCATCTTCGAAGATATTGTCCAACATTCACTGCCATATTGAAGAACTGACATCACATAGCAATCCAGTACTCTTTCCTTTGTTTCTAGCGAAATTATCCTGTTTCTTGATACTTTACTTAACTTCTGGAAGGTTCCTCGTTAGTCAATTCAAAAACCAGTGAAAAGTCTCCGCTACGTACTTTTTTGTTCTTACCGTTATTTTTGTACATGACCTCTGCCCTTTAACTACCCTTGCCAAATACATATTATTTCAGAAATATGATATATTTCCAACAACCTGTGCGGCTGTTTATTAAATCGGCAATATTTTTCTTAACCAATTTTATTGTACACCCACAATTTTACACTAGTCATCTTCTTCTTTTTCTTCTTCTATATGTCGTGTCCATTCAGGACGTAGGAGATCATGGCTTTCCACATCTCTTTATTCTGGGTAGTTCTGAACACCCTTTCTCTTGTTCAGTAAGTTAAGTGCCTTACAGGATACACGCTTTAAGCGATCATGTCTCGAAAGAGACATGACTGACTGGGCAGAAGATTATTCCGCAGTAGGTTGCCATTGCTTTCTGCGGTAGACAGGTTGCCAGCCAAGGCAACACAATCTATGTCCTATTATTTAACCCATAACTGGAAGGAAGAGACGGATAAATACTTTTACCAAAGGTATTTGTGCGTAAGTGAATGCAAGGAATTCAACTGGAGTTCGAACTCGACACCCCGATTTGTTGTTCCGAGTCGATATCTACTGCACCACAACGCACATCCGTAGTGGTTTCTCTTGTTACTCATCCCAAAACCTGCTCTGCCATCCATTTGCTCAAGCCCATCAAGTAAGTCATGCGTTGCTTTCCCCTATCTCTCTTGCCTTCTATCTGACCTGTGAGTATCAGATTCTCCAAGCCCTCCTTTCACATCACATGTCCTAGAAACTTCAGAATCTTATAGAAATTCAAACTCGGCTCTCCGATTTCTGATTTTAAAACACTGTTCATTGCACCACTGAAACACCCATGCATTTTTTTTACTTTGTTATAATGACTTCAAGGTAGATTATAAAAGAAATATTGATGTTTATTGACACTGGTTGCCACTTTCATTGATGATTCGATTCGACCAACGGAGCGGAGAGTTGTTTAGCAAAAGATAGTGACGAGGCCAGTTAAACAGCTATTGATCAAAAACATCTTACACCCACCCTCTCGTCTAAATACACACATATTAACAGGTCTCTTTTCAGAGATGCTCCTCCCCGACCACCGACGCATAATCTGACTGGTCGAAAACGCCGTTCAATTTTCCAATCGACTTTTATGTCAACAGAGCAGGGTTCTCATGTCAGAATTCACGCAGAGGCCAGACTGAAGTGGACCAGGCTAGGGTTGGCCATAAAAAAAATTTGGTTCAGGAATTAGGACTTACTCTCGTTGATAAACGACATTCGTTCTCAGTGAGAACTTGTAACTTTGTTTTAGTGGTTTAGCCCTGATTATTTGCCGCTGTTGTATTTGGGTCACTACTACATTGAAATATTACAATGTATTTTATTATTGTTATCTTTTATAATAATTTTTTTTTTAATCATCTCACCCCAAGCAAGGCATTCCACTGCCACTATTGCGCATGGGGCTACATAGGGGAAGGTAAAGAGAAGGAGTGGTTAGACATAGGGAATGTCAGGAGGAAGGTGACAGATGAGTAAGGATAGCGAGGATGAGGGTTGGGCAGATGGGAAGAGTGTTTGACAGAATGGGAGCAGGTTAGTGTGTTAGGAGGTGTCTATTGACCTTACATTTAAACTCCTGGAGATTGTAGCCGTCGGGGAAGCAATCGTTTGGAAGAGAATTCCACAGTCGGAAAGTGCGAGGAAAGAAACTGTTGGAGTAGAAGTTACGGCTGCATTTTATCGGTTTCACTGTAAAAGGATTAGTTGCTAATCTAGTATCTCGTTCAAATTCGTATTTAGGGGGCACTAGTGATCTAAGTTCATCGGAGCAGAAGCCGTGAAAGTATTTATAGAAGAGACACAGGGAAGCCACGTCGCGCCGGTGGGAGAGAGACCAACGTGGTTAATGGTTTACGACTCGGAATAAGAAATCTGCAGAACGGTTTCGCATTCCGGTCTAGTATATTACATTTTCTTTCGTGGAATGGTATTAATCCATCTCTTCTTCCATCACCAGATGTGCTTTGTGGTGCAGTTGATATTGACTCAAAACGACAAATCGGAGAACCCAGTTCGAATTCCACTTGAATTCCTTGCATTCACTTACGCGCAAATACCCTTGGGAAAGGTATCAACCCATCTCTTTCCTCCAGTTATAGATTAAATAATAGGACAGACTGGGTTTTATAGCCTCGGTTGGCAACCAGTCTACCACAGAAAACAATGACAACCTACTACGGGATAATCTTCTGCACAGTCAGTCATGTCTCTTTCGGGACATGATCGCCCAACGCATGTATCACGTATGGCACTTAGCTGACTGACTGACATATAAGAGTTAGAATCATGATTAATGCTTTTACTGGTCATAAAGTGGGGGATCAATTTTCTATTGTTATGAAGTAATAAACTAACCCCCCTCGAATTACTACGTAATAGTATAATACATCTCTTCTCCCGCTAGCTATGAGTCAAATAACAGAACAGATCGGATTCTATAGCCTTGGCTGGCTACTAGTCTACCGCAGAAAGTAATGGCAACTTACTGTGGGATAATCTTCTGCACAGTCAGTCATGTCTCTTTCCGGACATGATCGCCCAACGCATGTATCACGTATGGCACTTAGCTGACTGACTGACATATAAGAGTTAGAATCATGATTAATGCTTTTACTGGTCATAAAGTGGAGGATCAATTTTCTATTGTTATGAAGTCAGTCATAAACTAACCCCCCTCGAATTACTACGTAATAGTGTAATACATCTCTTCTCCCGCTAGCTATGAGTCAAATAACAGAACAGATCGGATTCTATAGCCTTGGCTGGCTACTAGTCTACCGCAGAAAGTAATGGCAACTTACTGTGGGATAATCTTCTGCAGAGTCAGTCATGTCTCTTTCCGGACATGATCGCCCAACGCGTGTACCACGTATGGCACTTAACTGACTGACTCTCATCACCAGCTATGGATGAAGTAACAATGTAGACTAAGCATTCTAGCCGTGGTTAACAACCAGTACTACTTTGATTGTACTTGTGGCGACATTTAACCTGGGCGGGTTGAGCAGGCTTCTTTATCGGACTTTTGGCTCTAAAATTTCTGTCATGGACCCTGTTAAAGGTCCATCAAAAATAATACAAAAACAATCAAAATAGGAAATAACGAATATATATTAAACACGACAAAATACAACACTTGGAACTTTGTGAGTAGATCGATAATACGGGTTAGTGTGTAATACTATAATTCGACCCTCGAACCGGAACTCGTAATGGTCGTTACGGTAGCAGTGTTCGTAGACGACTCTCGGCTGAGTTCTGGGCGCTCTCCTCAGGCTACTCTCTCGGGCTACTCCCAAGGCTACTCAGGCTATCTTCTCGCTATCTACTCTCACCTCTTGTAGGTGGGGTATATGTAATGGTTGGAAGAGTTCATTCCGTTGTGGGCAATGCCGCCATGTCACTTTCCCAAGGGTATGAGCACGTAATTGAATGTATTGAATTCGACTGAAATACGAACTCGGCTCTCCAAGCCGCTATCCATAAGTCCGCCGTACCTTCAATAATGACAAGGACAACCCTGATTCCTAACCTTAACTATGTGAAGCTGCAGAAATGTTAAATATGATGTTCAGATACTATGTGTGTAAATCACATGTGGAATAAATCTCAGCAGGTATAGATAATCCCTTCATTGTCCAAATGTCGTTAAGAACAATGGAAATTAGGCCCGTGGAAGATGTCATGTCTGTTACTCAGTCAAAGACGCCAATTCGATCGGGTTTCAGTCCTGGGTAAAAAGCAATCGGATGTCTAACCGTACTGATGAGCTGTGATACAGCGAAACAGATCTATCTGTGGATGACTATTTACGCTCTCACACCCTGATTGAGCACTCTGGAAGAATGGTAAACTTTGAAAAAACAGTAGCTACTCTAGCATCTACGCATCGTATATTCAGTAATGAATTAGAACACTAATTATAGTTTAGAACATGTAGAAATTACAGTTTACTACAAAAGTGTACATTTTGTTTTGACATCGAAAGAACAAGGATCCCCCCCCCTTGAATGTAACTAGTTCGCAGCGGAATATGGGGAGTGAAAGTCAAAGAGAAAACTGAGAATAGAAAGAATTAAGAAAAGGACAAAAGATGAACGGGATTCAAGAAGACAGAAAATGGCGATCGATATCGTATTTAAATTGTTGAAGATAGTAGTTATTAGGAAAGCAAGTAAACGGAATGGAGTCGGAAGTGTGAGAAATGAAACTGTTGGATTAGAAGTAGTGGTTGCGTTTAGCGATCAACAGTAAAATATTGGGACCTACCAGCCAGTCTAGTTGCACACCTAAATCCATGTAATCGGTGCACCAGGACAGAGCAGTTGCTATGTAAAAATTTGTAGAAAAGGCAGAGAGAAGCTACGTCACGTCGGTGAGAAAGTGAATGCAGTCGATATTCCTGGTGAGGATCAATTGAATTATATCCTTCTTTCATAGAACTAACCTCATTTCTTTAATCAAAGAGAAAATAACAAAAAAGGAAACTTTGCTTTTGATATTTTAAAGGAAATGCATCTTCTCTCATTCCTATGGAAAAATACCAAACAGAATTTCTACTGCCATGTATTTTCAATTTGTTTTTTACCTCTATGAAAGCTTCATCGAAAAATAGAGATTTATGCTCGTAATTAAGATTCAGTCATTTAAGTGCCATACGTGATACACGCTTGGGCGATCATGTCTCGAAAGAGACATGACTGACAGATGATTATCCTGCAGTAGGTTGCCATTACTTTCTGCGGTAGACTGGTTGCCAGCCAAGTGCTATAGAACCCAATCTGTCCTGTTATTTAACCCATAACTGGAGGGGAGAGACGGATTAATACCTTTCCCAAGGGTATTTGCGCGTAAGTGAATGCAAGCAATTCAACTAGAATTCGAACTCGGCTCCCCGATTTCTCGTTCCGGGGCCGATATCCACTGCACCACATCGTGTAATTAAGATTACCAACATTAAATCGCCATGTTAAGACCGTCGAGCTGTGGTGATTTTCAAAGCCTGTCTTAGATGTAGCGCAAAACGGAAAGTATTGTATTTACCACCCACCCACCACTAGGAAGTGGATGCGACACAAGTTCAAGGTTTAATGTGGGGAGCCAGAACACGTACGAACGGGCAAGGCACAAAAATTGCCCAGTCCCCGCAACTGCCGGTCGCGCTGGTCCCGGTGACGAGCACCGGTCCACCCCTGTGGTGCAATGGGGTGACGCGGTCTCGGGACACTGTTCCCCAGGACCGGGCATCTCTCAGTATAATTTTTCTGAATTGCATGTCTGTCCTGTCCTTGGACAGAGATACAACTGAGCCGCACTCTGTCTTCGGGGACAGAGACCCAAATGAGAAATGATTTGGATCTCCATCCACCACAAAAGGTGGCAGGTCACTAACGAAATGTATGCGGTGCACAGTGAGAATCAAACTAAAAGGACCACAAAATGCGAACTACAAATCGAGAATAGTAAAATTAAACAGTAGTTGCAGAAATTTAAATACCTGGGAAGTGATCTAACAGGGGATGAAAAGTGCAACAATGAAATCGAAAAGCAGAGTGACATGGCCAAAGACGCATTTCAAAATCTGAGCGGAGTGATGAGAGACAGGAAGATTTCATTGGAGACAAAAAAATGTACTGAACTGTGATATCTGTTCTCCTATATGACAACGAATACTGGACAATCTCCTGAACGATAACAGAGACTCTCGAAGCAACAGAAATGCGGTTCTACAGACAGATGCTGAGGATACAATGGACCGAACATGTAATCAACACGGATTTTGGAGAGGATGGAAACGAAAAGGAAATTTATATTTGAGGGCAGGAAGAAACGCTGAGATTTCTGCGACACATAATGAAGGAGAGCTTGGAGAATCTGATACTCGCAGTACGGATAGAGCTAAAGAGAGACAGGGGGAAGCAGCGCGAGGTATATTTGATAGGCTTGAGTAAGTGGATGATGGAGCTGGGTCTGGGAGATATACTAAGAGGGAAAATGTTAAAAGCGACGAGGGATAGAAGCAAGTGAATATTCATGATCGCCTACGTCCTGAACAGAGACAGCACATAAAGAATAAGGTTTAGCAAGGTAGGCTTGTTAACCATTACACAAAGTCAAATGTTTTCGTATATATTAATAAATAAATTTTAGATTGGCTTAATCAACATCAGTTTTTATTTTAAAAACATATCAATTCCTTAGGAATCATTTAATGCCGAAATTTAATTTTTGTAGGAGCTTTGGTAATTTTTTTTTTTTTTTTTTTACTGATAAAATTTATTTCTGCTATGATTACTAGAAATATTTCTGCTATCATTACTAGAAAGTTCGGAAGTGTATCAGACCAAAGAAAGCTTGTAAAGCCCATGGTGTTATATATATATATATATATATATATATATATATATATATATAGAGAGAGAGAGAGAGAGAGAGAGAGTAGTTTTGTGTTAGGTTACTTGTCTCGGGTTTTTTCTTGGGGTTACGTACTTTGACTGATGTTCAAGTGCTTAGCTCATTCTTTTTTTATTACCATTTTTTCCTTCCGCGTATTTACTGGGAGGGTTTTCCGAAACGAGTATAGCGATAAGTTTACATTTATATTTTTTAATAAACATGTGTTTTTACTTTTACCATTTTCCAATATATAGTGTTTGCACATGTTCTGCTGAACATCCACTCGTGAAATAAATACACTGGTCGTTCCAACTCTAAAGCTGATTTAACCTCGACCATTTAAAAAAATTCTTATCGTTATTTACCCTGAACTCCTGGATCAGAAAAAGGCTACACACATACTCAAAAGATACTGAGAAAATTGTTTCCCCCCAGATTCCAAGAGAATGCAGAGTTCATAGGAGAAGTACAAGCGATATATATTGTCAATGTTTGTGAAGAGCAAAGTGGATGATGAATCATAGTCAAATTGCAGTTGGAGCAAGAGGATATGTTGACAGGAGGCTTCTGTAACTCTTCAGGCATGAGATGGGTCTCACTGCAAATATACTTTCATAGTGTTTTGACCCAAGTTTGGAGGGTCACTAGATGGATCCTAACAGGTGCTACCACTCTCAGTCAGGTTTGGCCTGGAAACAACAGCATTTAATATTGGTTCAAAGCTCCTCGCGACCAGTGGCCTTGCTGCCTGATATATTTTATCATACCTAGGACAGTTTAATAACATCTTAATTTAAATTATATTCATGCACACATTTCTACTTATCTTTGTTGCTGTTATCAAAACGTTTAGACCGTTGTGCTCTCCGGCCTTCATCAGGTACTTGCCAATCCGAGTAATTCTCAGGGAATTTAAAACTGAAACACTTTTTATTTCATCTACGGGAGTGGAGTGTTCTACTCCTCTGACTACATCTAGGAGTAGTTCGTTTTTAGTAATGCTCAGTTATTGCTCGTCTCATTTTTCCCTGTGTCTACCCGACCCAAGTATTGAACTCAAAATTATTATGCCAATAGCTAAACATGTATGGGTTGACATCAATCCTTGTGGAATGAAGCAAAAACACCAGAAAAAGACTTCCGTCACTTTCTTACCAATGTGACGCGGCTTTTCTATCTTTTTTTACAAATATTTTCAGGGAAACTGCTTTGAGAAGCTTTTTTCCCTGGTGCCCCGACTTAAATTTAAACGTTCTACTAGATTGGCTTTTAGTTCCCAACTTTTTACTGTTGAAATAGCTAAATGCAACTGCTACTTCTACTGTTACAATCACTTTTCTCTCACTTTCTTCCAGCGGAACGAACTTTTCCGATTTTTTGCATTCCTGATAATTACCATCTTCAAAAATTTAAATGCAACGTCAATTGTCACACATCTATTTTCTTGATTCTCGTTCATCTTTTATCCATTCCTCGATCCTCCCTATACTCAGCATTTTCACTCATTTTTACCCCGTATAATCTCCTGCGTTGCTTGAGATGAAATGATTGAAAACAGAACACCACTGAAGAGTCAGACATTTGAAAGAATCAGCGCACATGCTAGGCTGTGTGGAGCCCTTTAGTAGGCCTCGCATTGAAATAAATACAATATGAGAGCCGTTAATTAAGAAAGACAGAGTATGACAGAAAGATATAAGCAGCACCCGTAGCAGCAGCACTCATTAGTAGGCAAGTTATGTTTAAGGTGCCAAGTTCCCCACTCAAGATTGTCACGCGATCGGAACGTTGTGTGAATAACAACAATTGTCCGAACGTAAATAATGGAAGCAATGTAAATAATGATAAATCAAACAATAACATATTTTTCGATATGAAATTGTAGTTTCCGCATTCCTTGTCATAAAGCCAGGCTCGCAGGCCATAATTGCAGTAGTAAGATCAATTTCGCATACTAGAAGCCTTGCGTCAGAACATAAAAGATTCCTCGTGACAGCGAATTGATCGATCTGTCAATGGTGCGCTTCTATCGCCCAGTGTTACATTCATTTAAAAGTGACGCTTGAATATACCATAACGACGAGGAGTCAGAATAAACCAAAGTAATCTTTCAACGTGGATGAGCGTTGTGGATATCAGCTCGGATCTTTCAACGTGGATGTGCGGTGGATATCAGCTCGGATCTTTCAACGTGGATGAGCGTTGTGGATATCAGCTCGGATCTTTCAACGTGGATGTGCGGTGGATATCAGCTCGGATCTTTCAACGTGGATGTGCGGTGGATATCAGCTCGGATCTTTCAACGTGGATGTGCGGTGGATATCAGATCGGATCTTTCAACGTGAATGAGCGTTGTGGATATCAGCTCGGATCTTTCAACGTGGATGTGCGGTGGATATCAGCTCGGATCTTTCAACGTGGATGAGCGTTGTGGATATCAGCTCGGATCTTTCAACGTGGATGTGCGGTGGATATCAGCTCGGATCTTTCAACGTGGATGAGCGTTGTGGATATCAGCTCGGATCTTTCAACGTGGATGTGCGGTGGATATCAGCTCGGATCTTTCAACGTGGATGTGCGTTGGATATCAGATCGGATCTTTCAGCGTGAATGAGCGTTGTGGATATTAGCTCGGATCTTTCAACGTGGATGTGCGGTGGATATCAGCTCGGATCTTTCAACGTGGATGAGCGTTGTGGATATCAGCTCGGATCTTTCAACGTGGATGTGCGGTGGATATCAGCTCGGATCTTTCAACGTGGATGAGCGTTGTGGATATCAGCTCGGATCTTTCAACGTGGATGAGCGTTGTGGATATCAGCTCGGATCTTTCAACGTGGATGTGCGGTGGATATCAGCTCGGATCTTTCAACGTGGATCAGCGTTGTGGATATCAGCTCGGATCTTTCAACGTAGATGTGCGGTGGATATCAGCTCGGATCTTTCAACGTGGATGTGCGGTGGATATCAGCTCGGAGCGAGAAATCGGAGAGCCGAGTTTTAATTCCGTTTGAACTCGTTACATTCATTTACGCAATTACCCTTGGGAAATGTACGAAGGTCATTCAATAAAATTCAAATTGAATTTTTCTGTATAAAAACTTCTAATACAGATAGAAGCTTGCTTTTAATTTTTCCTTTACTTCTTTTTCAAAGGGATTTAATTTTTTTGCAGATTGAAAAAAAAACTTTGAGAGTTTTGGAGGTTAACAAAGATGGCCGACCAAGAAGCATGCTCCAAGATTGAACAGAGGTCAGTTATCAATATTTGGTTGAAGGGTGCAAACCAGTTGAAATTCATAGGAGAATGTCAACAGTGTATAGCGTCACACGTTTTAGCCAAAACATGTCTACAAGTGGGCTAAATTGTTTAAAGAAGGACGGAACAGTGTTGAGGATGAAGACAGGCTTGGGAGGCCTACAGAAGTGAGGTCTCCTGAGGTGATCGAATCAGTCAATTACCTCATTCAGTGTGAAAGAAGGGTGACAGTGGATGACATTGCAAGGACTTTGAGCCTATCTGTTGGGACAGCACACAAAATTGTCCATGATGACCTTGCCTACTCGAAAGTCAGCTGCTGGTGAATGCCAAAGATGCAAACGGTGCAGACCATCAACGAGCTGGGCTGGGAACTGCTCCCTCATCCCCCTTGAAGCCCAGACCTTGTCCCTTCAGATTTTCACCTGTTTGGTCCCTTGAAAGCTTTCACAAGAGGCACGAAGTTTGAAAGTGACGATGAAGTCAAAAGTGCTGTGAGAGATTGGCTGAGACATCAGTCCAAAGAGTTTTACGCTGAGGGAATACGGAAGCTTGTGCACAGATGGGAAAAGTGTGTGACACTGCTGAGAGACTACGTTGAAGAAAAGTAAGCTTCTATCTATATTAAAAGTTCTTATACTGAAAAATTCACCTTATTTATTGAATGACCCTCGTACTAATCCGTATTCTTGAATAGCAGGACAGACTGGGTTGGCAACCAGTCTACCACATAAAGTAATGGCAACCTACTGAGGGAAAATATTCTGACCAGTCAGCTATGTCTCTTTATGGACATGACCACCCAATTGTGTATCCCGTATGGCACTTAACTGACTGGATCTTTCAATCAACAAATTATTCTATGAATCTGCCTTTTAACTAAAGCATTTCTTACCGGTGTCTGTCGTTAATGATTCAAACTTGTTTAAAGTCAAAACCTTTTATATTAATTGTCATGGTAGACAAAATCCAATAAGTGAAACGTAATGTTCCTTTAATACTACTCCTCTTTTCTATCTAGCCTTGTGGCATACTAACTTTAACGTAGTAAATATCAAAACATATTGAGATAGTTTTAAGATACATCAAGACTTAGACAAGTAAATACTCATATCAGATCAGAGTAATATGATGATTAGAAAGCAAATAGATTTATGAAAGTCGCGATGCCAACGTCTCAAGTGTTTTTGTTTAATTATTGGGTTTGGGCCATCAATGTCCAAAAATAAGGACCTAGTATATATATATATATATATATATATATATATATATATATGAGACAATGAAAAAAGAAGATGTCTAACACACAATGGAAAATAACATTCTGTCTGTCTTATAGACACCTGACAGTTTTATTTTAAAGAGACAATAAAACTGTCTTGCACACGTTTGGCAACACTGGCTTCTCTAACGATATTTCAGTGTCCAAGAACAATCTTGGCGAGTTGGTTGATTTGAATTTGTTATTTCATAACAAATATGTTTTAAAATTATTTCTTTTTGAAGAAATGAGAAAGCTGTTCAAAGGCCTTTGTACAATAAACCTTGGTACTGTAAGCTAAGATCAATACAATACTTAACAATTGTAATTCGATTAAGAAAATTTTAATACAAAACTTGATTGTAGATCGTGTATTTGAACAACAAAGGAACATTATTAAACTTGAAAATTATTAAATAGGAACATTATTAAACTTGAAAATGATTAAACAGGAACATTATTATTTGTTTCTTCTCTTCATTTTATTTTCTGTCATAAAACGTTGCTACACTTTATTCAAAACAATTTCTTGTCGGGATGTGTGGAGTGAGTAGCCATTTTTCTAATACAGAATAAGTAACAGAACTGCCAGTCAGTTAAGTGCTATACATGATACACGCTTTGGGCGATCATGTCTCGAAAGAGACATGACTGGCTGGGCAGAAGATTATCCGACATTAGGTTGTCATTACTTTCTGCCGTAGAGTGGCAGCCAGCCAAGGCTATAGAACACAATCTGTCGTATTATTTAAACCATAACTGAAGGTAAGAGACGGATTAATACCTTTTCCAAGGGTATTTGTGCGTAAGTGAATGCAAGGAATTCCACTGGAACTCAGCTTCCCGATTTCTCGTTCCGAGCTGATAACCACTGCACTACAACGCACATCACTTATGTACATATAACGTGTATATATAACATAAATATTTGCTTGCATTTTTTATATTTAATTTTTTCTTTTATTGTTTTTTTTTTTGCGGGGGGGGGGGGTTCTCATAACTTTTTCCTATAAAACGGGTGATTAAAAAGCGAAAAATACAGTAATTTCTATGTGAATTGAAATCAACTGACTGGATGAAAAATGAATGAGACTGGATGAAATATCAAGTCGGGTTGGATTTGATTCATAGGCCGTAAATATCTGACCGAGGTCTTGGAAAAATGTTTTTTACGTTTGTCATTATCATGCAATGATTACAGACATAATTCGTTGCGTGATAATACCTTACCAATTAATCTAACGAAACTGAAGAACTTCTGATATGATGTTTTACAACAAACTCCATACTAACCTGATCTACCCTCAACGATCTGGCATGTCAAGACAAGCATCAAGAAGAGAGATACGTGTACAAACTGCCAAAGTGGATATTCTTTATTTTTAATCTGGACTATTTACAAATGTTTAAGAATGACCACCCGGGACTTCAGATTTAAAAAGTAAATGAAACTGAGGTGAAATTAATACATTTCTCTGAAATGAAGTATTTATATTATTAACATCGTTTGAACTGTTGTCCTCATCTTTATTGTCATATTCATGACGTTTCGGTCGTTGTACGCTTCGACCTTTTTCATCCGATTAGAATTTTGAAGTGAACACTTTATCTTGATCACTGAGGTAGATTGCTCTTATTCCATGAGTAACGCGCTTCCAGATATTTTAGTTATCTCTCTGACTGTTTTTTTTTTTTCGCCACTGCTGTCACCAGGTATTGAACTCACAACACTTTTGGCCAAGTCACTGGACCCACCTAACGCTTTTTTCCACTGGGCCATGAGTTCTTAAGTTGAATTAAATGGCAATAACTGAAACATCTTCGAGTGGCATGATTCATGGAACAAGAACAATCTACCCAAGTGATTGAAATAAATGGTTCGGTTTAAAATTCCAACGACCTGAACAAGGTCGGAGCTTACAATATTCGAAATATTACAATATCGCGAAAATAACAATAAAGAAGAAAATAACAGCCCGAAAAAAAATCGAAATCAGATCAAATCAAGTACCAAATGTTGAAAAATTAATAAGGCAAAATATAAGAAATTAAATTCAAAAGATAAAAGCAACGTTGGCAAATATTGTTAAATATAAAATTAAAACGTTCCAATGCACTTTTAGGATGATACATATGTAATGTTAATGAAATCGTTAGTGTGTGGGTATTTAATGCCGGTATATGACTCCGAGATGTGCGTTGTAGTGCTGTGGATATCGACTCGGAACGATAAATCAGGGAGCCGAGTTCGAATTCCAGTTAAATTCCTTGCATTTACTTACGCACAAATACCCTTGGGAAATGTTTAATTCGTCACTTCCCTCGAGTTATGGGTTAAATAATACGACATATTGGGTTCTATAGCCTTGGCTGGCAACCAGTCTACCGCAGAAAGCAATGACAACCTACTGAGAGATAATTTTCTGCCCAGTCAATCATGTTTCTTTCGAGACATGATCGCCCAAGGCGTGTAGCACGTATGGCACTTAGCTGATATTACTCCGAATTCGTTAGCAACAGAATAACGATGGCTTTGAAGATTGTTAGCTGATTTTGACACAAGGCTTCAAGCATGTGAAAAACTATGTCACTAGTATATTTACAGTCAGCAAGACTGGTTTGCTAGTCATTTATCCATGAGGAGGCATATAGAGATTTCAATTTCATCAAAAGAGGCAATGCTGAGATATATGTTGCAGTTATTAAGCCATATTCTTTGGGGTTTTTTCGTGTTTTTTATTTGTTTTGTTTTTTGTTTTTTCGTAAAATTATATTTCTATTCAGTTTGTTAAGTGCCATACGTGATGCACGTATGGGCGATCATGTCTCGAAAGAAACAATACTGGCTGGGCAAAAGATTATCCCGCATTAGGTTGCCATTGCTTTCTGCAATAGACCGGTTGCCAACCAAGGCTATAGAACCCAATCTGTGCTGTTACTTGACTCATAGATAAAGAGAGAAAAGATGTATTAGATTATCTTATTAAGTAGTAATTAGTGGGGGATCAGTTTATTACTTCATAACAATACAAAACTGAACACAACTTTATGTCCAGTACCAGCTTTAAGTATGTTTCCAACTATTACAGCCAGTCAGTTAAGTGCCATACATGATACACGCTTTAAGCGATCATGTCTGGAATGAGACATGACTGACTGGGCAGAAAATTATCCCGCAGTAGGTTGTCATTGCTTTCTGCGGTAGACTGGTTGCCAGCCAAGGCTATAGAACCCAATCTGTCTTGTTATTTAACCCATAACTGGAAGGAAGAGACGGGTTAAAATCTTTCTTAAGGGTATTTGCACGTAAGTGGACCAAGGAATTCAACTAAAATTCGAGCTTGGCACCCCGATTTGCGGTTCCATGTCGATATACACTGCGCCAGATGAACGTTTGCCTGGTTATAGGTGTTGTTAATATATACAAATTGACTGTGGAATTTTATCTTCACTTTGACCTCTACCGTTTTGGTAAATTGGTCAGTAAAACATAGGAACTATTCGAAGGAGGCTTGACGTTCAACGAGCATGGTATGACTAGAGAATAAAGAAAACACAAAGAAATAAAGAAAATACAAAGAAATAACTTATTACATTAAGCAACCGACTAAGCAACATGAGACCTGAAACTGGAATTCGAACGCGGCTCCTCGATATTTCTATTACGTGGTCAGAAAAATACGAGGGTAAATCTAAAAGTAAAGTCCATTTTGAAATTACCCGTTAAAGCAACAGATGCGGCTGACGCGCGTGACCACGCATGTGAATTGGATAACGGGTAGCTAGATGCACGCAAAATTGCATCGTTCAGTTGATTGACAGAGAGCAACGAAGCCAGACGTATGGACGTTTCATTCAACGAGTTGGAGTGAGATTTCTGCGGCCAGAGGAAATCAACCTGCCATTATCTTTCGACGGATGTTGTAACAGTATGTAGCACGCACTATGAATCAACAAAACGTGTATAACTTGTGTCCGTAAAAGTGAGCAAATATGGCACGAAGTGAAATTTAAATGGTTCGGTGAAGTCTTTTTTTAAAATAAAGTTTACCCAATAGAAAGCTCAAGAGTTTGTTTCACAATGTAGCAGTATTTAGAAAAAAGGTTTCTGAGTAGAAAAGTTTCCTTATAATTTGATTACATAAGAAATATGGGTGATTCAACTCGATGGACGCAATAGCTGTAGTGGATGATTTATTTCCCACTCTACAGCCTATTTCCCAGTATTTAAATTATTCTGACTATTGTCCTCATCTTTGTTGCCATTTGTATGACGTTTTCAGCTGTTGTAGGCGTCGGCCTTCTTCAGGTGCTAGGAATTTCGAACCAAGCCCTTTAGAGAAAACCATTAACATCAAGAACACTAAAGAAACCCATTAACATCAAAAAATTGCAATATGAACTCTGGTACAAATAAGGGGGGTGGTTGCTAAACATTAGATCTATAAGTCCCAAAAGTTCAGTTGTTCTTAAGGACACATAGCCCAGTGGATATAGACGTTGGTAAGTTCCTGACTTGACTCTTAGAGTTGTGGGCTCAATACCAGGCCACAGCAGTGGTGAACAAGTAACTTGCAGGGTTAGAGGGAGATGACTTCCAATCGAGGCTTTCCGCAAGGAATGGGGTTCATATACCCAGCATTAGTGGTATTAGAAGATATTATAACTTGTGTCCGCAAAAATTAGCAAATATGGCGTAAAAATTAAATGGTTTGGTTTAGTCTTTTTTCAAAATAAAGTTCACCAAATAAAAAGCTCAAGAGCCACTCATGCTAGCAGTTCAATGAATAAAGTGCATGATATGAATGCAAAAAAAAATAAAAAGAAAGGAAGATTATGATCATAGATAGCGATTTACCCTTGATTAAAAGAGGTTAAGATTTTAGTGTCCAGGAGTTTGTTTCACAATGTAGTAGTTCTTAGGAAAACGTTTTCTGAGTAGAAAATTCTCCTTATAATTTGGTTACGGAAGAAATATGGATGATTCAACTCTATGGACGCAACATAGCTGCAAAGATTTCAACTGATGAAACTAAAGAGTAGAGACAATTTGAAAATGAGCCGAGGACATAACGAAAGAGTAGTGATAGGCTTGCAACTTGTGTCTATCTTTCTTTGTCTATATTTCTGAGATGAGGTAGTATTTACAGTATTTACATTATTCGGAATATTGGCCTAGTGAATATAGACGTTGGTTAGTTCCTGACTTGACTCTTAGAGTTGTGAGCTCAGTACCAGGCTAGAGCAGTGGTGAACAAATAACTTGCAGGGTTAAAAAGAGATAACTCAGGAGTTCCAACTGAGGCTCCCCACAAGGAATGGAGTTCATATACCCCAGTGATCGTAATAAATGGTTCGGTTCGAAATTCCTAGCACCTGAAGAAGACCGGAGTGTACAATGGCCGAAACGTCGTACAAGCGGCAACAAAGATGAGGACAATAGTCCAAATAATGTAAATACTATAAACGTGTGTCTGTGGATAGAACGCTTTCAAGCAGAAAGAACAACTGTAATAGATGAAAGCCGGTCGTACTTGAAAAGAACACATCCAAAGGGTAAATGAGTTGTTCAGGCAAAACCGACGAATCGCCTTTGCACGAGCGGTATTAATTGTAGCCATCAGCTATGTATGCACACAAAACATAGCGCATGATGACTTCAGACACCGTAAGCATTCCAGAAGTTAAGTAAAGTATTAAGAAACAGGACAATTTCACTCGAAACAAAGGAAAGAGTACTGGATTACTATGTAATGTCGGTTCTTCAATATGGCAGTGAATGTTGGACAATATGTTCGAAGATGAAGGAAAAACTTGAAGCAGCTGAAATGTGGTTCTACAGAAGGATACTGCGAATATCATGGACCGAGCATGTGAGCAATGACGAGGTTTTGGAAAGGATAGAGACGAAAAGAAAATTAATACTGAGCATCAGGAAGAGACAACTAAAGTTCTTGAGACATGCAGTGAGGAAGGAGGGTTTAGATAACCTGATACTAACAAGCCAGATAGAGGGAAAAGAGACAGGGGAAAGCAGCGGATAATATATTTGAAAGACCTGATCCAGTGGATGACGGTGCGAGGGTTGCATGGTGCAACAGGAGAAAGCGTGCTAAGAGCCACCAGGGACAGGGAGATGTGGAAAGCCGTGATCGCCTACTTCCTGAAAGGACATGCACATAAAAGAAGAGAAGAAACTCTCAAGCCCGGCAAGCTGTGAAGACGTTTCGTCGTGAGCAGCCGAATAGCTTCTTTTTGGAAGGGATGAAAAATCTAGTAATCAGAGTTTCATTGCAGTGCAAATGAGACTATGTCGAAAGGTCACATATTCAAAGGTCGAAAGGTCACATATGTCGAAAGGTCACATATGCAAAGGTCGGAAGGTCACATATGTCGAAAGGTCACATATGCAAAGGTTCTTCATCAGTAGAAATAAAGATGATGCATGGAAATAGCCTTTTTAATTTCAGCTAAGTGTCATACGCAATGAACAATTGGGCGATCATGTCTCGAAAAAGACATGACTGACTAAGCAGAAATTTTTCCCGCACTAGGTTGCCATTACTTTTTGAGACAAACTGGTTGACAACCAAAGTTATAGAACCAATTCTGTCCTGCTATTTAACCCATGGGTGGAGGGAGAAGTGAAGCATTAATACTTTTCCCAAGAGCAAATGAACTTGCCTATCAAAGTATATAAAAAAGGATATCTAAACTTATTTATAAATGGAACTTTGTCTGTGTGTGTGTGTGTGTGTGTGTGTATGTGTGTGTGTGTGTGTGTGTCCGTTACCTATAGACTACGAAACGGCTGAACCGATTTTCTTGAAAATTTACACAGTTGTACTATAAGCGTCTGCGAGTGTTCTTAGCTAGGTTTTGTGTCGAGGTACCCCCGATAAATATCGAAAATCGATAATCGAAAAAATCGGGTTATAGAAGGAGTGGTCTGATTTTAATCAAATTTGATACACTCATAGACAAAGACATAAGAAACGATATTCAGATGTTTCAAAGTTGCAGTTCTTATAATAGTTCAGAAAATCGATAATATATATATATAAAAGGCAAGATGTTTGTGTGTGTGTCTGTTTATCTGTCTGAATGTCCTTTATACAAATCCACAGATTTTATCCGATTCTCACTAAACTTCACATAAATATTATTTAGGCTGAGTCTGAGCTCCAGGACCATGGATTAGTTTTAAAGCTTTTATTACACCCGAGCAACGCCGGGCTATACTGCTAGTATAAGATATGCATATGACACAATGTTGACAACAGATACAGAAAAGAAACTACAAAAACCTCTACAGAAGGTAATGAAGAAAAGCGAGAAGAAAGGACAAACCTCAATTCTAAGAAGACAGAATGCATGGTTGTCAACAAAATGAATAACCCAAAATACTGAATACATATCGGAGATGCCAAAATCAAACAAGTACAAAATTTAAATATCTGCGAAGTGTTTTAAGAAGTAACGGAAAATTCGACACTAAAATCAGAAGGTGCATTGGGATAATGAAATACGCCTTCCAGAAGCGAAGCAAAGTATTAAGAAACAGAAAAAGTTCTTTCGAAATTAAGAAAAGTCTACTGAACACTTTAAGTAATATTGATCCTACTATATGCCAGCGAATGCTAGACAGTCTCCACATGGATGAGGAGGATATTTGAGGCAACAGAAAAGTGGGTCTACAGAAGGATACTGAGAATACTATGGACCAAACATGGGAGCCACAACAAAGTGTTAGAGAAAATGGAAACAAAACGAATACCTATATTAACATAAATCTACCATCCGACCGTGCATTGAATACTGTTGCCATAGGTGCCCCTGGTATCGAACTTGGGGTCCTTGACAAAATCCAACGAAAAATCTGTAATGTGATCGATCCCGACTCGAATACAGTCACTTTCTCACCGGCGCAATATGTCTTCCCTTTGTCTCGTCTATAAACAGTTTTACAGCTTCTGCTCCGATGAACTCAGTTCACTGGTTCCCCTTATATGTGGATTTATGAAGATTAGCAACTGGGTCCCACCATTTTACTGTGAAACCAATAGAATGTAAACGCAAATTCTACTCCAAGTGCTTCTTTTCTCGCACTTCCCGCCTGTGGAATTTCCTTCCATTTATTTGCTTTCCCGACAGCTACAATCTCCAGGAATTTAGATATGAATTCAAAAGTCATCTCTTGTCTCACTAACTTGCATCCTTTTTGTCATGCTCCTTTCTTCATCCACTCCATTCTCATCAGTATTCTCATCTTTCTCTTACCCACTTCTAGACACCCTCTATAATCTGTCACTCTTTCTCATAACTTTCTTCCTATGTAATCCCCTGCAAAACAAGTGGCAGTAAAATGCCTTGCTTGGGGTGATATGATTATTAAAAGAAAAAATTCTATATTATTATAATGTGGATATAAAGTGGGGGATCAGTTCTACATTACAATCAATATATAATCTGATTCCTCACTTTATGGCCACAGTCATCCTCTCTCTCATGCTCCTTTCTCTGTCCACTCCACTCATCAGTATTCTCAACCTTCTCTTACCCACTTCTAGACACCCTCTATAATCTTTCACTCTTTCTCATTACTTTCCTCCTATGTAACCCCCTGCACACCAGTGGCAGTAAACTACCTTGCTTGGGACGATATGGTTATAAAAAAGAAAGAAAGATAAAAATAGCTGAAATTTCTAGGAAATTTGAGGAAAGAGGGCTTGGAAAGACTGATATTCATAAGATATATTTACAATAAGAGGAACAGAAAAAATGCTCATCCTATCTGAGAAGCTTGAGTAAATGGATGTCAGAACGGAGTTTAGAGGAGATAAAAAAAACAAAATTTATTAAGATATACAAAGGATAGGAAACTGTAGAGAGCCATGATCGCCAATTTCCTGAAAAGACACGGCACGTAGAGGAACATACTAACTTCTCCAATATGTTAAAGACTAATTTCCGTATATACTCATTAATTAATTATCTAGCTTCATATCAGTTAATGTATATGTCTATTATATCACGGAGTCTGCTCCTATAATTATCTGATTTCATTTATATCCGCTTCTGTGACGAGCAGCATTTCATCTTATCAACCGATCTACATTTTACCAGAGGGGGTGGTGCGTGTCATTGGAACAGCCTTGTATTCGCGGCAAAAAATATACATCTTTTTTCCTTTCTAATTTTTTTTTTTTTTTTTTTTCGTACAACTTTTTTAGTGCGCCAATCAATTATTCATTCTCTTGGACAATCAGCAGACGGCGAAGACGCAAGAAGCCGAACTGGAATTACGCCGTACCTTCCCCCCAAAGAATACCCAGTTCATTACTTTCACAACTTTGCAAAAGTCGCCAGAATACGTATGTCGGCATTAGGTGGGCCGTGGCGTTCGTTGATTGGCTGGAGACATCGACGTCGGCTACTTTCCCCGCCACTTCAGGTCGTTCTCACAGTCACCCAATTCTTTACTCTAACAAGCCAGGGAGAGAAAGGCGAAAAATGAGTACAAAAATAGGGTGGAAAACAAAAAGTGAAGTAAAGAAAAGGGAAGGAGAAATGACCGTAGAGAAAAGCAAGAGGCCGTAGTAATATATAAGTAAAAGGAAAATCGACAATAAGTAAAAAACAAAAAAAAAATGGATAAATAAATAAAGTATTTTAGTTTTTTGTTTTCTTTTTTATTGAGGTCAGGAAATTTTCTAAAAGTTTTCTAGAATATTTTTTGTTTATCTGTATATTTGTCTTCACGACTGAATACGATTATCAGTTTTTGAGTGAGTTTTCCTTACGATGCTACTCCGTATATTTATATATATGTTCCTATGGATATATGTGAAGCTCGCACCGTTCAGATAAAAATGTGTGCGCATGTCTACAAATATTTGAGAACATTAACAAGAATATATATATATATATATATATATATATATATATATATATATATATATGAAGTTCAAACAAATTATATATATATATATATATATACATATACATATATATATATTTGTATATAATTTGTTTGGACTTTATTTTTAATAGATACACGTATTTAAGTTGATATTGTTTTTCTTAAAACAGAATAATTAGTATGTTTGAGAAATTTTGTTATTAATATGTGTGTCATTCGGCAGGATTCGAACCTGTGACCCCTAACAATATGGAGGAAGGCATCAATTGATCTGATGCGCCTTTGACAGCTCGATCACGAATGATTTCACAGTCTAAACGAAGCCCGATCAAGATTTATATACACAAATTTTCGATATCTCGTAAATCCCAATCTTTGTTCTGAAATATATACATATATATATATATATGTGTGTGTGTGTGTGTGTGTGTGTGTGTGTGTTGTTTTCTTTTAATCGTATTGCCCCAAGCAAAGCATTTTACTGCCACTGTTGTGCAGGGGGTTACATAGGAGGATTGTTATGAAGAGAGAGAGGTTGCAGGGGGTGTCAGGAAGAGAGTAGGAGAGGGAAGAGATTACTGATGAGAGTGGGGTGGACGAGGAGGAATGTCATGAGGAGTGAAAGGTTGCAGGGGGTGTCAGGAAGAGAGTAGGAAAGGGAAGAGAGTACTGATGAGAATGGGGTGGACGAGGAGGAATGTCATGAGGAGTGAAAGGTTGCAGGGGGTGTCAGGAAGAGAGTAGGAAAGGGAAGAGAGTACTGATGAGAGTGGGGTGGATGTAGAAAAGCATGAGAGAGAGGATTTAAGTTAGTGAGACAGGAGATGACTATTGACTTTACATTTAAATTCTTGGAGATTGTAACTCTCAGGAAAGCATGTATGCGGAAGAGAATTTCACAAGCGGGAAGTTCTGAGAAAAGAAGCTCCTGGAGTAGAATTTGCGTTTACAATTTATTGGCTTCACAGTAAAAGGGTAGGACCTAGTTGTTAATCTTGTGGCTCGAGGAAATTCGTATATAGGGAGGTACCAGTGAGCTAAGTTCATCGGAGCAGAAGCCGTGAAAGTATTTGTAGAAGAGACACAGGGAAGCCACACTGTGTCGGTGAGAAAACGACTGTATCCTAGCTGCCAAGTCGGGATCGATCATATTACAGATTCTCCGTTGGATTCGATCGAGGACACCTAAGTGGATAGCAGGAGCACCCGACCAGATATGGCAGCAATATTCAATGTGTGCATGTGCATGTGTCACCACATTTCTTGGTCACGAGGGCTTATTATGTGAAATAGAGTAGACAGTGTGGACATAGGAATCATTACTGCTTGATGACTGTCAGTTTCACACTTCAATGTGATCCTCAGTAGATTCATAAATCTTTTACCATACAATGCTAATTCATATGTATGTACTCTTTCTCTGGTCTCTGACTTTGTCTCTGTCTCTTTCTATATATATAATAGGGAAAGAGAGCTTAGAAAATGTAACACTCACAGGATATGTTGAACACTAGCAGGACAGAGGAAAATATCGCAACCACCTAATGAGCTTTTGTAAATGGTTCGCAGTACAAGGATCAGAGGCTACATAGCAAAAAGACAAAATTTATTAAAAGCTACAAAGAACAGGAATTGTGAAGAGACATGATCACCCATCTCCTGAAGCGACAACGTACATAGAAGAAGAAGATATTTTCTCTTTTAACACTCTTGAATGAACACAACGGTAGACATAAACTGATATAGTTTAATAATAAGGTAGGTCTATCCCATATTTATTTATCCAATAAATATAATGTTTAAAGCAAGAACACCCCCACACACACACATAAATAAATATCAATAAATAGCCATAGATATGCACACAAGTGTACGTAAATATATAAATATTTTGCTGGTGTTAAAAACATTGCTTCATATAACAGAGTTTTAAGTATATATTAATAACTATGCATATTATTCTATGTTTATAGCACGACCCGCAGTTTCATGCACTATGTAACTGTCAGGTGCACATTATGAACCGACCGATCTGGCACTTTAATTCCCGGTTCTCGCGTTAAGGTAGTTTGATATTGTAATACTGAGGTATGATTTTTTTGACTTTTTAATTTTATAATCTAATTTAAACTAAAACTTAAACTAGAAATTAAAAATTAAAAACTCAAACGTTAAAATAATAGGGAGAATAATTATAGGTTAGACGGTATACGGCTTGTTGGATATGAGTCCAGAGGGATTACTTGTTTTTAATTTAAGGGGGAAATCTTGTGTAGGCTTCTATATGGCAAAATCGATATTAATTCGGGTCAATGTATTTGAGCAGATATTTATTGCTATGTTTGCGTGCAATCATCTTCTTATGTGCCTTATTCTTTCAAGGTGTAGACGATCATGGCTTTACGAGTCTCCCTATCCCTGGTGGCTCTATGTGGCCTGTTAGTATCAGGTTCTCTAAGCCCTTCTTTCTTATTGCTTGTCTTAAGAACTTTTTCTGATGTTCAGTATTTATTTTCTTTTCGTTTCCATCTTTTCCAAAACCTCATCATTGCTCACATGCTCGGTCCATGATATCTGCGGCATCCTTCTGTAGAACCACATTTCAGTTGCTTCAAGTTTTTCCTTAATCTTTGATGATATTGTCCAGCATTCACTGCCATATTGAAGAACTGACATCACATAGCAATCCAGTACTCTCTTCTTTGTTTCTAGCGAAGTTTTCCTGTCTCTTAATACTCTACTCAACTTCTGGAATGCTTCCTTCGCCATACCAATTGGGTTTGGATCTCTGTGTCACACTTTCCATCTCCTGTTAGAACACTTTGAAGGCATTTAAATTTTCGTACCTGCTTGATTTTAGTATCCCATACCTGTATTTGGCATTTTAGGCTGCTCTTTTTGCAGTCGATTTTCTTGCTGTTTATTTATAGTTTTTTTTCTTGTCACTCTCTTCAGCTACCTTCTGTAGGACCTCTGTGTCGATTAGCTTTCAGAAAAAGTGCAAAAATTGCATCCCTACTTGTATATAAAGCCCCGGTGCGTTTCCGCACTGCTCTGCTAAGGAAGTCATTCAGTCAATCAAAATCCATTTTATTCAAAATATGCACATCTCGCAGCCATATCTGTTTATATTTTTGCATATGAAACATAAACAAGAAACTAATTTATGTGAGTGTTGTACTTGTGGTGGCATTCACTCTGGGCGGTTCGAGCCGGCTTCTTTCCAAGAAGATTTTTGGGCTCCACACGCGGTCTCCAGCTGAATGTGATACGGTGATTTTCCCGCAGTAGGTTGACAATTCGTATTGTGGAAAACTGGTTGCCAACCAAGGCTATAGAATCCAGCCTTTCCTGCTATTTATTCATAGCTGGGGATAGAAGAGATGAATTCCTACCTTTCCCAGTGGTATTAGCACGTAATTGAATGGAACGGGTTTGACTGGAATTCGAACTCGGTTCCTCGATTCTTCAATCCGAGCCGTTATCCATTACTGAAACCTGGCTCCATGCACGTGTCTGTGTAACGGGTGTGCGTATATGTTGGTGAGTTTGCTACACTCGGACAGCATTGACATCGTGGTATATGTTAGAAACCACTCAATATGAACTGACTTTCCGCACTTGTTAATATAAGTTTTGAATTTAGTCGAACAGGAACGACGAGAGCGAGAGAGCGAGAGAGAGAAAGATAGAATGTGCGACGTGAGATTGCAAGGAAAGATTATATCGGGGTATATCGGAAACACTGTTACAAAAAAGTAAAGAAACACACACGCACAAATACAGACGGACATAATTAAATCCGCACAAATACAAGCTTATAAACACACACACAAACCTACACAAAAACATATACACATTATTATAATTCTACTCTTCATTTGCATATTTACACTAGAGTACTGAAGTAATGGACAGCGTCTCTGATTGAGCAATCGTTGAGCCGAGTTCAAAATCCAGTCTAGTGCACTGCATTCATTTGACGTGCTAAAACGCTTAGGAACTATTTATTTCCTATTGGTTGGCAACCAGTCTAGGAACAGAAAATCTCTGAATTTAAACCAAGCTAATATAGTATGCCTGCAATAGACGTGATGCAACACGGGATTAGCGATCGGGAATAGGTGCCTGGTGATTTTTTTCTCTGGTGATTTTTTTCTCTGGTGTTTTTTTTTTTTCAATTCTGTGGCCCTTTGTGATCGTTCAAAGTTTTCCTATAACATGACAGTCATATTCATGTACGAAAATTATTTCAAATCCCTCGTAAGGTCGAAATATTTACACAGTTTTCAATTTGGTTCTACTATTCTTTTATATGCCAAGCCAATTCAATATATGAACGATCATAGCTCTCCACAACTTTTTAAATGTTGTTACTCTAAGTAACTTATGTCCCTTTACCACCACTTTTTGTCCTTCTGCCAGCGACTCTTCGAATTTTACGTGACGAGTCTATCAAGACGTAGGTGATCATGGCTGTCCACAACTTTCTTCATTTATTTAGAATAAAGATAATGGATCAAAAGTTGTTTAAACCGTTGTCCCTTTTCCATGCAACTGTGATTTGGTTCTGCCATCTATTCACACAGACTTGTTCAGTATATCGCTTGTTATTTATCATTCTTGTCTTTCTTTCACCCTATCTTTTGAGTGTTAAATTCTCTCGGCCCTCTTTCCTCATTATGTATCTCAGAATTTCTTTTAAAGTGTATGCTTCTTTGTTTTTTTGGGGGGGGTTGTCTGAATTTCTTAGATGACGTGTTATCATTATTGCGCTATTTATATATTTGGACTATTGTTCTCATCTTTGCTGTCGATATCACAACATTCCGGTCTTTCTAATCTTCCTTGCATATTAATCTCGGTAACCTACAGCGAATTTAGAACCATTGCAGTGGAACAAGGACAGTTTACAGAGGTTAGAATTCTTTTTAGGTTACCCAGATACACTTAAAAAGGGCGTTGGTTGGATAAAATCGTTGATTGGATCCAATGACTTCACCCAGAGAGTTGTGAGTTCAATACGTGAAAAAACTTTAAACAGAAAACTTGATTTAAACTGATACTGAGACATCTGGAAGTGGCATAGCTGGTGGAATGAGAACAATGAACGAAACAAAGTGTTAAATTCAAAATTACAATCATCTAAAGAAGGTTAACAGCCAAAACGTCGTCAATATGGAAAGAAAGATGAGAACAACAATTATGTAAATAATTACAATACCTCATAACAGGAAAAACAGACATATTATATATCCACATGAACATATACAGTACTGTGCAAAAGTATTAGGACAAGAACTATTTTATCTTTTATGATCAAAATAAAGTTTAAAATCACCCCTTTTGGATACTACCGGCGGTGTGTAAAAGTATTAGGACAGGGGGGGATTCTTCTAAAAGCCTCACTGAAATTCAAATACAGGGTGAAAAGCCAAGTAAATTGCTAATAAATATTGATTATTTAAAACTAGGTGTAAAAGAAACGTATTAAAAAGAAGTTATATTTATTTTTTCCTATTTTCTATTAAACAAGTTATTTTGAAACTACTCTATTGAACATCTATGGGATATTTAGGATAAAAAATTGATAAATCTAATGTTACTTTGCAAGACACACTTTGGGAACAAATACAAGCTGCTTGACAGGAGATACCATTAGATACATTGAAGAAGCTTGTGATGTCAATGCCTGACAGAATGAAGGCCGTGATCAAAGCAAAATGATATAATTGTACTAAATATTAAATTTATTTTGTAAGAAGTATTTTTTCTTGTTACAGCATTTGTTGAGTAAATCAAATAAAATTACTTTAATTAAATTGTATATTTTCTGTCAATATGCCTCATAAAAGATAAAATAGTTCTTGTCCTAATACTTTTGCACAGTACTATATATATATATACTAGGTGCGATTGGTAAATTGTTACATTTATTATTTCAAAGCGAAAGGCTATCATATTAAATATTAAATTTATTCTGTAACAAGTATTTTTTCTTGTTAAAGCATTTGTTGAGTAAATCAAATAAAATTACTTTAATTAAATTGTTTATTTTCTGTCAATATACCCCATAAAAGATAAAATAGTTCTTGTCCTAATACTTTTGCACAGTACTGTATTTTGAACATAGAAAAAGAAGCTATGCTTTTAGCTTTTTGCATGAGTTCAAGCTTGGGTAGAGTGCGTCTTGAACTGCTGCCAACAGCGCATGGCTGAATGATCTACTTGTGACCGGACTGTACAACGGAGGGCAGAAGTATTAAAGAATTGTGATAACAACAAATATGAGCACAATTGTCTGAATATAAATAGGGTAAAGACCTGGTAAAGTTTTCTCACAGAGGATGGAAAGTGAGACACTGAGATCTGCAGGCAAATTGGCATGGCCAAAGATGCATTTCAAAAGCTGAGTAAAGTATTGAGAGACAAGAAAAATTCGCTAGAATCTAAAAAGAAAGTACTGGATTGCTATGTCATTCCTGTTTTTCTATATGGCAGTGAATGCCGGACAGTCTCATGAAAGATGAAGGCGAGACGTGAAGCAACCAAAATGTGGTTCTACAGAAAGCTGCTGAGGATACCATGGACCGAACATTTGATCAACGATAAGACTTTGCAGCGAATGGAAACGAAAAGGAAATTAATACTTAACATCATGTGATGTAGAAAGAAGGCTTGGAGAATCTGTAGAATGAAGGCTTGGAGAATCTGTAGAAAGAAGGCTTAGAGAATCTGATACTCACAGGTCAGATAGAAGGAAAGAGAGACAGAGGAAAACAATGCGTAACAGACTTGATGGGTTCGAAATCCAGTTGAATTCACTGCATTCACTTATGCGCAAATACCCTTGGGAAATGTATTAATCTGTCTCTTCTCAAAGAGATGGGTTAAATAGCAAAACAGATTTGATTCTGCAGCCTTGCTTGGCAACCAGTCTACCGCAGAAAATAATGAAAATTTATTGGGAGAAAATCTTCTCTCCGTTCGGCCATGTCTCGAGAGAGACATGATCGCCCATGCGTGTATCATGTATGGCACTTACGTCAATTTTTAATGTTTAGTAGATTTTTTTTGTTTTTTTTTTTAATCATATCACACCGAGCAAGGCGGTAACGCCACTGATGTGCAGGGGGCTACGTGAGAGTGAAAAGATTGGGAAAGAGAAAGCCGGAAACCAAATCCTAAACAGGGAACAAGGGATGAGCCTCTACACCTGTTCAATAGACGTGGGTGGAGTGTGAACCGGGCGATAGTTTAGTCTATCTACTTCAATTGTTTAGTCTATCTACTCCAATTTTAGGTTGTGTATCTCGATTGTAATCTGCGCCTTCTTCATATTCTTGTAAATCAAATAGTATCAGCTAATAGATAGCATTCAAGAGACATAGACTTATTTGAAAACAGACTTTATTTGAATTGTACTGGATCAATGAAGTGAAAAAACAACCTGGAGCAAACTGCTCAGATTGAATGGTAAGGAATACAGGAATTTTGTTTAATGCCTATAATTTAACTTTTCTTCTTCAATCAATGTTGCTGAAAAAATGCTTCATGTTGTATTATTTATGATACCAATATATGTGTTTTCTGTTTTGGGCGTTCGAAGAGGGGTTTTTTTTAGGTTCTGAAAGATAAGTTTAAGAAATCTGAATATCCACATTACTCTTAATCTCTGGGTTCTTAAGATGATGTCGAAGGACGCTTTATCCTTGGACTCTACGAGATATTTAGTAGCATATATGTTGTTAATAGAAATGTAAAGAAATTCTGGCTTTCGTGATGTGTAAATCACATCTCTGCACTTACAAATTATATATAAATATGGTTGAACAAACTTTCTTACAATATGAAATTAAGTTCATATTTGTTTCAATGTGTTCTTCATAACAAAACTTTATCTTCCGGTCAAGAAAAAAGTCTTAGGCATAGTGTTGGGTTGTCTGAATTAGACTATCATCTACGCGAAAACCTCGGTGTTAGCCTTCTTTCTGGAAAGGCTGTCCTAAGAGTTTCACAAGCACACTTCTTTGTACATGCAGCGTTGATGAGCAGAATTACCGATGGTGTACCTCCAGCAAATGCTGATCAATTGATTTCTAAGCTATCGGATGTAGCAGAGGCAGAAATTATTTTCGGCATTTTCCTCTGTGTCAAATAAAGTTGAACCTTTAGATATTAAAGGAACTCCTGAGAGCAGTGCCTCTAGTGCGTTTCAAGATGTGGTGCAAGATTATTTTCATGAGGAACTAGAAGAGTTTGATATGGTTGGTTGGTTGGTAGGTTGTTTTGTTTTATGGCATATCAACCTCGGCGGGTCATTTATCGCCAACTAAATTTTATTTATTTATTGCTGGTAATTTTTTTTTTCTTTCAACAATTTATTGTTGTTTTTATATAAGTTTTTGTGTCTAGTAATACTTTTTTCTTTTCGAGTATCAAGATTCATTGGGATTTGTTTTTAAGGGCAGGGTCCCCAAGTCCTACCCTGTTATCTAAGCCATAACTGGAGGAAATGGACGGATTAATACCTTTCCCAAGGGTACCAGTGCTTAAGTGAATGCAGTGTATTCAACTGGAATTTGAACTCGGCTCACCGATTTCTCTTTCCGAACCGATATCCACTGCACCACAACGCACATCCGTCACTAAACGCTTACAGCGCCTGGTATTCCCAAGTGGTCACCCATCTAAGTACTGACCAGTTTGATATGGACTAAACGATTTGTATAATAAAATTTAAGCGCATGGTGACATTGACAAATCTTTAGCTTTCGCAAAGCCGCATATAGTGCTTGATTCTCTGATGTGTAAACGCAGGAACAAATCAAGAACAACGAAGATATGGCTGGCCTGCATTGAGTACATCCACACACTTAAGCTTTTAATTCAGGCCTTAAGAAACAGGGGGTTGGAATATGCATCTTTTGTCCTATGCTAAATGTTGTGGATCCCCTGAATGGGAACCGCACAAAATAAAGGAACAACAAACAGAATTTGAGATAGAAAAATAAGTAAATTAAACGTAAAGAATACAAACTTGAACGCAGGTTAGTAATCCAGGAATAGAGTTAGTAAGCCAGATATATACAATGTGTCTAAAGTGAAGCCGTAGTAGAATTAATATGTCCACGTCGGAAGCTGACGGGTGCTGTATAATAATATTCTGCTCAGTGGAGCTCAGCGCTACTATGAACGACTGACGGTGTATTCTCGGTATCTCTCGGTATCTCTCGGATCTGACGATCTCCCGCGGATCTCTCGATGTCTGTCTATGGCAGGAGTATATGTATAATCTACACGAGTCTATTATCCTGGAAAAAATGGGAGACCCCACAACACTAAATTTATTTGGGGCGTATGCTAAATTTATTTATTTACAGCATCCTGGTATTTCAACTATGCAAATAATCACTATTGTACCTACAATAGATTCTATAATTGCATGAAAAGTATTCTTGCCTGTATCAACCGTTCTCGGGGTACGGGTTTCATTCTGTGCGACGTAGTGATAGTTACACGACCGGCTTGTCCACTGACCTCATTATTGAACAAGTGATGATGAGATCCATGAAGAGCAGAGATGGGCTAACTAGATGACGAGGGTTTGCGGAATCACCGAGATTTGTGTGAGTGTATAGCATACACATCTGTGCCTAAGTACATGACCCGTCTTTGCCACAGAACAAGCGAATAGCACGTTGAGCTGACTAGCTCGCGTCGGAATAGAGATCGTTGATATAACTCGTGTCTTTAATTGAATCTCTCAGTCAGAACTATGATCATTATCATCTGGTTTGGCAGTATCCAATGGTGCTGGAATCAAATGTGATATCATCTAGGAGATTAGTCACACTATTCAGAAGAAGCTTATCACCGTAAACCATTTACAGAGCGCTCACTGAAAATGATTTCCCCAGTGTGTACGTTTGTTGAGCCGGAGAAATATGTAAAGACTGATGGTCAAAATGCTCCTGTTGACCCTAATGTTTGATTTTCAAGGCTGGTTGTCCTACTGGAAAGATGCAAAGGTGTGACTTCGTTCTTCAACTTTGAACTCACTCATATCCAAATTTCCAAATGAGAAAGACAAAACAAAGCCGTACTGAAACATCATCTGACCACCGACGTACCTGAATCTTAGCCACCAATTGACACACTGTTTATTTTAGATGGAGATGCTCTCCTCCACCGAATGAAATGGTTGCCTAGAGTGACATACATCAATATGGTTGCACAGTACCGGATCTACGTGAAGAGCAAGTACAACCATGTTTATGGTTATGCAAGCCCAGCTATAAAAAACCATAAATATCAACATAGACCATCTCGAACGAAAACACAACCAGGATGTCCATCCTTGGAAGCAAACGGTCGTTGAGTAGTCCAAAGTAATGGAGACGCGCACAGGGACATTATTCCCGAAACACCCAACCTAAATGCTGAAGAAAATTTAGTAACTTTAGTAGCTGATGACACACGCATCCTTGTTCTTTTTCTTTTGCACTTTCTCCCGGATATGTCAGACATTTATATGCGTTTCGAGGAAAAAAAAGTTTCGGAGAAAGATAAAGAAGTTGCTCAGCATCGATGAAATTTCTTCTTCTTTTATGTGCCATGTCTTTTCAGGACGTAGGTGATCATGGCTTTCCACATCTTCTTATGCCTGTCATCCACCTGCTCAGGCTCTTCAAATATGTTATCCGCTGTTTTCCTCAGTCTCTTTTTCCCTCTATCTGGCCTGTTAGTATCTGGTTCTCCAAGCCCTCCTTCCTCATTGCCTGTCCCAGGAACCTTAGTTGTCTCTTCCTGATGTTCAGTATTAATTTCCTTTTCGTTTCCATCTTTTCCAAAACCTTGTCATTGCTCGCATGCTCGGTCCATGATATCCGCAGCATCCTTCTGTAGAACCACATTTCAGCTGCTTCAAGTTCTTCCTTCATCTTTGATGATCTTGTCCAACATTTACTGACATATTGAAGAACTGACATTACATAGCAATCCAGTACTCTCTTCTTTGTTTCTAGCGAAGTTTGCCTGTCTCTTAATATTTTACTCAACTTCTGGAATGCTTCCTTCGCCATGCCAATTCGCCTTCGGATCTCTGTGTCGCACTTTCCGCCTTCTGTTAGAACACTTCCTCGGTATTTAATTTTTTGTATCTGCTTGATTTTAGTATCCCCACCTGTATTTAACATTTTGGGCTACCCTTTTTGCTGATGACCATGCATTCGGTTTTCTTGCAGTTTATTTGTAGTCTTTTCTTGTCACTCTCTTCAGCTACCTTGTGCAGGAGGTCTTGTAGTTTTCTTTCCGTGTCTGCTATCAGCACTGCATCATCTGCGTACCTTATTGTTAAAATGTGGCCTGTGATGGCGAATCCTGGCATAACTTCTAGGGTTCTCAGAATAGTCTCGCTGTACAAGTCGAATAGATCCGGTGAAAAGACACATCCTTGTCTTACGCCCCTTTTAAATCATTGTATATCTACTGAATTCGTTACCTGTCCGTATGCAGGCAGTTTGCTGCCTGTAAATATTCTTGATTACTCTTAGATCTTTACTTTCTGCAAACCATGCCAGTCATCTACACACGGGGTGGGTATGACTCAAGGTCAGCTGTATTTGGTCGTGGGAAATGTGAGTTAATCAGGCTTATTGATAAATCAAAGCAGATTCGGCTGCATTAGCAGGTTATCCTGCCTAAGTTAGATCTACAGTATCACAGATCACTGTCAAGATATATGGAAGAAAAGAAATTCTTCCTTTCGTGATGTGTAGATCACATCTATGCACTTACAAATTATATATAAATATGTTTGCACAATCTTTCTCACAATATGAAATTAAGTCCATATTTGTTTCAATGAGTTCTTCATAAAAAAACTCCTTCTGGTCAAGAAAAAAGTCTTAGGCATGGTGTTGGGTTGTTTGAATTACTGAATATCATTCTCGCGAAAACCTATCCCTGATGTCTCTTAACACGCTTTCTCCTGTTGCACCATGCAACCCCCGTTCTGTCATCCACCTGCTCAGGCTCTTCAAATATGTTATCCGCTGTTTTCCTCAGTCTCTTTTTCCCTCTATTTGGTCTGTTAGTATCTGGTTCTCCAAGCCCTCCTTCCTCATTGCATGTCCCAGGAACTTTAGTTGTCTCTTCCTGGTGCTCAGTATTAATTTTTTTTTGTCTCCATTCTTTCCAAAACCTCATCATTGCTCACATGCTCGGTCCATGATATCCGCAGCATCCTTTCGTAGAACCACATGTGAGTTAATCAGGCTTCAGCTGCATTAGCTGCTTATTCTTCCTAAGTTAGATCTACAGTATCACAGATCATTGACAGGAAGTATGGAAGAAAGCCAGACGATAAATTGAAGTCTCTTAGCTACATCAAGTACATGGAATTTTTTTTTAAATCATATCGCCCCGAGCAAGGTGGTAACGCCACTGATGTGCAGGGGGCTACGTGAGAGTGAAAAGATTTAAAAGAGAGAAAGCCGGAAACCACATCGTGAACAGGGAACAAGGGATGAGCCTCTACACCTGTACAATAGACGTGGGTGGAGTGTGAACTGGGCGATAGTTTAGTATATCTACTCCAATTGAGAAAAAAAAAATGAAAAAGGAAAAAAAAAGAAAATGAAAAGATTGGAAAAGAGCAAGCCGGATACCACATCTTGAACAGGGAACAAGGGATGTACCTCTACACCTGTACAATAGACGTGGGTGGAGTGTGAACTGGGCGATAGTTTAGTATATCTACTCCAATTGAGAAAAAAAAATGAAAAAGGAAAATAAAAAGAAAATGGAAAGATTGGAAAAGAGCAAGCCGGATACCACATCCTGAACAGGGAACAAGGGATGTGCCTCTATACCTGTTCAATAGACGTGGGTGGAGTGTGAACCGGGCGATAGTTTAGTATATCTACTCCAATTGAGAAAAAAAAAGGAAAAAGGAAAAAAAAAAAGAAAATGAAAAGTTTGGAAAAGAAAGCCGGAAACCACATCCTGAACAGGGAACAAGGGATGAGCCTCTACACCTGTACAATAGACGTGGGTGGAGTGTGAACCGGGCGATAGTTTAGTCTATCTACTCCAATTAAAAAATAAATAAATAAATAAAAATAAAAATAATAAAAATAAAAAGTAGGGGCGTTGAGTTAACTAAGTTTTATGTCTCCAACTGAATGGCCAGCATTGTTCCACAGTTTATCTGTTTCTTTTCAAGTTATGATTTTTTAATCATTTTACCCCAAGCAAAGCAGAACTGCTACTGGGGCGCAGGGAGTTACAGAAGAGGTGAGTGATTAGAAAGAGGAACAAGTTATAGGGGAGTCAGAGAATGAGTAAGAGAAGGATGTGAATACAGGTGTGAAGAGGGCTTGAAGAGAGTGAAGTGAAGAGGAAGAAGATCATGATACAAAAGTTATCGTCGAAAAGATATGAGTCAAGAAGACGAGAGATGGGAATTGACTTTGCATTTAAATTCTTGGAGATTATGGCTTTCAGGGAAGCAAGTATACAAAATGGAATTTCACAGGCGGGAAGTGCGAGCAAGGAAAGTCAAAAGTAGAAGTTGCCGTTACATTTGATTGGTTTCACTTTAAAAGTCTGAGATCTAACAGCTACTCTAGTAGCTCTAGTAAATTCTCGCAGTGGGGGCACCAGGGAGCTAAGCTCATCAGAGCAGAAACTGTGAAAGTACTTGGAAGACTTTAAGATTTGGATGCGTAAATATACAACCTCAGGAGTAAATACTTTTTTTTAGAATCACCTTTTGCAGCAATTACAGCAAAATGCCAGTCTTTTGAGCTATGCCTATATTTGCTTTGCATATCTCGAGACAGAAATATTTGTCCAATCTTCTTTGGAAATCTCAGTCAGGTTGGATGTAGACAATTTTCAAGCCTTGGCGCAGATACTCAATTTGATTTAGGGCTGGATTATTCTTACGCATTAATCTCTTTTGATTCCATTGTGACTTTAGCTGCATGGTTAGAACCGTTGTTCTTCGGTTTGCTTACCAAAACACGACCTTCAGGTCTCATGTTGCTTAGTCGGTTGCTTAATGTAATAAGTTATTTCTTTGTATTTGTTTTCTTTCTTCTCTAGTCATACCTTGCTTGTAGCACACAAGAACGTCAAGACTCCTTCGAATAGTTCTTATGTTTTACTGACCAGAATGCCAAAAAGGAAGAAGTCAAAGTGGAGATAAAATTCCGCAGTCAATTTGTATCTGTTAACAGCACCTATAACCAGGCAAATCTTCATGTGGTACAGTGGATATCGACTCGGCACGACAAATCAGGGTGCCGAGTTCGAATTCCAGTTGAATTCCTTGCATTCACTTACGCGCAAATACTCTTGGGAAAGGTATTAATCCGTCTCTTCTTTCTAGTTATGGATTAAATAATAGAACAGATTGGATTCTATAGCCTTGGCCGGCAACCAGTCTACCGCAGAAATCAATGGTAACTTCTGCCCATTCTGTCATGTCTCTTTCGAGACATGATCGCCCAAAGCGTATATCACGTATGGCAATTAACTGACTATTTCCAGAGAAATAAAAATTTCTTACTTTGGTGTTCGTTCTTCAAAATACGCAGATATCACGTGACTATCTTGAAAGCTACACTCAGTGAGAGCCGGGTCTAGAAACCAGCATACGGGTTGATCGGAAGTATTTTAAAATATCTGTCCTACTCTCACCTTTCTTGTTCTATCTCTAGCTGCAGATTGTTTTATTTGTCAAATTCAATTTGACAGACCAATTACCGGTTTGTAAATTGTGGGTGTTTGAACACTATTTCATTCATTAAGAGGCATATAGAGCCGGGAGTTCCTTGTTTCATGTTATTTTCTTTTATGTTATCGACAGTTTCACTGCCATGTAAATGACTACTGATATATGTCAAAATACCGTTACGTTTTACTTGAGAATCCTCATTTCATATCTGGTTTGCAAATTAGCCCCTTAACTAAATTTCCCCAGGGGGTCCAATTTTCAAAAGAGGAGCCATAACTTTTCTAAAAATACCATATTTAGCTTAGTAAGGTTTTTCCCGGTAAACATTGATATTGAATAGACTAAATATATATTCTATAAATTGTCTAACATTTTCTAGTCCTGACTCCCTTGTCGTTGTACACAATCTGCAAATGGTGTCTTCATATTTTTAACATATATTTTCTTTCGGTTGCTACACTCTTCTAAATTAATCAATTCATTGACAGTCTTTATTAATTTTAACATTATATTTAGTGGATGCTTATATTTGAGTAGACGCTCCGTTTATTTATTAAATAATATATTTGTTTTCGTCTACCGGCCTGAATGTTCGAAATATCTTATTAAATCTGTTGGATCAATAGATAAAAAAAATCCATTAATTTTTAGAATGTCGATTTTTAAGAATAAATAATAAGAATACCAGAGTCTAAGAAAACTACACGAATGAATGTTATAGTTTCGTCTTGGTACTATTATCATAAGTTTATCTGAAAAAAATTTAGCACAATCCACATTTCTTCAGCCTTCAGAGCAGATCGACATTCACAATGGCTGACGATTTAATGCTGCTTTTAATACACTGAGGCAAATATCGTTCCTTAGGACTGCGTCGAACGAACCTTCTCCCGTCACAACCAAACTTTGACTCATCGCTGAAATGAACACAATCACACTGTTCTTCTGTCCATATGACGTGTTCAGTGGCAAATTTCAATCGGCTCATTTGATTCTCTTTAGAAATGTAAGGCTTATGAAACCGGTTAAATATCTATTGGAAAACTGTCAAAAACAAAGAATAGAAAAAGCAAAGTTGCCGAAAAGACAAACTTCAAATACCGAAGCTTTGAAGGAGGTCATTAAGGAAAAAAGTAATCTCGGCTGACGACTGGAACAACTTCCTTCTCAGCATGTCCCGTAGCATAGAAGCTGTTATGAAGAGCAAAGTAGGTCATGAAAACACCTCTTATTTTCTGTTGCTCCTAGATCCACCCTGTCCCGGAAAGGTCGCATCTGTTAGGTTCTCAGCCATAGGAAAATAGTTAACCCGCAAACTGGGATCAAAACACGATGAAAGTATGAACATAGACTTTTATAGTAAAAATACCAGGAATACATTTTTGGAAGAAATATTGCCAGCAATACATTTTTTAAGAAAAAAATATTACCAGCAATATATTTTTGAAAGAATATAAATATTAAAACAATCCATTTTTGGAAAAAATATTGCCAACAATCCATTTTTTGAAAAATATTGCCAACAATCCATTTTTTGAAAAATATTACCAGCATTACATTTTTGGAAAAATATTGCTAATAATACATTTTTGGAAAAATATTACCAGCAATATACTTTTGAAAAAAATATTAGCAGCAATATATTTTTAAAAAAATATTAGCAGCAATACATTTCTAGAAAAAGTATTACTAGCAATACATTTTTAGAAAAAATATTGCCAACAATACATTTCTAGAAAAAGTATTGCTAGCAATACATTTTTAAAGAAAAAATATTACCAGCAATACATTTTGAAGAAAAATAAATATTAAAGCAATACATTTTGAAGAAAAATAAATATTAAAGCAATATATTTTTTGAAAAATATTACCAGCAATACATTTGACTCTCGACAAAAACCTCTTCTAAAAATACGTCAATAAAACCTTATCTACAAACTGATTTCTTACAAAAAAATACATATTCTAATCATAGAAACATATCTTTAAAATATTGTCGGCATTAAATAACCCATTGAAATAGATATGCCATAAAACAAAATAATCCTAAGATAGATAGATAGATAGATAGATAGATAGATAGATAGATAGATAGATAGATAGATGTAGAAAATATTTTTTTGAGTCATTTTAATTATGTTTTAGATATTAATATTATTTTGCAACTAAGATTTTACATCTATACAAAGTGATTGATCTTCGTTCCAAGATTTGAACCTTACTGTATCAATTCCTCGTCCGATCAGAACCACGTTATCGTCCCAAAATTGAGCCATTGTGATGTTTAAAAACGACGTTTTTTGGCCGACGGCGTTGAGGGCGGCGCAGTATAGATGACATTCATGTTTCTATTTCAATGGATTCAAAGATGTTCTTTCCCAACAATTCTTTTTAACTGATTCTTAGTAAACAAACTCCCGACAGTTTGTGGTGTGAAGGCGAGGCAGCGAGGTCGTCTGGCGGGAATTAACTCTCATTCATTCTCTCGTTTGTCTTCCGGTCCGTCTGCTTCCGGCTTGCCTCCTTCCTTCTCTCTCTGTTTTCCTCTCCTGTTCGTTCTTTTTCTTCTTTTTTTTTTCAGGCGACGCCATATTGTAAAAGTATTTCATTTGATCTTATATCTAGCCAAGTTTCACTAACCCGAATCATTATCTTTCATAACCCAACCCGGTGACTACGTCCTGTCCGACCTTTGCACTTTAAAATCGAATTAAAAAGGGTGTGCGCTCGCCAGTTTATTTGTTGTCCTGACAATTTCCTTATTTTAACAGTAAATTTCACAGATGAGATGTAGACGAAAAGAAACGAAGAGAATCAATACAGTGGCATGTAGATACATTTTCGTCTACTTACGTACAAATATATGAATGTATGTGTATTTAATATGCTTATAGAGCTTTTTATTCGTCGTAGCTTAAACACAAAGTTTTAAGAGAGAAACGTCTGATAAGTAATAAACTCCACACTCGCGAAGCAGCTAACGAAACAAGTTTGTCTACCGTCATAATAAGTAATTTTTCTAGATATTTTTTCTTCACCCGGTTGGTCCGAAAGGTCCACTCATATTTTGAAATATTTTACGAGCCTTTGTTTCATATTGAATAATTACGGTAGTTTAGGTACTTAAATGTATTTCTCCTCTTTATATAAATACTCAGGTATACAAATTATGAATGTTCTTAAATAGAATCCGATAATTATTCCGTAATATTTTGATGTTATGATGAAAACAGAAATTTATGAAATCATTTTTGTTAGTTGATTTGTGATAGGTCCTTAGTTTTAGGCCTTGGTCACTATGCTGAAATATGATATCTAGGAAAGTTAATGTGTTGTTTGTTTACGTGAATTCTATTGTATATCTAACTTTTCTTTTGGTTTATTGATAAGATCAAGACGCAATACAAACCCAAAGGCCACTCAAGGTAGAGGGTTACTGAATAAGATTATTGTATGGACGTAAGAAGTATTAACTGCAGAGTGTGAGGATATGTAGGATAGATAACAATTAATTTAGGACTTTTTAAGCACTTAAGATTCTATTCATCACAGAAACCTATGGATGTTATGGCTATTACTGCTGGGTTGGTTCTTTCACCTAAACATCCAAGACTTGTCGAATAGCTTTCGTCGCTGAAATAAATAGGCAAAGAGAAAAGGAAAGATACAGAGACACTAGAGGGACAGTTGATTTTATTTTTGGTTCCAACGACCTCTTGTTGGGGAAATTGCTTCCCGAACAGTTTGGCACGTCTTTACCATCCAAAGTCCAACAGAGAAAGAGATCAAGTCTATTTTTGGCACCAGTAGGCCTCTCTTTTTGCGCATGCGTCAATTGTCTTTCCTGTCAGAGGACTCCTGGTAGATTTTTATATTTATTTTATTTTGTACTTTTATTTTATTTTGTATTTTTATTTTATTTCGTAGTTTTTATTTTATTTTATTTTGTATTTTTATTTCATTTAGTGTTTTTTATTTTATTTCGTATTTTTATTCAATCCCTACAAACCTCATCAGAAATCTGTTCCACAAAGTAGCTGTTCTTGGAAGCTGTTTGACTGCAACTTCTTTCTTACAAATGGAATACAAAGGGAATAAGTGTGATTCGATCCAATGTATATGGCATGGCAGAACTAAAGAATCTAGCTTATCTGAATATTTGCTATGGAAATAGCAATAGAGTAGCGATAGACTTGTGAAGTTTCCTCTGTGGGAAAGGGGTTTAAGGTAGAAAATAATTAATCGCCCAGAAATGTCGCGTAAATGATTTTGAACTCTTCCAACACTGGAAAGTAAAAATTGGACCTCTCTAGCCCATATAATACTAAAAGTTTGGTATCTCACTAAAATATTTGTTGTGTCAGGTAGTCTTTACAAGTATCTTAGTATTTGCTATAAACAACTGAATAAAACCAGAGCAGATATCCACTGAAACATTTTATTAAAATAGTCTATTTGAATGAAATCAATTTGAAATTACTTGTTTGAACTTTATTTTTGATCGATACTTATATTTAAGTAGATATTCTGTTTTTTATAATCAAACAGTATATATATATATATATATATATATATATATATATATATATATATATATATTTAATCATTTCACCCCGAGCAAGGCAGAAATGCCACTGATGAGCTGGGGGCTACATAACTGTAAAAAGATTAATTAGAAAAGAGTGAGGACGTGAGAACCTCAAATTCATGGATTAAATGAGATATTGAGGATTCGCTATTGTTCAGCACTCGTTTGCAAATCCTCCAATAGTCCTTGGGGCCGAACTTGCGGTCACCTGTATCTGTTTGAGTGAAACTGACTTCTCACCGATGGCATACGGAGGAAATGTGAGTGGCTTGCCAAAGTGGCATGGCAGGTTCTAGCCGTGAAGGTCAGACCTGGCAGAACCAAGGAATGTAGTTCGTCCGACCACTTTTCATCGAAGTAACGATAGAACAGTGAGAGACTCCCGACATCCCACCTGTGAGAGAGAGGTTGATGGGTGGAAAATAATTCGTCGCCCAAAAGGAGGTGGAGACGCGTTTGAGCTCTATCGAAGCTGGAAGGCAAGAATTAGGAATCTCCCGTCCAAATACAAATACAGTACCTTCATTTTCAGTCTGATCTGGCTCTTGTAAAAGCAGAGGATAGCATGCGGGGATCACGTACTTATTGGAGCGGTACAGGGAGCCAACCATTATTTCTTCATCTTTGACGATTGATCGTATGTTATGGTTTCATTTGAGTTTAAGGCAATCTTTCAAGACACGGAGCCTCCCCCAAGGGTTATCCATTCGTCGTAACTGACTATATTTCGGGTCCGGTCGGTGATGATAGAATATTTGGTTTTCGTCTACCATTGTTATTTAAAAGACACTACCACTTGGAGTCGCCAGTTAAAGGGAAATAACTTTGACATTCTATGTAGCTAGTACCAAGAAGACAAGACAACTAAAAGACCAAATATGTTTTTCATAGGAATACTTTTAACAAGATATTGCTCTATTTTATAGGTTATAAAGCCTTATATGAGTTGTGGTGCAGTGGATATCGAATTAGGACGATAAATCTGGGTGCCGAGTTCGAATTCCAGTTGAATTCCTTGCATTCACTTGCGCATAAATACACTTGGGAATAGTATTAATACATTTCTTCCCTCCAGATATTAGTTATGTATATATTTCTATAAAAGTCTACTTTTATAGTGTTTTCACCCCAGTTTGGGGGTTAACTATTTGCTTTTTGCTTGGACCCTAACAGGTGCTACATAGGACAGATTTGATTCAAAAGCCTTGGTCGGCATCCAATCTACCGCAGAAAGCAACGGCAACCTATTGCGGAATAATCTTCTGCCTAGTCAGTCATATCTCGAAAGAGACATAATCGTCCAAAGCGTGTATAACTGATGGCATTTAACTGACTGCCCTTTTTAACCAATGTTTACTGAAAATGTTTGCAGACTTGAAGATTTTACAGGTTAATGTTTACACAGGCAACAATCACTACAAATATTTATACAATTTTTCTAATCAAACAGTATATATATATATATATATATATATATATATATATATGTGTGTGTGTGTGTGTGTGTGTGTGTGTGTGTGTGTGTGTGTGCGTGTATCGCAGGCTCGAATCCTTCCGAATGACATACGTTTTCGTAACAATAAATTTATCGTAAATAATCAAGCCAGTAGGAAATATATATATATATATATATATATATATGTATATATATATATACTGTTTAATTATAAAAAACAGAATGTCTACTTAAATATAAGTATCGATCAAAAATAAAGTTCAGACAAGTAATTTCAAATTGATTATTGCTCTGCTCAAATTGATTATATATATTGCTCTGCTCTCCCAAGAATATGATCACTACAATCTTAATTTGTTCAAGTCTAATGTTAATCGTTATCTCCCACTCCTATCCGTATAAACTACCTCTTAGCGTAATCTTTTACCATGAGTGGTCCCCCGGGCTTCGTCCAGGGTTCATCTTACTGCTTGTCCTGCTGTTTCCATTGTCGCCGTTGTCCACGTATTCAGTACATATTATTCTCAGCATCCTTATGTAGAATTATATTTCTGCTATCTCAAATGCTTTCTCCATGAGATCGCAGACTAATTCATAAAAATACTGTAATTTTCTAATTCTCTCTATAACTGTCAAAAACCTTTTTACCACAAGTGGCTCCCTGGAATTGTTCAGAGTGAACCTTCTTCTTCTTCTTCTTCTTCTTCTTCTTCTTCTTCTTCTTCTTCTTCTGTGTGCCCTGTCTTTTCAGGGCGTAGGCGATGATGACTTTCCACATTTTCCTATCCCTAGTGGCTCTTAGCACGCTTTCTCCTGTTACACCACGCAACCCTCGTTCCGTCATCCACCTGACCAGGCCCTTCAAATATCCGCTGCTTTCCACTGTCTCTTTTACACTCTATCTGGCCTGTTAGTGTCAGATTCTCCAAGCCCTTCTTCCTCATTGCATGTTCCAGGAACTTTAGCTGTCTCTTCCAAGAGTGAACCTTATTGAAAGAAAAAACATTGTTAAATTATGCTTACAAAGCCAGAGGTGAAAAACGCAGCGTGTAATAATACTTTTCAAAATATTTAACGCGCAGTCTGTTTTACATGTGTAACTTAAGTTATAAATATTCACTTTAATGGGTTTTTTTTATGTTTCCCAAATATTAATTGTTTATTTTTTGCGTGTGTTTGTGTTTGACATTTTGTGTGTGTCTTCGGTCATATTACATAAAAAATTGTATATGCCAGATAATCAAACTTTCCTTTAGATTTCCTTGCTGGGCTCGAAACATCTGTGTGTCTTTTTATTGCCTTCACGATTAACGTAATATTTTATTTTTAATACTGGCATGAGAAATATTCCTTTTTTAGACGCGTTAGATAAACAGGTAATGCAACGGTTATCGGCGCAGGAAATAGAATTATCGTTTCGAGTTCAAATTCCGCTCTAGTATACTCGGTGACTTTTTCACAATTTTTTTTTTTTTTTTTTTTTTGGCAAAAGTTAGCAATACATTTCTTTTCTGCCTAACTATGAATTAACTAGCAGGGTAGACTGGCCTTCCAGCCTTAAATGTTAACCAGTCTGAGATGACTGTTTTGAATTCAGAACCGCGGAGATGACAGAAAGTTAACCACTCTACTATATTTCCTAAGATGTCACGGACATTAACTGACAAGAAAGAAAATGCATATATGGACAACTAAACTGTTGAGGTAAGATCTAGTTACCCTTCTTACTATCATGAATAGATTGATCCATTCATGATAAGTAGTCCTGGGTAATTCTCCAGAGAGTAAAACAAAGCGATAATACGATTACAGTGATTTGTCTAGCTAAGTATTGAATCTTACTGAATCAGTCGAGATATGTGTTGTGTTTTCCAGACCCCACAACATAAAAACTTAAAATGTGAATGAGTATGACGGTAAAAAAATGAACATTAATTTGAGCGAATGTATTCGTTTTTTTTTAGCATTATTAAAATGTTTAAAAACATTTTAATAATATATTGCATTTCGCCTTAGAAGGATTAAGTTGCTTTCAAATTTCAAGTTTTCGCCATTACACTTACTTCGATTTGACTTTAGGTTAATTTCCTTGTATTTCTAACAAAATCTTGTATTCATGACAAAAGCTAGGCCGAGTGGTTAGACCGTTCACTTTCTGGCCCTGAAGTCTGTATTCTAATCTCACGATGGTCGATTTGTCGGGAAGGTGATTTCTTGATGTTATCGGTCTGGAGGAGACGTATGACACCTTTGGAAAGTGCTTGAAAACCATACCACTGGTTGATCCAAGCCTTATGGGTAAAACTTGGTAGATGGCTCCCTTGAGGAGTCGTATATGGTTGTGCTAGCTCGAAATCACAAGTCATCGTGACCGAGGCTTTAAGCGTACTCACCTTGTTCAGACTGTTGTCCATGCCAGATAATGCTGTTTCCCAGAAACTGTAACTAAGGTCTGCTCACTATAGTTGCAGTATAAACCACAGGTAGGCTCTGTGGATGTTGAACAAACACAAGTGTGCCTGAGCAGGCTTCTGCAATGGGGATTAGCTAACCGCTCTGGTAGAAAAGTATCCTCAAATACAAGTGGTAAGCTATTAAAAATTAAAGATTTTGATCGATTCTTAAGCCGTTTAACTAAAAAAATTTAAAATAAAACAACAGCTTCTCCCGAGACACAAACTCGCATTCTTTATCTTCAGTTCTCGCTATTTGTAGACTGTGGAATTCCCTTCCACATGACTGCTTCCCCGACGGCTACAATCTCCAGGAGTTTAAATGTAAGGTCAATAGACACCTCCTAACACACTAACTCGCTTCCATTCTTTCAAACACTCTTCCCATCCTCCCAACTACCTATCACCCCCCCTTCTGACATTTCCTATATCTAACCACTCTTTCTATTTACCTTCCCCTATGTAGCCCCAAGCGCAATAGTGGCAGTGGAATGCCTTGCTTGGGGTGAAACGATTAAAAAAAAAAATTCCCTCCTAGAGAGAGGAATATATATTATTCAACAGTTCAACATTTCCCTTGTTACCATAAATTTTTTGTATTTCTTAATACTTTGCTTAGCTTTTAAAAGACATATTTCGCTATTTCAAAGCATACTCCGATTCATGTATCACATTTACCCTCATCTGCTAAAAATATCTTAGATATTTCAATTTTTCTGCTTGTTTGATTTTGATACTTTTAATTTGTAGCATGCAATTTGGAATTCTCTTTTTGCTGGCAAGCATACATTTGGCCTTCTGACAATTGATGGTTAATCTTGTCTTGTCTACTCTCAAAGCAGTGTCATCTGCGTATCTTCCTGTTTCTGCCAAAAATAAATCCTGGTAGGACTTCTAGTTCTCTTAAGATTGTCACTTTATTTTGTGTACTTTCTTTTCGAATTTCAGTTCAATTCGTTGCATTCACTTACGCGCAAATACCCTTGGGAAAGGTATTAATACATCTCTTCTCCCTCCAGCTATAAATTAAATAGCAAGACAGATTGGGTTCTTTTTTCTTTTTTTTGATCGTATCACCCCGAGCAAGGCGGCAACGCCACTGATGTGCAGGGGGCTACGTAATAGTGAAAAGATTGGAAAAGATAAAGCCGGAAACCACATCCTAAACAGGGAACAAGGGATGAGCCTCTTAACCTGTTCAATAGACGGGGTGGAGTGTGAACCGGATGATAGATCTATCTACTCCGATTAAAAAAAAAACAAAGTGAGAAGATTGGAAAAGAGAAAACCGGAAACCACATAGCAATCAGTCTACCGCAGAAATAAATTGCCACCTACTACAGGAAACTCTTCTGTCTAGTCAGTCAAGGATCAAGAGAGACATGATCGTCCAAGTGTGTATCACGTATGGCACTTACCTGAGTGATATTAGACAAATGGCAATGTGGAAAAAAATGTATAACGCATTTCGCCATTAGGACTTCATCCGACTAAAGTTAGATTTTCAAACTTATATGTATGGCTACTTTTTCACCTTGATTTATTTTAACTTAATTCCACAAGAGCTACCTTTTCTTTTATATATGTTTGTTTTAGTTGTTTTGATTCGGATTATATAATTCGAGGATTCTTTAATAGAGTAAGGATTGATAAACCGAAAAATATATGAAGAGTTCTCACTATAAATATAATGAGAACCTTACAATCGTCTATACTCAAGCATTGACTGTTAGAAACGCGACAGAATATTTGATTAAAAAAATCGAGTGCATGACCATAGTTTGTTTTGTTTGTTTTTTATCAGTGTCTCTGGAAAATAGGGTAGAATTTCGCCACGTAAAACAATAGGGTCGATGCAGCCATAGAATCAGTGGTTTCTTTAACGCCAGCTATCCACACGGTGCCTATCCTTCTTCGGACTGATATGATCATAGTCATTACTAGCATCATAGCCCGGCGTTGCCCGTGAAACTCAGAACATTTTAGTAGTAAGACTCGATTATATAAAAGAATAATTATATAAAAAATTGTTGTTTAAAAATTGTTAAAAAATTCCATTAAAAAAATATATTTCCTTTTGTTTTGCGTAAACGTGATTTGATGTTTTGTGTGACATTGTAAACAACATTGCGTTTGTTTTTGTTTCAAAATTACGGGAGAAAATATTTATATTTTTTGTTGACTAAATGAATTTAACATAAAAATAAAAATTATTTATTTTGTTTTACTGAAATTAGAAATATTCAGGTCAGAGATTTTCGAATAATATTTCAAAATGTAGAAATATAAAAACTATTATTCTCTCAGTTCAGAAATTTTCGAAGAATATTTAAAAATATAGAAATATAAAAACTATTACGCTCTCAGTTCAGAATTTTTTAAAATATTTCTTTTGTTTCAAAATTACGAGGAAAATATTCACATTTTTTGTTGACCAAAGGAATTTTTAAAACGTCGGAATAAAAATTAAATATAAAGACATTTTTTAGTCGCTTTTGACACGTGTGATTTGATTTCTGTGACGTAATGTAGCAACCATCTTAGATCTTAGATGTTTTATGGAGCAAATGTAAACAATCGGCTCCATTGGCCAAAATGTGCAAACGGGAAAATTGCTGAACTTAAACTCAAAAAGTATGTGTCGACCTGGCTTTCCTGTAGATATGTGTCCCTAGAAAGTTTGAATGGCGTAAGTAAAAAAAATGTAGGCGTGCATAGCTTACAGTCACACACAGACTCACAGATTGCCTTTTGTATATATAGATTAACTCCATGATTCCCTCGTTGGCTGCCTAAGGTGAACTACGTCAGGGATACCCGCAGTTTTGAATTCAGAGTTATCCTTCCACTAGGCTGCTTGTCCCCTTAGTGAAAGAGATCCCAATCATATTTGGTATTTAATCGATAGTGGGGAGAAGAGTTGAATTCATAATTTTCTTAAGCGTACTTATACGAAAGTCAATGTAACGAATTCGTGTATAATTCGAACACGTCCCACCGATTTCACGTCCCAATTCGCTAACCGCTACTCTATCGACAATATAATTTCTTCTGGTAAAATTGGGCATTTATTGGAACTCAAACTTTTATCTTAGATGTAGGAGTTGCATCGGGTACTGAGTGAGAAAACACCACTAACATCCACCTGTCTTAACTGACACTTGATAGAGTAAATATTATTTTTTTTATGTTCCCTCAGGACGTAGGCGATTATGGATATCTACCATTTCCTGTTCTTTGTAGACCTGAATAAATTTTGTCTTTTCATTATTGCTTCTAAACAATCCGCAATCCGTTTACTTAAGTCCGTCAAGTATGTTAGGCACTGCTTTCATCTGTCCGTCTTACCCTCAATCTGTCCTGTGAGTGTCAGATTTTCTAAACATTTTTCCTCATTAGGTGCTCCAAAAATTACAACATTTTCTTCCTGATGTTAAGCATAATATTCCCTTTTGTTTATCTGAAACCTCGTCGTTACTCAAATATTCGGTTCATTTCATGCTCAGTATCCTTCTGTAGAACCACATTTCTGTTGTCTCAAGTCTCTTCAATATCTCTGAGAAGATTGTCTAGCATTCCTTGACATATAGGAAAACAGACATGAAGTAACATTTCAGTACTCTTTTCTTTGCTTCTAACGAAGTTTTCTTAATACTCTGCTTAACTTTTAGAATGCAACTTTGGTCATCGCCGTCTTCGGACTTAAATGTCGCACTTTCCGTTCTCTGTGAGAACATTTCCCAGATATACCAATTTTTGTACTTGTTTAATTTTAGTATCTCCGATTTGTTTAAAAAAACGTAATGACAAAATCGATGAAGGCGAGATTTGAACATGTTTAAGTTGATTTCATAGGTTTCAATCGTCAGCCACGGCACTATTTCAATCTAAAGCCACAAGAGATAAAAAAGCAAATACGATCAGAAAAAGTGGGATTAAAAGTTTTCTCATAATTCATCCATATTAGATTCAAACGCTCACAGGTCAGACAAAATTCTTTAGCGACTCAACTAATTGCAAGGAGAAGCTATCTTACTGTTAACAGTCTTTCTTACCCGAACAGGACAGAAGCCCCAACCACACCTGACAGTATCTTTCCATTCTTTACTTGCTTTGCCCAATAACCTATTTGTGTTTCCCGGCTACGCATGTCGACGCACCAAAATTGTCATTGACCATTCTCATTCTCTCGGCCGACAAGGATACTTTGGAAACGGGTTGTTGAGGGAAAGGGGTTTCATATAAGAAGAATCGGTAGAAAAAAATGGAAGGTGAGAGGAGCCGCTTCGTTTCAAACAGATAGATAGATAGATAGATAGATAGATAGATAGATAGATAGATAGATAGATAGATAGATATGAACAGACTGGGATAGATAGATAGATAGATAGATAGATAGATAGATAGATAGATAGATAGATAGATTTTTGTATGCAAGATAGATAGATAGATAGATAGATTTTTGTATGCAAAATAGATAGATAGATAGATAGATAGATAGATAGATAATGAAGAGGAAAATTGAATGTGTAAAAAAAGGAAAGATCGAACAATGATGAAGCAATATACAAAAAATTTAAACTAAAAGAATGTAATGAGAAAATTAGAGTAGAAAAAAGAAAGAATGAGTTGCTATTATAAGAAAGAAAGAAGATTTGACATTTTAAGAAAAAAAGAAAGAAAGAAAGAACTTTTACATTTTAAAAAAGAAAGAAAGAAAGAAAAAAGAAAGAAAGAAAAAAGACAGAAAACAATAAGATTTAACATTTTTAAAAAATAAAGAAAGAATAAGATTTAGTATTTTAAGAAAGAAAGAAAGAATAAGATTTAGCATTTTAAGAAAGAGAAAAATGAAAGAGAATGTAAAGAAAGGAACAAACAGAAAAAAATTAGGAAAATGAGAGTACCAGAAAAAGAAAGTAACAAATTGAAATAAATTGGAAAGAAAAAAAAACGCTTATAAAAAGAAAAAGAAATCACACTGCAAGGATGGTCTTGAAAGTTGTAATGGCGGCAAATGGTCCTATGTAGCCGAAGGGAATTTATGGCGTCCGAGATTTCCCGAAAGCGTCACGCACAAAATGTCCGCGGCCAGAAAATGTCTGACACATTTCGACGGTGGCTATTGGTGTCTTATTTAAACGTTTTCCCATGCTCGGACACCGACAGCCATCGCGATTTATCATCGATATCGCGTATCGACCCATCGGTTCAGGACGGCCAGTTCAATCTTTTCTTCTTGCCAGCCACTCTCGCTCAAACACGTTGTCACGTGACATCCTGTTCTGCCTACCATCTTTCATTTCTTTTATAGTGAAGGGCCTGGCGGCTTGCGAAAACCACAACGGACTTTCTCGGTAAGAACCAGGGTTACTAAAGTATAAATATACAGGAAAATAAAACTAAAGTAGAAAAAACTATTTAGATTGTGTAAAATGTTCAGGTAAAAATGGTGAAATAGTGAATTAAATAACTAAAGAAAGATATGAAAATAAAATAACAAACAAGAAAAATGACAACGAAGTTGAAGAAAAAAAAAACAAACAAAGATAGGGTGAATTAATTTAAAAAATTGAAGATTAGGAAAAAATTAAAATATAGAAAATCAGAAATAAAATTTAAGAGAAAGAAAAAAAATGAAAAAGTCAGAAGAAAGAAAGAATAATATTTGGTAGTTTCAGAAAGAAACAAACAAATAAACAACGAAACAAAGAATAATATTTGGTAGTTTCAGAAAGAAAGAAAAAAACAAACAAACAAACAAACAAACAAATCAGAAATTAATTTTTGATAGTTTAAGAAAGAAACAAACAAACACATAACGAAACAAAGAATAATATTTGGTAATTTCAGAAAGAAACAAACAAATAAACTACGAAAAAAAGAATAATATTTGGTAGTTTAAGAAAGAAAGAAAAAACAAACAAACAAATCAGAGATTAATTTTTGATAGTTTAAGAAAGAAAGAAAGAAAGAAAGAAAGAAACAAGCAAATATCGAAACAAAGAATAATATTTTGTAGTTTAAGAAAAAAACAAACCAACAAACAACGAAACAAATAATAACATTTGGTAGTTTGAGAAAGAAAAAAAAAAGAAACATACACACAAACAAACAAATAAATAAAAGAAAAGAAAAGAAAAGAATCATTATTTTTACAACTTTTCAACTCTTTGCAGTTTATTTACACATATAAAGTATTTTTAGATTGTAATAATAAATTTTGTGTTGGGGTGATAACAATGATTTAGTGATACATGTAAAAACAATTAATATCTGTAGGAAAAAGTAGGTGATTCCTACATTTCTTAAATATATGTTTCCATAATGAATAAATTAATGTAATAAAAGAAACAATTAAACAAACGAAAATAATTGAAAAAAAGTAAGAAATAAAAAAAAACACTTTTTAACATTCGTCAACATAAAAATGAACTATATACGTAAGAAGAATATCAATATGACGCGGTCATCCGGCTCGCCGGTCTAACCCTGTCACGGAAACCAATTATGATCCTGAACCTGTGTCACGGTTTATGCTGTCGGTACGGCACCAATTATGACGACGCTCTCGGGTTGCTCGTCGTGATGGCCTCGTCACAGTAGCTGGTCTTCGAGTCGTCTCTTACTGCAGTGTTCAAAACTAAGTCTTTTCGGGGCTTTTCGCCGAAGCCTTACGGAAACAGCTGAAGTTAGGTCCTTGTTTGAGGAGACGACGACGGCGGTAATTCGTCTTGTCACCTTAGCTTGGTGCGGTAATTAATCTCTCAACAAGTTAAACGCTTTCTCGGCTCTTTCTTTTTCCATACATCTTCAGCCAGAACTTTATCGGAAGTGACCAATCTTTTCGATCATGGTTCCCGGTTGGAAACACTTTTCCCTCAGTCGTTACCTCTTGACTGGTTCTAAGTCCAACTCCAACTGCAACTGACTAACTGCGCTTGGCTCTTTGTACATCTTTTAGTCAGGAGGTCTATGGGAAGTGACCACTCTTTTTGGTCGTGGGCCCCAGTTGGTAACTTCACTCCCCCAGTCGTTACATCTCTGAGCCGAGAACCGAGTGGATTTCAACTGATTTTGGACTTCTTGGCTCTGATATTTATGCGTGTCCCAAATTCTCTTGGGAGGTGTGTGATCGACACGGGGCGTCCATGCAAATCAAATCTTTAACCAATGAGATTACTCCCAGCTCGTATCATAAGGCGGAGTGATTTTATTCCCTTGGTTTAACCAATGAACAGCAATATTTCTATTGACGTAATTTCTTTTCTTCTTCCCGATTATATTATTTTCTTAGGTTTTCAAATGTTCACATCTTTTCCCAGTAAATTCGGGAATTAAGGAACTGACCTTAGCCTAACCCCATCAAAAGGTTTGACAGTCGTGTTTTGACTACCTATATTTTTCACTTCCACTGGCCACAAATGCCCAAAGCTTCCAGCTGCAAAAATATATTTTTCTTTTTATTCTCTTCTGTTTTCAGCTAGTTGTTTTTCAGATTTTACATGTTTTGTAACAAATATTTTGTTTTTAACTCAACTCATATTGCGATTGACAATAAACTACAAAATCAACAATACTACTAGTAATAATTTCTTTCGTTCCATTGTACTAAATTTAGGATTACATTTTTTTTCACTTGCAGTATTATACTTTTTTAAAAGCAAGGCAATTACGTGTTCTATCAATGTATTTTCATTAAAAAAAATGGAACAAAATAAATTAACCAGAAACGCATGAAGAAAAATATTTAATAATGTAAATTTGTTTAAATACTGGTAAATATGTCCATAAGTATAATCTTCCAATGTTACGTTGTACATGTATTTGTTGGCATGCTATCGGGTATCCAACCATTTTGAATAATTCGAGAATCCGTTTTGCAGCCTTTCTATGAATTCAATCAAAGGAAAACTTACTGCGCATTAGTGAGCAAACACTCAGGCCTGTAGTTACTCAGTCAAGAGCCACTTTTATGTAAACGCGTTTACTATGTCGGCATAGCATTTACAATGGCAGAGCGAATAAAATCTTCATAGTTTGTGCACTTTAAAGAATATTGCGACATCAAGGTCGGTCAGGCATCCTGAAAATTTCTTTTTACTATCTTCTAAGTCTCAGATTTATAAATATAAAAAGGTCAGTCTTCTTTTTGTCAATATAGATGAAAACATTCAAGCAGACACAGACACAGACACACACACACACACACACACACACAAACACATACATACATATACACACATATTTACATACGTATAAAGAATGTTCGGGCTAAATTTAATTGTAATGTATTAAAATCATATAAAAATGTAGTGGTCGTACAGCAGATGTAACATAAAAACGTAGTGATCGTGCCGGAGATGTGACATAAAAACTTAATGATCGTACCGGAGATGTCACATAAAAACGTAGTGATCGTACCGGGGATGTCACACAAAAATGTTGTGAACGTACCAGGGATGTCACATAAAAACGTAGCGATCGTAACGGAGATGTCACATAAAAAGTTCGTGATTGTACAGGTAGTGAACGTACCAAAGATGTCACCTAAAATTGTAGTGATCGTACCAGAGATGTCGCATAAAAACGTAGTGATCGTACCAGAGATGTCGCATAAAAACGTAGTGATCGTACCGGAGATGTCACATAAAAACTTAATGATCGTACCGGAGATGTCACATAAAAACGTAGTGATCGTACCGGAAATATCACTTAAGAAAGTAGTGATGGTACCGGAGATTTCCCATAAAAACTTAATGATCGTACCTGAGAAGTCACATAAACATGTAGTGATCGTACCAGAGATGTCACATAAAAATGTAGTTATCATACCGGGGATGTCACATAGAAACTTAGTGATGGAACCGGAGATGTCACATAAAAATGTAGTGATCTTACCAGGGATTTCACATAAAAACTTAGTGATCGTACCGGGGATGTCACATAAAAACGTAGTGATCGTACCAGTGATGTCACATAAAAATGTAGAGGTGGTACAGGAGATGTCACATAAAAATGTAGTTAAAGTACCGGGGATGTCACATAAAAACATAGTGATCGTACCGGGGATGTCACATAAAAACTTAACGATAGTACCGGGGGTGACACATAAAAATGTACAGATCGTACTGGAGATATCAAATAAAAAGGTAGTGATCGTACCGGAGATATAACCTAAAAACGTAGTTATCGTACCGGAGATTTCCAAAAAAAACTAAATGATCGTACCGGCGATATCACATAAAAACGTAGTGATCGTACAGGGGATGTCATATAAAAACGTAATGATCGTACCAGAGATGTCACATAAAAACGGAGTGTATCGTACCGTAGATGTCACATAAAAATGTAGTGATCGTACCGGAGATGTCACATAAAAACTTAATGATCGTACCAGAGATGTCACATAAAAACGGAGTGTATCGTACCGTAGATGTCACATAAAAATGTAGTGATCGTACCGGGGATGTCACATAAAAACGTAGTGATCGTACAGAAGATGTCACATAAAAACGGAGTGTATCGTACCGTAGATGTCACATAAAAATGTAGTAATCGAACCGGGGATGTCACATAAAAACGTAGTGATCGTACAGGAGATGTCACATAAAAACGTAGTTATCGTACCGAGATATCACTTAAAAACGTAGATATCGTGCCAGCGATGTCACATAAAAACGTAGTTGACGTACCGGAGATGTCACATAAAAACGTAGTGATCGTACCGGAGATGTCACATAAAAACATATTGACCGTACCGGAGATGTCACATAAAAACTTAGTGATAGTACCGGGGATGTCACATAAAAATGTCCTGATCGTACCGTGGATGTCACATAAAAATGTGGTGATCGTACCGGAGATGTAACATAAAAACGTAATGATATTACTGGGGATGTCACATAAAACGTAATGATCGTACCGGGGACGTCATATAAAAATGTAATGGTCGTACAGGAGATGTCACATCAGACTGTAGTGATCGTACCGAGGATGTCACATAAAAACCTAGTGATCGTACCAGAGATGTCACATAAAAACTTAATGATATTACTGGGGATGTCACATAAAACGTAGTGATCGTACCGGGAATGTCACATAAAAACCTAGTGATCGTACCAGAGATGTCACATAAAAACTTAATGATATTACTGGGGATGTCACATAAAACGTAGTGATCGTACCGGGAATGTCACAAAAAATGTAGTGATCGTACCGGAGATGTCACATAAAAACGTAGTGAACGTACCAAAGATGTCAAATAAAAACTTAATGATCGTATCGGGAATGTCACATAAAAACGTACTGATCGTAACGGGGATGTCACGTAAAAACGTAGTGATGGAACCAGAGATGACACATAAAAATAATCGTACGGGGGATGTCACATAAAACGTACTGATCGTACCGGAGATGTCACATCAAATCGTAGTTATCGTACCGAAGATGTCACATAGAAATGTAGTGATCGTACAAGAGATGTCACATAAAAACTTAATGATCCTACCGGGGATATCACGTAAAAACGTAGTGATCGTAACGGGGATGTCACGTAAAATGTAGTGTTCGTACCGGAGATGTAACATAAAAACCTATTGATCGTACAAGAGATGCCACATAAAAACTTAATGATCGTACCGGGGATGTCATATAAAACTGTAGTGACCGTACCAGAGATGTCACATAAGAAATTTAATGATCCTACACAGGATGTCACATAAAACGTACTGATCGTACCGGAGATGTCACATCAAATCGTAGTGATCGTACCGAACATGTCATAAAAAGTTAGTGATCGTAACGGAGATGTCCCATAAAAATGTAGTTATCGTACTGGGCATGACACTTAAAAGCGTAGTGATCGTACTGGGCATGACACTTTAAAACCTAGTGATCGTACCAGAGATGTCACATAAAAAGATAGTGATCGTCCCGGGAATGTCACAGAAAAACGTAGTGACCGTACCGGAGATGTCACATAAAAAAGTAGTGATCCTACAGGAAATGTCACATTAAAACGTAGTGACCCTACCGGAGATGTCATATAAAAAACGTAATGATCGTACTGTGGATGTGACATAAAAATATAGTTATCGTAACGTGGATGTCATATAAAAACGTAATGATCGTACCGAAGATGTCACATAAAAATATTATGATCATACTGGGTATGTCACATAAAAATGTAGTGATCGTATCGAGGCTGTCACATGAAAATGTAGTGTTCGTACCGGAGATGTCCCATAAAAATATAGTGATCGTACTGGAGATGTCACATAAACACTTAATGACCGTATCGGAGATGTCGCAAAAAATATTGTGATCGTACCGATGATATCAAAAAAATGTAGTAATCGTACCGGAGATGTCACAAAAATATGTAGTGATTGTACCGGAGATGTCACAAAAATGTAGTGATCGTATTGGAGATGTCACCAAAAATGTAGTGATCGTACCGGAGATGTCACAAATAAATGTCGTGATCGTAATGGCGATGTCACATAAAAACTTAGTGGAAAATTAAAAATTAAAATACATATACACCAACAAGCGCTTATATATACATAAATAGACCACAAATGAAAAACAATCCATATATACAAAAGCAACGCAAATATATATACATTACCACACACAAACAAATACACATAATGACACACTTAAGAAATCCATATATATATATATATATATATATATATATATATATATATATTCCATTTTTAAACGTGTTATTTTGCTACCAAGTTTTCTACCATGAGTGGTGTCTCCAGGCGATTTCTAATAACTGATTTTACCGTTTATCGTCTTTCTTTTTAAGAACGCTCTTGTAACGGTGTTTTATTTGAACGTTCACGTGGCAGGGAATTTATGAACGTGCAATTTTTAAATTAAAACGGCTTATGGCGTTTTCATCCATGGTTGTATTAACATAAGAGGTATTTCACCGTGTGGATGCATTTAGTCACGTGTGGAAATCAAATGTGTGAAATCAAAATATGAAAATGACCCAGGCAAAACGGGGAACATTGTAAAAATAGCCAAGCCTTACAACGGGGAAAATATGTAAACTGTGCCAAGAAGAAAAATTAGAAATTATGTTTTTCCCAAATAAAGACGAACTGTTAAATGAAAGAATTGAAATTATGACTAAATGCATCTAATTTCAGAAATATAGACAAATACTGAAATTTTTAATTATTCAAATGTGTTACAAGATTGCTGATGAAGCGAAAACTTCCTCGCTGAAATGGCCATCCAGCGGAATTAAATTTCGAAATCTTTGTTTTATTTTTATATATTTGCCTCTGCAAATAAAACATACTATTTACATCGAGGCCTCCACCTTAATCAATTTTTATATTAATGATATTAATATTAATAGAATCAGGTTTGGTGGATTTACCTATTTGCTGATCATTTTGGATTTAAAATATATATACATATATATATATATATATATATATATATATATATATATATATATATATAGTGTCGCATTGTGATGGTTTCTGGTGGAAAGATTGTTGCTTCTTCAGTAGTTTTACTGATTATAGGCACTTTGAAAAGCGGGCTTTTCATCGCAAAGTGGAGATAGAGCGTTGATAGTTTTAGTGCAAAATAGTGTCATTTTAGATGAGCAGGTTCATGCCAACTTCGAAGTTTCGTGAGGACACCGTTGGGATGTCTTCAGTCATTGGTTTGTTTGTTTTTTCTGTACTACATATTTCCTGCTCTCTCTCTCTCTCTCTCTCTATCTCTCTCTCTCTCTATATATATATATATATATATGTAATCATCCGCAGACAAATCTGGTTCGATGTATCACAGCTCATCAGTACGGTTAGACGCCCGACTGCTTTTCAACCTAGGATTGAAATCCGACCGAAGTGGTGTCAGTCGGCGATTCTACCTCTGAGCTATGGGCACTCGGCAGAAGGAGACAGACTTTTAGCGTATCATGTATCATACGCCAGTAAGCAGTAACTCTAATCCATTACTGAATGATATTTAAACTAATTATTACTGGTACAAAATTTTACAATTGAAATTAATAAAGTAAGCTTCATACTAATAGGCATTTGTAGATGTTTACAAAAGATGGAATAAAAAATAAGACATACAAAACGACCGACCGGTTTCAATCCCGTACTTCATCAGGGTATTACTGGAACTTATTTTAATTCAATATTCCAATTCAAAATGTAAAAGATGAAAATGAATTATGGTAGGTGGTAAGGGGGAAAATATTGGGAAGGGCACAGACAGGCACTAAATGGTGATGATATGGAGTTCAAGTATACATTTTCTTTTTTTTTTTTGTCTACAAAGAGACGGGGTCCTGGTTTTTATGTATATTGACTCCAGTGTCTGTAGATGAAATGCAGAGTGTAAACCAGACAACACAGTGAACTGGTCCACACTAAAGCCATTCACACAATTTCTGCTGCTTATAAGGTGATTAACAATGGCTGACCCGGAAGTGTTCACAATTTAACCCGCCGGAACATCCATATTGAGTATTCTTTGCGGCACGTTTTATTCTGCTGTCGAATCTTTGTGGCGTCCTTCCTATGTAGTCATTACTACAACTACAAAAGAACCTTTAAATAACAAACGAAATATTTATATAGTCATAGTGTTTTCGGTGATGATTTTCTCGTAAAATTCATGCAGTTAGTCTAAATGTTATATTCTATATAAGGTTTTTTACATTGTGGATAAACTTTATTCGTGCCTGTTCCAAATCTCCCTTTCCGTAGTTTTGTTTTATCAACTGATTTTTGCCGAACCGAGAATGACAAATCTTGAGCTTGAAGAAGAAGCACAAGAGATTGTATTAACAAATAGTTCCACACATTCAAGAATTTACACGTTTACCAAAATTTATTTTTAATTTTAAATAAAAATTAATTTTCTCGTATGGTTGATTTTTTTATCAAGATTCCCCCACTCAAAAAAAAATAAAGAAAAACTTAAAAAATAATTTTATTCATTTGAGAATAAGCCCTGAAAGTTTCATTAAAATCCGACAAATATCTAATTTTTTTCAAGCAGTTTCAAATCAATGTTTTTCACCGCAAAGAGTCGCTCCAATTTCTATTATTAATTAATGGTCTCCCGTTGACGCCTGGGAAAAAAGATTTTGAAGAAAAATTCGAAGCTTCTAACAAGCATTTTTTAAAACAACTTTTGCATCAAAAAATCTTTTAGTCTTTCCTCTTAATAATGACACAAATATTTTATGGGTAAATTTTGGTTTTATTGAGTTTTGGGCATTGTTTTTAAATTATGTACGCTCATTGGATATCGGCTAGGAACGATAAATCGGGGAGCCGAGTTCGAATTCCAGCTGAATTCATTGCATTCACTTACGCGCAAATACCCTTGGGAAAGGTATCAATCCGTCTCTTTCTTCCAGTTATGGGTTAAATAACAGGACAGATTGGGTTCTGTAGCCTTGGTCGGCAACCAGTCTACCACAGAAAGCAATGGCAACCTACTGCGGGATAATCTTCTGCCCCAGTCTCTTTCGAGACATGATCGCCCAAGCGTGTATCATGTATGGCACTTAACTGACGCTCATTTTGTAAGAAATATTTGTCGGTACCCTTCTCAATAAAAATTGTTTTAAAAAAATACTGTATTTTAGGGTAAGAGCGATCAGCAACGGAGATAGAGCTTTCCCAGACATAGAAAATCGAGATTGTCTCTTCGCTAATCTTGACCAACGCAGTTTATAGTTCATTTACTAAGCGACCTTTAGATGTGGCACAAGGCCGAAGGCGTAGGTACCCAGTGAGGATTGAACTCACTGCTCAGTTGTAATAAGTTCTAGCGAGGCAAGCTTGTTAACCATTACACTATGTTGAGGTGCCCCCAACGGAGTTTATATGGAATTTTCAATTTTGATATACGTATTTATTAGACACTAGGGAAAATCTCTGCCTTTTTTTTATTTATTTATTTATTTGCTGTGGAGGTATGTGCGCGTGTTAATCAAATATGTATCTTCCCCCTGTTCTTCTTTCACCTACGTTAATTTTTTTGCCTGGCGCCATAGACAATAAAGATCAGGTGCTGTGGTCGAAAAATGTTTTTGTTTATTTGTTTATTTTTTTCTTCGCCCATAAATCTAAACTTATTTATAAATGGAACTTTGTGTGTGTGTGTGTGTGTGTGTGTGTGTGTGTCCGTTACCTATAGAATCCGAAACAGCTGAACCGATTTTCTTAAAAATTTACACAGTTGTACTATAAGCGTCTGCGAGTGTTCTTAGCTAGGTTTTGTATCGAGGTATTACCGATAAATATCGAAAATCGATAATCAAAAAAATCGGGTGATAGAAGGAGTGGTCCGAATTTAATCAAATTTGATACACTCATAGACAAAGACATAAGAAACGATATTCAGAAGTTTCCAGGTTGCAGATTTTACAATAGTGCAGAAAATCGATATTATATATATAAGGCAAGATATTTGTGTGTGTGTCAGTTTATCTGTCTGTATGTCCTTTATACAAATCCACAATTTTTTCCGATTGTCACCCACCTTCACACAAATATTCTTTAGGCTGAGTCTGAGCTCCAGGACCATGGATTAGTTTTAAAGCTTTCATTACACCCGAGCAACGCCGGGCTATACTGCTAGTTTATTATAATTTTCCCATTGTTTTTGTGCGTTAATTTTTTTCTTTCTATTTTTTAATATTTTATTTTAATTTTATTTCTTTTTTCGTTTCTTAGTGATGTGAACAATGATGAGGTGTTGGAAAGAATGGCAACAAAAAGGAAATTAATAGTGAGCATCAGGAAGAGACAACTGAAATTCCTGGGAGATGCAATGAGGAAGGAGGGCTTTGAGAACCTGATACTGACAGGCCCGATAGAAGGAAAAAGAGACAGAGGAAGGCAGCGGATTACGTATTTGAAGAGTCTGATTAGGTGAATGACAGAACGGGGGTTGCGAGGTATAACAGGAGAAAACATACTAAGAGCCACCAGATATAGGGAGACGTGGAGAGTCATGATCGCCTACGTCCTGAAAGGACAGGGCACATAGAAGAAAAACTGACGATGAACAAATGGCGTTGTTTGACAAGAAACTGTCTAGACAACGGCTGTAAATAAACGCCTTAGAGATTTCTCGAATACAACCCCACCGGACAACGCCCCCCTCTCAAAAAAATTCACCAACCAGATTTTTGCTAACGATTTATCCATTACTATTTTTATCAACTTTCCGTCTTTAGTTAGGGTTTCGATCCCAAATAGTTTTCTTTTTCTTTATTTTATTATTCATACTTAATTTTTTATTTTTTTAGTTATTGTATTAGTCAGGAAAAACAAGATTTCGTGATTAACGTTCATTCAGACTGAGTCTGCAAGATAACACAAAAATAGTCTTAGAGATCTTAATAAAACTTAGATTTGGAATTTAATAGCTGAAAGGGTTTGTTTTATGAGTCTGTACCACACTTACGAACGCAGGATAATGTAACTGATCTTTGATGAGCTTGAACGATAAAAAAAACAAGACTATCTATTCTCCTTCTCCGTGTTCTATAATAATACTGCAAGATCAAGTACTGACAATGGATCCACATTTGCCAAAATAGGTGCAAAAGTAATTTAACCCACCAAGGAGTAGCGTAAAATGCACGATTAATTATAAAGACTTCAAATAAAAACCCTGTATTATTTCTAGATTTCTAACTTCAAAAGTTTAAATGCAACATTAATCGTCATCGTCTATGTCCTTAAATCAAGGTTTTTGTTTGTTTGTTTGTTTGTTTGTTTGTTTGTTTGTTCGTTTGTTTGTTTTGATTGTCTTTTCTCTTCAGTAACGTTTTCACAGTTTTCATAGCGCTCAGTAACCCCTTTCATCTTAGTGACTTTATTGCCTTACTTGGGATGAAATGATTAAGAAAAAGTGTTGTTTTTTAATCTACTATTAATTATAGTTTTATGATCCACTATTAATTATGTTTATCATAGATATTTTTTTATTAGACTCGGCAACGCAGAACTATCATTAGTGTGCAGAGAGTTACACTTAGGAAAAATAAAAAAAAACAAGTTACAAGAGATGTTGAAGTAAGAGAAAAAAGAGAATTAAGAAGATAGAAATGGCATTTGACGTTTCATTTAAACTTTTGGAGAGTGTAGCTATCAGAGAAGCAAGCAACTGGATGGGAAGTCTACAAACGGGAAGTGCGAGAAATTAAACTATTAAAGTAGAAGAGGAGATTGCATTTAACTATTTCTACGGCAAAAAAGGTTGGAAACTTGATGCTAATCTAGTAGACTGCGTAAATAAATGTGGGTCCCAAATTATAGGTCGAAAAAAATGAAACGGTGGACATTTTCTTGATTAAAGTTCACATAATACAAGGCTCAAGAGCCACTCATGGTAGAGAGTTACTGAAAGGCGTATGATATGAATGAAAGAAAAGAAGTGAAGGTTATGAAGATAAGGAGAATAAATAGCACGTGACCGATGACTTGAAGAGTTATAGATCGTAGTGCATAGGAGCTTCCATGGAGGAATTTCTGTTTCACAATGTAGCAGTTCTAGGGGAAAAACGAGTGGAATTTCCTCTTTATATTTGGAATGTGGATGAAATATATGTGATTGGACTGGTGCAACTTATGAGTGGAGCTGAGCTGAAGAATGTCATGAAAATATTGATCGAGTTTATAGCATGAATGAGCTAAGAAGAGTCTGACAAAGTGAAATGTTTGTGCGTGAAACATGAAACATTTAGGATTGAGAAATTTTTTTACATTTCTGAATACTGGTATTTATAACGTTCAAGAAACAATGATTTTACAAGTACGTAAATATAATAACGCAGAAAAAGAATAAATCCCAAAGTCATTCCAATATATTGGTGATCAAAGCTTCTTGTATTTGTAACGCTAAACAAATTTATTCCCTTACAGTTCCTCCCAGTCCCTGTTCTGTCATCTATTAAAACTCATTATGTAGGTTTTTCATAGTTCTCCACAACGTCCTCCTGGCCTCTGTCGACCTAAGCAATATTTGTGTCCCCTTACTGTCTCTTCCAGTCACTGTTCTGTCATCCATTTACACAAACTCATTAGGTATGTTACTTGCAACTTCCCTCTCTCGCTTTTACCTTCAATATGTCCTGTGAGTGTCAAATTCTCTAAACCCTCTTTCTCATTATTTATTCCAAAAATTACAACTATCACTTACTAATTCCCGGTATTAAAGTCGTTTTTTACAATTTTCATTAAAAGTTCTATCATTGTTCACAGTTTACTCACCATCCTTCTGTAGAACCACATCTCTGTTGTCTCAAGTCGTCTCTTCATCTGTGAGGAAATTGTTTAGTATTTACACAGAAGGACGAATAGTACAAATACAATTCAATACTCTTTGTTACCAGAAAAAAACATTCTTTCTTCTTAATAGTTTATACGTGGATTTCCAAACATTACATTATTAGATTTAGGGATAATCAGTCAAATATTCAAAATAAAATTAAAATCATCTTCTGAACTAACAGATCGTCGGGTCCTTCATGGCATTACTCTTCTCTACGTAATATACATCGTTGTAGTCAGTTACATGGTACCAGCAGAAACGAATAAATTCCGACCTGAACTATTATGAAAGAGTCATCATGTTTTTCCCAAATGAGCCAGTGAAAAATCAGAGCAAACATCTCAACTTTATCCGGACTGTTATCATCTTTACTGCCATGTTTACGACGTTTCGGCCGTTGTAGGCTCCTGTCTTCTTCAGGTGTTAGGAATTTCGAACCGAACCCTTTATTACCTTCACTGGGATATAGCGTTCTCATTCTATGTGCGATGCCACTTTTAGTATCCATCTAGTTATCTCCCTTTAACTTAGCTCTTTCTAAGTTATTTGTTCACCACTGCTGTAGCCTGGTATTGAACTCACAACACTTTTGGTCAAGTTACAGGAACTGACCAACGTCTATATCTACTGGGTAATTTTTCCTTGAGAATGATATACCCCAGTGATCGTAATAAAGAGAGCGGTTCTGAATTCCTAGCACCTGAAGAAGACCGGAGCGTACAACGACAGAAAAGTCGGAAAAATGGCAGTAAAGATAAGGACAATAGTCCGAATAATGTAAATTGTGTACATACTAACTTATCTCTGAAGTATAGACTAATATGCCAACTGGAATTTAAACTTAGATCGCAAATTACATTCCTCATGCTGTTCATCTTTCGCCGACTGGTTGACAAATCGTCGCGTTTTAATCCCGGCTTGAAGTAAACAGTTTATCTATCCACCCTGATGAGCTGTGATACAGCGAAAGAGGCCTGTATGCAAATTATATATATATATATATATATATATATATATATATATATATATAATAGTACCTAATGAGCCAGACGAACCTACCTAGGTTTCTCCTAAACGGATAGTCAGAGCTAGCTTTCCCTGACGATACATTTAGGAGAAACCTAGGTAGGTTCGTCTGGCTCATTAGGTTCTAAGTTCGCTCTACTTTTGCATTGAAAGCTTTCTGTTAGATGGTTACTCGTGTCGGTTTTTTTTCTTTTTTCTTTGGGCTTCGTGCTGATTTCTGTCCGAACACTTTTGACAGATTTTCATGCCCTAAGCTCTTTTTTATTATTTTTTAAAACCATTTTTTCCTTCGTTCGAAAGTTTTCGCGGAAGGTTTTCGAGACGAGTATAACTATATATAATATATAATCAAGTATATATATATATATATTACGGAACGTTTCGAAGATTAACTAAATGGAATTAACAATCGCCATATTTAATTTATATGTTTTAGCATTATTTTTAATCCATACTCGTATTTGAGTAGTTATTCTGTTTGTAATTAAACAATATATATATATATATATATAATTCTACCATCTTGAACATAAGGAAAATGTGTGTCATTCGGTAGGTTTCGAACATGCGACATTTAAGAATATAGGGGAAGTTATCAATTGGTCTGGTGCATCAGTAGACGAAGCCAATGATAAAACGGAAAAACATGGGGATGCTGAAAAAACTCAATAAAAATATTCAATGGTCACTGAATTTGTGATTAAATGTGTTATTTTTTATTACAGGCAATTGTAAGCCACTATTTATTTTTACGCTATGATAGTGTTGTGGATTCTTGTTGAGAAACCACACAAAATAATAAATAACAAAAGCTGGAGATAAAAATATAAGTTATATTGAACAAAAATATCCAAACTGGAACACAGGTTAGTCAATTCAGGAATACTAGGAATACTGTTAGTAGGAATCAATATATACAATCTTGCAGTGAAGAAGTAATGTCCGGGTAATGAGTCTATATTCTTACTGACCAACTAGCGGCGGTACAACTACTCAACTCAGCAACCCTGACAATCACACTCGTTCTCTGTCTAGGCAAGATTATGTGTACCCATCAGGCGAGTCCATTCTTATGTGTAAAAAGGGGTGATCCCCAACAGATAGACTTAGAGCTAAAGGTTACAGGAGACCATTCAAACATTCCGAGTGTGTTTTTGTCAAATGTAAACGATAAATATTGCCTGTTATTAATTACCTGCATTTTACCCTTTGTTGACAAGTTGAATGCCGAGTATCGCCCAAGCGTGTTTCACGTATGGCACTTTACTGACTGACGTTGGATTTCATTTTGATGAAGTTATTTAATAAGCTTTCTTTAGCATGGTAAAATGACATAGTTGTGAGTCATATAATACGAGTTGAGAGACACACGGCCAACATTAGGCGCTGGAGTCAGATGCTGTCATTTCAAAAATACAAGATTTCTGAGATCTGTATCGTGATTCTTTTTTTTTTT